>PVKB01002197.1:0-309986 GCA_004027205.1 Ctenodactylus gundi | reverse complement strand
CTTCCCTTCCCTTCCCTCTCTCAGCTAGCTTTGCCTGATCCCTCCCCATGGGCCTCAGCTTTCCCTGTATGCAGATGAAATATGACCTGCAGCTGAGACAGCCTGGCTAGGCAGCTACTGGCCAAGAGTCCTCATCAGAGACAGGCAAGGAGCGCTGTGAAGGGCAAATTGGAATCCCCAGGGAAACCAGAAGAAATGTGTGGAAAAATAAACACCCTTAGAGAGTCGTGTTAACTCAGACCCGAGTCCTTGGTCAGAGTCCAAGGCGGACTTGTGAGTTCTCGCTAACTCTGGTTACTTTTGCACAGTAAGTTCGAGCAAGATTTCACGTCTGCATCCAGAGGGCAGGAAAAAGCTGGGATCCTCCGCAGCAAGGCGATACTGTTCGCTGGGCAGGCCGGGGTGTGTGGTGGTGACAGCAGAGGGGACAAGGGGTTGGCGTGACAGGAACACAAGACCACAGGCTGAATACTCTGCCCATAAACTCTGTTTTCATCTGGTACCTGATACGGACTCCATTCACATCTGTCCTGCTCGCGGACCTTTAGTGGTTCCTGCGGCCACTGGCTTGGGTTAGACCCCCCATGCCCCTCCCCAGCAAGCCCTCCTGGCTGTTTTTCCAGACCCTCTTACATAATGCTTCACTTCTGTGGTTCCAACTCAACGGGGCCATGTGCTGTTACCTGAGTGGACACTCCTCTGGCTTTGAGAATCATGGCTCCCAGCACGTGCCCTTCAGAATGGAGTTTGCTATATTCTGACTGTACAGGATGGGAAGTATTGTCACTGTCCTTTTACGGATGAGGAAACTGATCCCAGAATCATACCTGAATGGTCTGGGATCATCTGATAAATGTGACCTAGGCCTCTCTGTTCCCAGAACCGAAATTCTCAATCCCATGATCCCATAGGTCAGGCAAGTCCAACCCTCAGCCAAACATTTTCTTTTGTAAAGAAGAACTAAATGCGCGCGTGCGCGCGCACACACACACACACACACACACACACACACACACACACACAAAGTTCCTTTAATTTTTTTTTCATTATAACATTTAAAAAATCAAGGGCAAAAATATGACAGGTTGCAAAACTGACTCAGTGGGCCCTAAGGTCCTTGGTCAGTGATTGGGGCCCCTTCCTGCCCAGAAAGAAGGGGTTCAGTGCCTGCCCAACTCTCTGGAACCCTTCCACTGGCCAGGAGGACTTTGGATACAGTTTAGGATTCCTGAAGTGAAGGTGGGGGTGGTTAGAACACTTGCCTAACTAGTACAAAGTTCTAAGTTCGATTCCTGAGCACTACATAAAAATTAGCTGGGCATGGAGGCACATGCCTGTAATCCTGGCACTCAGGGTGCTGAGGCAGGAGGATTGCCTTGAGTTTGAGGCCAGCCCGGGCTGTAAAGTGAGTTCAGGAGCAGTCTGACTATATCATGAGAGACTCTATCTCAAAAACAATCAAAAAACAAACAAACAAGCAAGCCAATGATGATTCCTGTCTATTCATGACCCCTGTCACGGCAGAGGGAGACGGGGCAAGGGTGATGTGCAGACCTGGGGCCATATGAAGTGGCCCCAGCTTCCGTGGACACTGGTCTCTCACCCAGCGGGAAGGAAGGACAGGGCGTGGTCTTCCTCGCTTTCCCAGGTCTAGGGAAGTCGTGGAACCAGAGGCGGCCGCAGCTGAGCGCTGGCAGCTTCCCTGGTCTTGTTCTCTACCCACTGGGCCTGAAGGTCAAGCAAGGTGTTGAGAAAAGGCCCTGCTGGGAAGAGCCTGCACTCCGCTCATGAGAGAGAAAGGCCCCGTTCAGCAGCCCGGCTCGGAGGCGGGACAGTGTCCCCGGAGGGACAGGCCAGTGAATGGACATCTGTCAGCCCAGCTGGACCCAGGCTGGGGCTGCCGGGGATGAGGCTCAGGTTCTGCTTTCTGCTTGCCAAGCCAGGGGCTCTGGGGCACTTTGATAAATAAACACCTATTTATTGAGCTCCTACTGTGTGCGCCGCCTTGTGAGGGACACAAAGAAGCACTGATGGGCAAAACCACGGTGAGGACTGATGCATGCAGCGAGCTGCTCCGGGAGGCCTGCATCAGGTTCAAGGCGGTGCGCTGGAGGCCCCGTCCAGCCCTGCTCCAAACCAGTCTGGATTTGATTTACTCGGAGGAGACCTGGTGAGTCGTCACGGGGAGGCCGCTCATCCTTCACCGCCCGGGGCCTAGAGGAAGGAGCCTATGCGGGCCATGTTCCTGGTCTGCTGGGCAGGCTGAGGACCACGGGGGTGCTCTCTCTTTCTCCAACACATGGCCCAGGCCAAAGAGGCTGGCAGCGGTTCTTTCCAGGAGACCCTGGCCCATGTGCTGTAGGAGTGGCCCCGGCCTGGGGAGTACAGAAGCCCCCTCTGTCAAGTGCTATGGGGCAGGTAGTGATGACTCCCAGAGATAAGGGCACAGCACACAACCTCAGGATGCTGGGGAGCAGGAAGGTGGAGTCAGCCAGCCTCTCCCAGGTGGGGTAGCGCTTACCAAACACTGTGCCCTGGGTTTGCTGCTAAGGGCTTTGCACGGGTTATCTGGCTCTAGTGTTGCAGGCCTTCAAGGGAGATGCAATGGGACCGGATTGCCCACATTTTACATAGGAGGAAACTAGCCCCATGGTGCAGGTCTGTCACCCCAGCCCTCTGGGAAGCCGCAAGAGAATTGCAAATTCGAGGCTAGTCTTGACAGCTTAGTGACTCTGTAAGACCCTATCTCAAAACCATGATGGGATGGGGGAATAGCGTAATGGTTCAGGTGCTTGCTAGCAAGTGAAAAGTTGTGGATTTGATTCCCAGCACCACATAAACTGGGCATGGCGGTGCCCACCTGTAATCCCAGCACTCAAGAGGCTGAGGCCGGAGGATTGTCCTGTGTCCAAGGCCAGCCTGGACTACAGAGCGAGTTCAGGATCAGCCTGGGCTACAGAGTGAGAGTCTGTATCAAAAAATATAAAGGGGGCAAGCCGGGGATATAGCTTAGTGAAGGACCGGGGGCGGGGGAGGGGGGAGGGGGGAGAGAGAGAGAGAGAAAGAGGAAAAAGAAAAGAGGAAGCAGACAGCTCTCTCCAGATCACCCAGCCGGACAGCGGCTTCAAATCCAGTGGCTCTGACACCTGTTCCACCCCCAACCTGTGCTGCTCCAGAAAGAAGAGGCAGGCGACTGACCAGTAAACCATGTGTTTCAGAACGACCAATCAGAGTCAGTTGTGGGAAAGTGGGTGGAGACCATCATGCTCCCTGAAATGAATCAGACCCGGAAAGCTAAATATCATAAGGTTTCTCTTATGTGAGAAAACCAAATGGAAAAAAAAATAAGTAAGAGATAAGGAAGAAAGGAAGAAGATGGACTTTGTGGAGAGGGACAGGGAAAGTTAGAGTGGAGGAACGGTGAGAGGGTGGGAAGGAGAAAGGGAGACGATTTGCAATAAATAAGTAGCCATGCATCGAGGAGACTTCTTTCGGAAAATCTGCAGTTTCCAAGAGGGTCTGTGGAGACTGGGCATGCAGCTGAGGGCAGAGACCCTGGGTTCAATCCCTTCCACTGAAAGAAGAAGGAACGAGAAGGAAGAAAGAGGAGGAAGTGGAGAGGGAGGAAGACATTTGGAGGCGTTCACTTCCTGTGACGTTGTGGTGGTGAGCTAGCTCCGGCCTGGGAGAAGGCACCGAGGCGGATGAGCGGAGAGGGCAGGCGGGTGCTGAAAGCACCCTGCCCTCTGAGCCTGGGTGTCCTCAGATGGGTGACTGCCTTATAGAGCTGCCGTGAGAATCAAGTGAGAAACACAGAAACACACAGAAAGTCTTTAGAGCCCTCTAGCTATATTTTGGATTTCTTTTGGATGGAACACCCGGCAAATTGTGTCCCACAGTATGGGAGTTCTATGTCATCCGAACGAGGACTGTGCAAGTGACACGTGTATCAACACTTACCTTTAGTATCAGATTTTTGTTTTTCAAGTGTTGGAAATGAAACCAGGACCTTTGCACCGAGCTACATCTGCAGCCCATTTTTACTTTTATTTTGAGACAGGTCTTACACTAAATTGCCAAGTTGTCCAGATTGGATTCACACTTATGATCCTCCTGCCTCAGCTTCCCAGAGTGCGAGGATTACAGGCTTGTGTCACTAGGCCTGTCCTATTCTTACGAACTCTACTGTTAGTTTCCGAATTTTGTGCGCATACACACAGTTCACCAAGGTAACTGGGAGCCCTAACTTCCCCCTGGTCCTAGAACTGGGGGCTCTGGTGTTTTCCTGTCTGCACTGGTACAGGAGGCTCCTCCTTCCCAAGTCCAGGTGAGCCAACAAGGGTCCTACTCCAAGATGGAGCACTGAGGTCCTGCCTGGTCCTCCCAGGACTGGCGACCCTCCTGCCCCCCTCAGTGTGGAGTGGGGCTCTCTGTTCACCCAGCACCAAGCGCA
Source organism: Ctenodactylus gundi (assembly GCA_004027205.1). NCBI lineage: Eukaryota > Metazoa > Chordata > Mammalia > Rodentia > Ctenodactylidae > Ctenodactylus > Ctenodactylus gundi. The sequence goes on along the minus strand of PVKB01002197.1, from coordinate 305,533 downwards.
CGAGCCTGCAGAACTTGGGAGGAATTTCACAGCTTCTGTGTAAAGCCAGCCTGCAGAGGGCCCTGACCCTGGGTCTTGGGTGGCTCCCGCCCCCTGCCGAGCCCCTGAATCTGGGGGAGGAGGTGGTGTGGCTGCCACCACTGCGCTCATGTGGATGCCAGACTCGGTGGCTCCTCACCTCGCCAGCTCCTGGAGCTCGTTTTCTTGGCCTGGGAAAGAACAGAGGTGGCCTGAGGTCACAGCTGAGGAAGTATTGGTGGCTTTTGTATCTCGCTTCTTTCCTCAGAACCGTTACAGGATACATCATTAACGTAGCCACCAGAAGACAAACGGCACAGTGGGATAGTTCTTATGAATACATCGATAGCGATTTCTAGGAGATACTGTAAAATTCAAAAAGCAAGACACTGGTTGGCTGTTGTGATGCATATGTATAATTCCAGCACTCTGGAAGCTGAGGCAGGAGGATTGCAAGTTCCACACCAGCCTGGGTAACTTAATGACTTAACAGTACCCTGTCTCAAATAAAAATAAAAAATACTCTGCATGAAAGTCCTGGATTCTACCTCCAGTACCACACATGTGCGTGCGAGCGCGTGCATGTGCACGCACGAGCACACACACACACACACACACACACACACACACACACACACACAGTGTTATGGTTTATATCTAGAGTATCCTCCCGAAGTCTCCTGAATTCAGAGGCAGGGCTTCTGGGGGGAGATTGGAGAGTGGATGGGGCATTGTGCTCACCAATGGATCTGTGGCCGAGCTCACAACTCAACGTTCTGTTAGGAGGTGGGCTGGTTAGAAGAGGTGCGTCACTGGGTGGGCTGGGAACACGTCTGCGGAGGGAACATCTTCTTCCCAGCTCCCCCCTCTCTCTGTGTTTCCTGGCTGCCGTGTGTTGAGCAGCTGTCCTTCAATGTGCCCTCTGCCATGCTGTTTTTGCCTTGGAGCTGGCCAAACATGGATTGAATGTCCCAAAACCATGAACTGAATGAAACTTCTCTTCCATTATGTTGTGGGAGTCAGGAATTGTGTCCCAGTGATGGGTCAGCTGACTAACACAGGGAGTAAGGGAGGAGACAGAGATGTGGGGAGGGAAAGCATGTTCTTTTAACCAAAGTGAGCCCACTCACATACTTAAAGACAATGACAGAATGAGAAATCCTGTGTGTTATAAGCACTCCCACCATGGCTGATTTCAAACCCCAAGTGGAGGCTGGCAGTACGCTGGCCTGCAATCATCTCTATAACACAGGCGCAGCACTGAAAACCAGCCTGACCTCGGCCTGGCCAGACCAAATCCGAGGAGGAGTCCTCTGCCTGGGTGGCTCTTCATTCCCACTCAGCTACCACAGGGGTTCAGTGTTCACCCTCCCCCACCAAGGCACTCTTCCTGCTGCCCCACAGACGCACCCAGCTTTCTCTGCCCACTGCAAAGTCTCACCCATATTCCACCGGCTTGGAATGTCCTACTCTATCCCTGCTACCAAAATCCGACTACGCAAATTAATTCAAATCATTAACAACAGTTTTTCTTAAATAAAAACATGTTGCCGTGTCCTCGTCTACCTTATTCATCAGATCTGTCACTGTGTGACTTGTGGCTCTTCCCCAAAGTCAACACGGCCGTGGAAGGTCAATGTTTTGAATTGATTCAGGACATGGAGGCAGTTGCAACAGTAGAACTAGAGACACTTCCGAGAGAAGACTGCTGCAGATAGTAGAAGGCACAATGGGACAGGTGCGTTTGGAGAGAGGTGGAAGATTGGGACAGGGGTAATGGCAATGCGCCTTCCTATAATAAATAAAAAATAAGTGTTCATTGTATCTCTAAAAATCACACTGTGCACATTCTTGTTGAAGACTCCCTTGCTCCCAAGTTGCTTGGCTTTGCAACTGAGTTCGTGTTTCATCCCCCAGACTGCTGCCCTGTCACCCCTGTCATCACCTCATCCCCACCTATGAGGTCTTCATCTCCTTTGCCTCCTCCATCACTGTCCTTTGCCTTCATCACCTCCATCACCGCCTCTCAGGTTCCCTTCCCTACGTCAGCTCCTTCACCCCGGCCCACTGCACCCATTCCACCATCACCTCCATTACCTTCTCTCCCATTTTCTCCTCCACTCTTCCGTTGGCACCTCCTGTCCTCCCTGGAATGACTTTATCTCCTTCTCTGCCTCTGCTCTCTCCATCACCACACCCACCATCATCACCTCTGCTTTCATCTTTGCCGCTGTTGTCCCCATGGCTTAATCCCAACTACTAACTCCACCTGGCCACCTCCTTGCACCGGTATTACTATCATCATCTCTCTGTTTTCTGGCTTTAGGCTCCTCCTGGTCACCATTATGATCTGATTTTTAAAAATTGTCTACACATTCTTCTTCTTGATCCTGACGACAGAGATTTCTTACCTAGGAGCTGCCCTTAGGTGACTGGCATGTAGAAAGGAGACCAGAAGCCATGTACAAGAAAGGTAATTTTGAAGTTGCTCAAAGCCCACAGGCACGAGCATCTGTCACCTCTCTTGGGCACTCAAGTGGTCGCCGTGCCTTCTGAGTGGAGTGGGGAAGAGAAGCTATGCCTCCACTGCCTCCTGCTCTGAGTCCTGCTTCTCCTCATCATTAGAACCACTCCCATCTCTCCCATTTCTCTCATCTCTGGTGCTCCCAGGCTTTTGGCCAGCTATGCAGGCAGCCCAGGAGGTGCCAGGCGGGTGGGATGAGTGGTCAGTTCAGCCCAACCCTGGGTCTGCCTGTCTGAGAGGCTTGGTGGGAAAGCATGTGGCTCTCTGTGGCTTTGACCACAATGGTTAGGCATGAATCCCAAACATGGCAGCTTCCCCTATGGTCACCATGTCTCTCCCACCCCTGGAATTAGCAAAACCCTCCTGGAGCCTAGTTTTATTTGCCTCCCACCATTTCTGGTGGATTCATTCCATATGTTCATGGTGTCCTGGAGAAAGGAGTCTTCCCATTGTCTCTTCCACAAAGTCCCTCCCTCCCTCCTTCTCTTCCTTCCTTCTTTCTTTTCTTTCTTTCTTTCTTTCTTTCTTTCTTTCTTTCTTTCTTTCTTTCTTTCTTTCTTTCTTTTTTTTCAGCACTAACAGTTGAACCCAAACTTTCACCTTGAGCTATCCCCAGCCTTTATTTTTTATTTCTATTTTGAGACACATTCTTGCTAAGTCTCTAACAGATTTAGGCTGGACTCAAACTCTTTCCTCAGCCTCCCAGAGGGCTGGGATTATAGGAATGCAAGCTGAAATAGTTTATATATTGGTGTGGAATTACTAATGTAAGAAGTTTCTGGAATTACAGTTTAGACAGAGGCAGTGTGATGAATAAATATGATGAATATTTCAGTATTTAAAAAATTATTATAGTAAAAGATGCACTGTTATTAAGTGCCCTCAAAATACTTCCCTCACATAGAACACGCTTATCCTATTTGCTGTATTTTTCTCTTTCTGTGGTCCTGGGAATTGAGTCCAGGGTCTTTATACTGAGCTACATGCCCAGCCCATTGTTTTGAGACAGAGTCTTGCTAAGTCCCTATGTTTGCTCAGGCTAGGCAGGAATTGGCAGTCTTCCTGTCTCTGCCTCCCAGGGTGCTGTGATTACAGGCCTGTGTCACCAGGCCTGACTACCACACTTTCAGTCAGGCCTCATATAATCCTTACTAAGAGAAGCCATAACAGATGGCACATGGATGAGAGAATTTGGTGTATGTGGAGGAAGAACTTGCATTTCTGATGCATGCAGAAGGAAGCGTAGGGTCTGTGGATGGGTTAGGCATGCTGCTCTACTGTGGCTGGGGACACCCAGCTGTGTTTCCCACACAGCCATGCTCTACCGTGGCTTGGCTAGGAGCCACCATCCCTCTCTCTCTCTCAATGGAGGCTTCTTGCTCAGATGCACATCCTGGGCTTGAAAAGATGCTGGTTTTCCACATTGACTTATAATTTCAACAGCTACTTCTTTGGATCCATAGTTCACTTCCCTGGACTTTCAATATGAAATTTTTAAAATAGTTCTGTGGCTTCCTGTGGACTGTTTACTTGTAAAACAGGAACAAATTCTATTTATTGCTAGTTTTTCCGAACAACATTTTTTATAGTTCTTCTTACTAAAAATGACAGATTCTTTCCTTGTTCCCCTATCACCAGGAGGTCAGGTTTAATCAAGTTGGGTGTGTTGAGGTGGGAGATTTTCCCCCAAATATCTCCTAGGTAAGACCCAGGTCACTCCCTGGGACCCACCCTGTGCGTGTCCTTTTCTTGTGAGTCCTAAAACCACAGTGCCTACTCTGGGCTGGGATTGTTGATCCTTTTTGTCAAACATCCCCTCCATCCTGTGTTTGGGTGAGGTTATTGCTGCTTTCAGAAAAGACGTCATGGGTGGCATGAATACAGTATGCACACCAACGTGGCTGGACATGTGCTACCCCTCCAGGAGCTTCCAGAATCCCATGGGCACAGCCCTTCCTGACAATGCCTGTGGGAAGAGAACTGCTGAGCAACACCGACAGGCAGGAGAGCAGGTGACGGTGAAGTTCAAGTTCTCTGGAAGTAGAACCAGTCACAGTATTCAAGAGGTTCATTGGATAGTAGGTGTCCACTGAGGAGCAGAAAAAGGGAGAAGCTTCCCTCGGTATTTCTGAATTCTCTTCCGGAGCCTCTTCTCTCTCATATTCTTCCCAACCAAGGACATCATTCTGCTTATGCACATGAGAGGTAATTCCATCTCGCAGTTGCCAGGATGCTGTTGTCACGCTAAAACGGAACTTGGCCTGACCCCCTTATCCAGTGCACATCAGGGACCCTCTCCCTAGTCCTCCACCTCCAGGCTCACCGGCTAAGCAGTATCCACCCAGGGACCACCGGCTTTCATTCCCAGTGTGGCCCATTCGGGTGCTGCTTCCCCTCACCTCTAGGGCCAGAGTTTTCTTAAAAGATTACATTTTAGTTGTATCTGGATTAACATATGCTGGGAATTATAAATAAAGCTGCTATGAACAATTGTGGGCATGACTTTTTGGTGAGTATTCCCTTCTGTTGGTTATAAACCTAGACGTGGAGCTATTGGGCCATAGAGTGTTGATTATCTTTGATAGTTTCTACTGCACGTTTTCCCAAAGTGGCTGAACCACTCTGTCCTTCCACCCATTAGAGAAGAGAGTTCCAGGTGCTCCCAGTCCTTCCCAACACTTGCTGCCGTCAGTTGTTGGGCATGTAGTAATGCCTCCTTGTGGCTTCAATGTATATTTTCAAGATTAGTCATTTTTTCATAATGATGGGTATTTTTTCACAGGCTTAGTAGCCATTTGGATAGCTCTTACTGAGTTCATGTTAACATCTTTTGCCTGTTCTTGATTATTTCTTACTGACTTGTAGAGTTTTCCAGATAAATACAAAGTATGACTACTTTGCTAGATATATGTATATGTATATGTATATATTACAGATAGCTCCCAGTCCTTGGCAAATCCACTCATTTTCTCAAGGATGTCTTTCAATAGAGGACTTCAGCAAAGTCCAGTTTTTTTTATCTTTAATGATCAATAACTTTTGTGTTCCATGTAAGAAATTCGTGCTCCTCTATGAGCATAAAGGTATTCTTCTGTGCTTTCTTACAAAAGATTGATTATTTTATTTTCCTAATATAGGCCTGTAATCTATCTTGAGTTAATTTTCGTGTGAAATATAAATTAGGAGTGACTGTTAACTTTTTTCAAATAGATATCCAAATGCATCAGTACCATTTACTACACTTTCCCCCACTGAGGAACAATGGAGTTTTTGTTGTTGTTGTATAAATCATAATAGCAGCTTTGTGTTTAACAGCCCCAAACTGATCCCAACCAAAAATGTTCAGGAACAGACAAGCAAATTGTACTACATCCATAAGATGAAAGACTGTAGGCAGTAAGAATGAATTGATACATGCAGTGTAAACCTCAAAAATATTTGAGGAAAGGAAGACAGTGGCCAAAGAAAACATGCCTTTATATTCCATTCATATGAGCAAAAATAATGGATGGTGACAAAAGCCAACATGGGGGGTCAACGCTGGGAGAAAGGACTAGACTTGGTGGAGTGGGCTGCAAGGAGGTGCTGTGGTGATGCTTGCCCAGAGTGGGGGCTGTGTAGGTGGATGAGTGGCTCAGAACTTGCCTAGCATATGTGAGGCCTCAGGAGAGAGAGAGGAGAGAGAGAGAGAGAGAGGGAGAAGAAATAGAGGTATAGAGGAGAGATTCAAATAATGTTATGTTATTTGTTTACCACGTAGCTGGATCATTCCCACTTCTGCTCTGCATAGCCTCAGGGAGATTGGACTTCTTGGGGGTGCTATCAGAACACTGGTTATTTTCTGTGGAGTCCTGGAATATGTAAACTTCTAGAATCCTAAGTCACCAGCTCTGGAAGTGATCTTAGGATTCACTTGGCTGAACCTTCTCATTTTATAGTCTGGAGAACAGTTGTCAGGAAATAGCTTTGCCAAAATGCAGACTTGGTTCTGGGCTTATGTTGGCTTCCAAGAGCTCATGGAACTCTACCATCACATCTTCATCATGGTGCCTGCTAAGGTTTTGAAGACTTTCTGTGCCTTGTGACATGCCCAGCACTATGCTGAGCCTCATCTAGGAATTCTTCTGAGGAGCCTCTGAGGGATGGCTGGTGTCACAGCCCATGAGGTACACGAGGAGTTAGGAACTCAGAGACGCCCAGGTGCCACAGTTACATCTGTCTGCCTGCAGACTGCCCAGTCCTCTCCCTTGTACCCTGGCCTCATTTGTAGTTCTGTGTATCAAGCCCTTGGTTATTGAAGATTTCTCTCTCTCTCTCTCTCTCTCTCTCTCTCTCTCTCTCTCTCTCTCTCTCTTCTTTCTTTCTTTGTTTTGTTCTGTTTCATTGTTTGTTCCTTCCTTCCTTTCTTTCTTTCTTTCTTTCTTTCTTTCTTTCTTTCTTTCTTTCTTCCTTTCTTTTTTTCTGGTGCTGGGGATCAAGACCAGGGCCTTCACACTGAGCTATATCCCCAGTCTGTTATTTAGTTTTGATTTTGAGACAGGATCTCATTAAGTCAATAAGTTACCCAGACTGGATAGGAATCATGATCCTCCTGCCTCAGCCTCTGATAGTGCTAAGATCACAGGCTTGGGTTACTCTAGACATCTGTGTTCACATCGTTATGGAGTGGCCTTTGTCCCATGTTCTTGTGTGGTCTACAGCCACACTGGTGTCCTCATGGGCCCTTTCTTTTTTGCTCTAGCTGTAGGCTTCCGGTCAGGGAGCTGCCTGAGGAGGTGCCAGGTGAAGTGGCGCCCAGAACTGCTCTATTGAGCTCACCTCCATCTTTCTCTGCATGAGATGCTTCCTCCTGAAGTGCTGGGCCCTGCAGAGGTCTGTGACATGACGTTCTGTACGGAGCTGCCGAGGTCTCGGGCAAGTGTGAAAGGTGACTCATCTTCACACCAGCCCACAGTTCCTGCCAGCTTCCCCCGCACACTGGGTCCCCAGGGTCTCAGTTTTTCCCTTCATAGCAGCTGGGGGCAGGGGGAGACTTTACAGATAGGAGTGACACTTGGAGGAGAAGCCCTAATCCACCTTGAAATTCCTCTCCCTCTGCCGGCCTCGTGTGTGCATGCGTGTCCATGTGCATGTACACGTATGGGGTGAGAGCCACGGCTTCTGGGTGGTGGCCGGCTGTAACTGCAGGTGTAAACGAGAGCAGTGGGTCCGTGGGGGCTGGGGCCTTTGGCTGCCACTGGGCTCGCACAGCTCACCACCTGCGTGCCCCACCCTAGGTCTCCCCCTTTGCATTGCAAGGGGCTCTTGCTGGGACTTCTTGCCCTGTCCTGGCTCTGAACCGAGCTGCCCGGGGCTGACCTGAGACCAGAAACTAGAACGTGGGGAATCTCCAGCCAGGTTCAATGGATGTTGTCGCAGGCAAGGGGGGACCGGGATGGACAACCCAGAAAACAGGGGCCTAGGCTGGCTCCCAGGCACACTGCTTTCCCTAGGGAGAAGGGGAAGCGAGGGACGGAAAGGGGAGGAGCAGAGGAGGAAGGGGGAAGGAAGGAGGAAGGAGAAGGTGAGTGAGCTGTGGGTTCCCATGCCTCTGATCCCTTCTGATCAAAACTTCAGGAGGGAACCTGCAGACACCTGTCCCTAAAGAAGGGACTATGACCTAAGGCTTGCTTCCAGATGGGACCTGGGGTGTCTGTTGGTAAAAATAATCACTTAAATGGCCTAAAATACCTTTAAACTGTAAAAGTTGAGTCCCAGGGTTGGAGGAATAGTGCAGTGGTTAAAGCACTTGCTCTAGGTTTGATTCTCCAGCACCAAATAAGCTGAACATAGTAGTGCATGCCTGTAATGCCAGCACTCAGGGGGCTGAGGCAGGAGGATTGCCTGAGTTCAAGGCCAGCTTTAGCTACATAGTGAATTCAGGACCAGCCTGACCTGCAGAAAGAGACTCTGTCAAAAGCCCTAGCCAAGTGTGATGGAGCAGGCTTATAATCTCAGCCCTCTGGGAGGCTGAGGCAGGAGGATTCAAGTTTGAGCCAGCCTGGATGACTTAGCAAAGCCCTGTCTCATAATCAAAAATAAAAATGGGCTGGGAATGCAGCTCAGTATGAAGGCCCCGGCTTGACCCCCAGCACCACAAAAAAAGAAAGAAAGTTTGCATTCTGTGCAGTCATTAATGGGGAATACTGACTCATAATACCGGTTCGTCTGTCCAGCGCCTGCTGTGGTAAGCACCCATGTCACAGCACAAGGGACAGTCACAGTCCCAGCCCTTCAGCCCCAGGTGATTCTGGGGGAGACCCCCAGGAGGCAGAGAGCCAGTGGAGCTTTGGGCTGGGCACATGGCAAACAGGACCTTCCAGGCTGGGCGCCTCGGCACACCCTCCTGCCACCTGAACATCAGGGACAGCTCGTGCCTCTCTGCTGTCCAGGGCCACTCCTGGGTGAAGCAGTGTGACCGAGCCACTGAGAGCTGAGTGGGAGAGCAGAGAGGGACTTGGGGTAGCTGCTGGGTCAGAGCTGGACGGGAGCAGAGGGGCAGCAGGAGGTGAGGAGGGAGTGGGTGGCAAGGGAAGTGACCAGGGGGCAGGATTTCTTCAGGGAGGTTCAGGGGACCCTGGTTGGGATGCTGGTGCAGGGGGCAGTGCACCGAAAAGGCCGTGCCCCTCCCCAGTACTCCATGGGTGATGAAAATGGGGTTCCAGCTGGGTATGGTGAGTTCTGTGACCAGGAGGACACTGGAGGTATTGTGAGGAGCCAGGCCTGGAGGGTGAAAGGTCACCCTTACTGCGATGGTGGGGCAGGCAGAGGGGGCAGGCCTTCCTAGCCGACAAGGGGTGACCTGAGCCTCCACGCAGGGGCTGGGGAAGGTACCAGCCTCCCAGCATGCTCTGAGCTGCCCTCAGAGGGAGGTGTGGAGCTGGACACCAAGCGGGCCACGGGGCCAGCTGGCAGTGGGAAAGGCCAGGACTGGGGTATCTTGGAGAGGCAGCAGGAGGGGCCGGATGCCAGCGTGGGACAGGGATCACAGGGGACGGTCACACTGTCCCTTGGTCTCCTTGGGAGTGCTGGGAAGTGGGGCCCCAGCCCACTCCTTTCCCACCCACCCCCAGGGACACTGGCTGTGGTTTAGAGGCGGGTTAATCTTTTCTGTCGGTTAATTCCCAGGGAGAAAGCTGCCCCCTTACCCCAACCCTGGTTTGCCTCCTTAGGTCAATGTTAGGTTTTCACACAAATAACTTTTTATTGATGTTTTCAAAATCTATTAAGTCATAGATTTTCAAACTGGAAACTACCTAAACCAGTCCAGTTTCTTCACCTGAAGAAGTAAAACATTCTTATCCACCCCCGCCCCACGCGCCTGTAAGGAGCAGGGCCCGGCTAAGGCCCCCGGAGCTGTGGAGCTGGAGGGCCCAGGGGTGCGGGCCCAGGTCCTGGTCTGGTACAGACCCCCCACCAGACAGGCCCGAGCTTGCCCCCTTAGGCTCTGCCTAGGGTGTGGTGAGGTGGCCCTGAGCTGATCCCTCCAGTGTCCCCGGCCCCAGCCGGCTCTGTGGCTCCAGCCCTCCCTCTGCCCCTTTTCTGTCCTGGCTGTTCTCTGGGGCCCTCAGGACGAGCCGGTATCCTGGGGCTCAGGCCCGGGTGGGCTGCCGCATAGAGCCAGGCTCTGTCCAGTCTCAAACAAGCCTCTCTCTGTGCGCCCCCGCTGAGGCCAGCTGCTGGGGGACGGTGAGGGGAAGAGAATCTGTTTCAAACGGCCCAGGTGAAGGCGGCCAAGACAAACAGCCAGCCGAGAGCAGGAGGGCTGGAAGATTCCAGATGCCTGGCCTCCCGCGCCGGCTGCCAGAGGACCCGGGAGGGGGAGGCTGGGCAGGGGAGCAGGGGAAGGCCAGGTCCCGGGCAGGGTCCTCTTTACCTGCATCCCCCGACCCCCAGCAAGGGCTGAACAGGAACCTGCCCAGCGGCGCGGGCCTGTCATCCCAGTGCTCTGGAGGCTGAGGCAGGAGGGTTGCAAGTTTGAGCCCAGCCTGGGCAACTTAGTTTTAAAAACAAAGACTAGAGATGTACTCAGTATCATGACTGTGGGAGTGATCCCCCACCCACAGGCACAGGATGTGTATAGGCACATGTGCACACACGTATGTGCTCACACACACACACACACACACACACACACACACACACACACACACACACTGCCGTCCCCAGGGGGATAGGCCATTCCGGAGGTGGAGAGAAGCAGGTCCAGCACTGCATGTTGGCCAATTGACAGGGCCAGCGCTGTCCCAGTGCAGGGACCCTGCCCTCCTGGCCAGTCTGGCCCCTCCCAGGCCCGCCGAGGGGCTCTTGGGCTGTGCAGCCATCCGTCAGTACGGCTGGGCAGCGAGGGGAAGGGGTTGGGGGCACGTGCAGCTCCTGCCTTCAGAGTTCTTCTGGGAATCGGACTGGGCCACATGGACGTGTCCCCTTGGAGCGGCAGCCCACAGGTGGTCGGCATGGGGTGAGGACCCATGGCACCAGCCACTCAGGGCACAGTCCTGGCACATGGCAGGCACCAACAACAAGGGGCTTTGCTGCCACTGTGCTCCTCAGGGTCCAGGTACAGGAGAGGACCTTCCATCTTGCTACGGGACAAAGCGGGCACAAAAGTGAGGACCCTGTGGGGCTGAAGCCTGTGGGTGTCTATAACTCAGCGGGGTGCTGGTACCCACGCTGTTGAACCTGATGCCAGGACAGACTCCTGAGCTGCCGGAGTGGTGACCTCCACAGGTAGTCTTGCTGTGTGTCCAAGGCGTCGTACCTAGCCCTGGTGTCCTCTCCATGGTTTTGGAGAACTGGTTTCTGGAAGAGAGGATGATGCCCCTGAGGAACTGGACTGGCAGGTCACAGAACCTGGGGACCATGTTAGACTTGAAAGAAGGAAGGACTTATTATAGCTGTGAAATCTTTTGGAGGACACAGGGCATGTGTCAAGAAAGAAGTTATAGTCTATCGAGCCCATTTGAACAGAAGTCACAGTGGCCACTGAGGGGGGGAGGTTACAAATCAAATGGTGGCTGCAATAGACCCCTTCCGATGTTTTTTCCCAATACCAGAACTTGAACCCCGGCCTCAACACTGATCCACATCAGTGTTTCTTTCTTTCTTTCTTTCTTTCTTTTTTTTAATTTGAGATGGGATCCAGGTTTGGCTGGAACCCAGCTGGACCCCCTCCTCTCTGGACTCACCTTGTCTTGAGTCCTTAAGTCCTAGAAATTGTGTAACGTGAGCATTGACAACTATCTTAATGTCACTGAGCTACAACTTGCCCAATTGGAAAAGAGGTGATGCTGCCAGCCCTGTCTAGGGCACTTCTAGCGAGGACCACTCGAGACCATCCCGACACACATGGCGTTGCTCCCACAGGTGCTCACGTGTGGCCATCACGTGGGCAGGGCCAGCAGCCAAGGATGCCCAGGGAAAGTCCCACTGTCCACTGAGGGCCCATGGGTCTCTAGCGGCCCAGCATAGCTCCCGTTCCCTGCACTGACACACTCCACATGTGCAGGTGTACACACATGCGCACACGCGCCTTCTCCTGCTCCACCTTGTGCTCTATTTGGGCTGAACCAGGAGCCCATGCCTCAGCGAGTCTTGCTCTGAGCTGTCCAGTAACCGCCTACTTTTGTGTTTCTTCCCCATCGTGTCAGTTCCTTGAGGGAAGGGCAGCTCACCCATGATGAGTGTGCCCCGCGGATCCCAGCACCCCTGGTGAGAGTCCCTATTGGCCCTTGGCTGACTGCAAGCACTCTGCCTCGTGGGGGCTCAGTTTTCTCGTCTGTGTAACGAGATCATAAAGCGGATTGTTGTGAAAGTTACAGAAATAATGCAGCTGGGCCTGTAATCTAATCCCAGCCCTCCAAGAGGCTGAGGCAGGAGGGTTGCTAGTTCAAGTCCAGCTTGGGCAACTTTGCAACTTGGGCAACTGTCTCAAAGAATAAAATGGAATAAATATGCTGGAGATTTGGCTCAGTGGGAAGGCCCTGGGTTCAATCCCCAGTGCAAGAAAGAGAAAGGCAAGAGAGAGAGAGAAAGAAAAGAAAGAAGAAAAAAAGAAATTGCGCACATGGAGTGCTGCCCACAGAGCCACGGACACAGTGTAGATAGAGCCATCAGGACCACGGAGACGGGACCAGTGCCCTTCATACAGAGGGAACAGAACAGAGTAAGAAAAGACTGGACGTGGGGACCCCCGCCTGTGCTTCTGCCCAGGGCTCCCAGTCACCCAGCATTCAGAGTGACCCCAGGAGAGCAAGCCCTCTGTGCAGGAGGTCGAGGGGACCCCAGAGACACTGTCCTGTCCTCGGGTCCCCCAGGCTGGGGACTGAGCCGGGCCCCTCCCACTCTTGCCCAAGCCCCGCCCTCTCCCCTCGGTGCCTCTGGGATTTGGTTTAAGGAAAGTGGCCAAAGGGACAGAGGCACTGGCGCCAGGGCAGGACGCCCCATAAAGCTGCCTTTCAGGGCCAGCGCCACGGAGCCGCAAGCACCCCCCGAGGACTGCCGTGTCCGGCAGTCACAGCCTCGCACCAGGTGCTATTTAAAAACCTGGGAGGGAGCAGGAACACCTTGTCTCTGATTGTCCCCAGATCCCCAAGGGCTGGACCGCTTCTGTGAAGGGCTCCACTTCCCTGCTGACCTGAAGTAACCTCCCAACCGCAAGCTGTTCCTGCCCGTTTGAGTTTTTTCATTAAGACAACAAACAACCTCACGACAAGTTTCCTCCCCTTTCTGAAACATGCTGTGGCCGCGCTCCTGGTTAGGGCCGATCCCAGGCAAGGTGGGCGCTTGAGGCGGAATTATCTTGGTTTTGGGAGAGAAGAAAGACACCAGGTGAAACACCAATCAGGCCATAGACGCCACGGTCCCTCCCCAGGTGGAAGGAACGTTTGACAGCGCAAATGAGAATGAAATGATGTGAGCCCAATCAGCCTGTGCGAGTGGCACTCACCCATCCTGGCTGGCACTCTCAGGGCATGTGGGGGGAGAGGGGGTATCTATCTGTCAGTACTTCAGTTTCTTCCCTTGGGAAAGGGGATGACAAGAGAATTAGCTCATATATACTCAATAGAGTACTACACAGCTACAAAGAAGGATAAATTTGAATTATTGGCTGGAAAAAGGTAAAGTAAAACGAATCAAACTCAGATGGCGAAATATCATGTGGATTCCTTTATATAAGAGATCCAAAATAAATAATTTAAAAAACAAAATTAAAGACAGGTGGTAGGAAACAGAGAGGTGGAGTTTACGGAGTTGGGGAGGGGAACCAGGGATGAGGGAAGACCTGGGGAAGGAGAGGGGGAAGTAGAGACATTCAGATGCGATGTGTATATGTACCAGTTCCCCATGCTAACTGGAAATAATATGATGCAAACACCTGTTAATAAAAAGAATATTTTTTATTCAGGTGCCAGGCTCAGTGACACGGGCTTTTAATCCAAGCACCCTAGCAGGCCAAGGCAGGAATGTTGCAATTTTGAGCCCAGCTGGACAACTTAGAGACTGAGTGAGACCCTGTCTCAAAATCAAAACCAAAAAAGGGAAAGGGAAAAAAAAAAAAGAAAGGGCTGAGTTTGTAGCCTAACGTGAATGTCCTGGGCTCTGTTCCTAGCACCTCAAAAAAATAAAAAATAAATAAAATAAAATTTAGGAGAAAATAATGTGATGTATATGTACCAGTTCTCCAAAATGAGCATAATTATCATATTATGAACTAATGAAACAGGTACTAATAAATGTTTTTTTAAAAGAGTTGACTCACAGGGGGTGGTGAGGCCTGAATGGGGTGATGGTGGCTAAGGGGCCAGGGCCCGGCCTGGGCCTGCACAGCCTCGGTTCTTCTGCCCGCCTCAGAGATAGGAAACTTGACTTTGCAGAGATTCAGGGACTCACCCAAGGTGGACAAGCTAGTGGACGGTGGAAACGGGGTCCAGGCCCAGGCCGTGTGAGGTGGAGTCGCAAAGTTGCCCAAGCTGGACTTGAACGCTAATAGCAACCCTCCTGCCTCAGCCTCTTGGTGAAGGTCAGGAGGTGAAGGTCATCTGCCCTGAGCTGCTGAGTACTGAGGGCTAGGGGAGGTGCTGTGCTGGCTCTCGGGACCAGGGAGCAGGAGAAAGAGCTTGGGCCCTAGAGTTTGGGGAGCCTACATAGGCCGACAGGGTGGTCCTAGCACCTGGTGCTTGGTCAGCACTTTGCGTTGAGTGTATCTGGTACTTACACGTCTTCCCATACGTGTTCGCACAGTTCCAGCACTCCACATGCGCAAACTCAATTCTTGTGATGATCCTTTAGGAAGTGGCTACAACTCTATCCTCCTTGTGTTAGAGATTAGGAAACAGAGGCACAGAGAGGTTAATTCACTCGTCCAAAGTCACACGGCTAAATCACGCTGGGATTTGAAGCCACATGACTCTAACTCAGGCTCCTAGCCACCACGCATGTATATGTATCCATGTTATCTAACAACACTCCATTCTCTTCAGACTTGGCCACCTTCTCTTCTTCCTGTCCCATGGGCCACTCCGTAACCTACCACAGGCTTCACCTCCTAGCTGTATCTGTCACGGTCTGCAAGCACCACAGGGAAACCATGCTGGGCACTATTGTCTGCCGGGCAGCTATGACAGCACGGGCACACAGCAGGTCCGCAAATACCGGGTGGATGAGTAAACCGCTAGCTGATGAGGAACTCACGGCACCGCATTGTGTTGAGTCTGTTAACTTGTCATGGCTCCCTTCTGGTTGGGGGTGGGCCAGGACCTGGAACCAGAGCCTCCTAAGGAGCATGCAGCCTAGTGCCCTCACAGGCGCAGCTCTCAGTAGGGATCGTGCTCCACTGAGGATCCAATGCCACCACTGATCTGACAGGAGGCAGAGCTCAAGTGATGGGGAGAGGAAGCTCTGCTCCTTGGACTGCTGCCGCCTCCTGCTCTGCCGCTCAGGTCCTAGCAGGCCACAGACCCCTGTCCTAAACAACGCATAGCTACTGACACAGCACTTCCACAGAGTTAGACATTTAAAGTCATCAGGACGTGATTTAAAATAAACCTGAAAATGACATGTAACATACAGGGGACTTGGGCATCTGAGGGCTTTGGCACTCTCCAGGGAGGGGCACCTGGACCGGTTTTCCACAGGTTACCTGTGACTGTGTCTATAATCTGCATTTGTTTCTATGCCTGTATAAAGAAAACAAAACAAAACCTGTGAGGACAGAGCTGAGGCTCTGGCTCCACTGAGGCTGTGCTTCCAAGGCGTTGTTCCGAGGAACTGGAACGCGAAGGTCAATGTTTCCTCGGCAGGTGCTGGGCCTTGGCAGGGGCTGTGGACCCGAAAGACTAAACCCCACGTGGAAGTCAGCGTGGGAGTCACACTACGCCAGTGAAAGTGTGATTCTGACCCTACCTAAGACAGGGACTTCGATGCTTCTCTTAGAAATTGCAAAATTCCAGCATTTCTCAGAAACTCCTTGTGTGCACATGTCCCCGCTGTGCAGGTCACCAGGGGATGGGTGAGTGACCAGTTACAGCTGGGTACAAGAAGCAAGTGCGACCGCTCTGCTGCGGGCCTGAGGCTGAGCAGTGTGGGAGAACATGGTCCCATTCTAGGAACCCAGCTGTGGACGGCACCAGAACTCGGGGCCTGGGGCTGTGACAGGTGGTGCGTAGCAGATGAAGGACAGGCCCTCGGAGGACACAGAGGTTTAAGGAGATCACACAGAACATCAGGGAAGTCACCAGAGAGGGAGTGGTTATTTCTGCCAGCTCCTCCTGTTGTCCAGGATCCTTGAGGTCCACCCTTCTGGTCACGTGACCTTGGTAGCGTTGCGGGAGCAAGGATTGATCAGCTGATCCCCGATGCAGAGCTCACGGTGTGGATGCAGGTGTTCCAGAGAGGGCATTAGGTCCCTGTGGCAGCTGGAAGTCCCGAAGGACCAAGCTTCCTGTGGTCTTAGGGCAAAGAGCACCTCCTTCCGGCAGCCTCCTGAGATCCTACCCTACCAGCCATCTCCCCCAAGGGCTCCATCCATGTCAACTGCAGCCGAAGCAACTATGGGTCTCTTGGGGTCAGGTCCTAAACCCCCTACCCATAGTGCCTGCCTCCCCCTCCCCCTAGCTATACCTGATGCCCCGCCCTCAGATGATACTGCAAAGATGCCCACTTGGGTGGGCAATGCTCTGCCTTACCCAACCCCAGCAAGACCATGTGGTTTCCTACAAGTGGTGTCCCCTGCCGCTGGCCTGGGGCCAACACAGAGCTGGGCTGCTGGCTGCTGTGGCTCTGTCCTCACGTTTCCCTGGGCATAAGGATCCATGTGTTATTGCCACTCTGCAGATGAAGTGGCAGAGGTGGGGACACCAGCGATGGCCAGAGTGACATGGACTCTGAGAGCTGGAGCTGGTGCTCGAGGGCCAGAGGCTGATACTGGAGAGTCCACATGACCCCTGAGGGGGCAGGTGCCAGGATATCCCAGCCACACAGCCACCTCCTCGCCTGTCCTTATGCTGGGAGACTTCTGCTCCCATCTCCAGGTCAGGGGCCCCGCTGGACCTACTCCCGCAGGACCCGAGGGCTGATCCTCTTGGGTTGACCTACAGATGGGTCTGGCCCATGTGCCAGCTTCCTGGGCCCATTCCTTTCCCAACGTTTCCCAAGGGACAGGGACTTGTCAGCTTCTCAAGGCACTTTCTGAGGATACGGACCACATCCTCATAAAGCATCCTTGTGCTGCGTTGGAACTTTCAGACATGTGACGTTAAGTCAGAGAAGAGAATTTCGATGACAACATCTTCAGTTGAAATGGAATTCTACAAGAGGAAGAGAGCCCAGCCTAGTGGCACAGGTTGTCGTCCCACCACTTCGGGAGACTGAGGCAGGAGACTTGCAAGTTTGAGCCCGACCTGGGCAACGGAGTGAGACCTTGTCTCAAAATTAAAAAAAAAAAAAAAAAAAAAAAAAAGGGCTGGGGATGTACCTGTGGGTGAAGGCCTTGGGCTGGATCCCAGGTACCACAAAGAAGGGGAGAAGGGGAGGGGTGTGAGTGAGGGTAATAGAGGGCAGGAACACATCTTAACTCCCCCAAAACATGTGACCCTCAGAGGAGGGCGGGGCAAGGGAAATGGCTAGAGTGACGCGAGCATTACACATGCATCTGCCAACAGGAACTCCACTCGTCTGGATGACCAATATGCACTCCTTAAACATGTGGGAAGAAACGACTTGAAATTCCACCTTCCTTGGGGGTCTCCTGTCCTCCTGTCACCTCTTCTTCCTGCAGCGAAGGTGGCTCAGCGTGCTGGGACAGCCACGTCACTAGGACTCAGCCCCACTCCCCAGCCTGCCCTGGGGGGCGCAGCCCCTTTTAGGGGCAGGTTTCACCCTGGGCAGGGAACTGTCTTGGCCTCCTCAGAAGCTCCAGCTTCCAAGGACCCTGACGCAGAGCTGGGCCGCTTCCTCCCTCTCCCAAGTGGGCAGGCTTCTGGCCACCTGGGGGACGATTTTCTGTTTCGTCTCCTGCTTTTCTTTAATAGCTCACGGATGGAAAAAGCAGAAAGCCCGGTGCTCAGCAAAACCTCGCTCTGTAGGAAACTGCCGGAAACCACTGGCTGCCAGTGAGGTGCTGCCTGGGGCTTGGGGCCCATTACATAATGCCCCATGGCCTGGCCCAGGGGACCATCGTCCTGATCCCCCTCCCTGATACTGGGACTCAGCGAGCCACCTTCACCCTGTACCCCTCCCTGCCCAGGGCTGTGCAGGCTCTGGGAAGACCCAGCTCTTCTGTCCTTAACACACATCTATTTCATAAGGACCCTCCCCCTGTCCCTTTCCCTCCCTGAGTCCTGGTCACAGAGGCAGTTCCATGACGTGTTCCCATGAAGGTAGGGCTTTGGCCTGTCCCAGGGGTGAAATGGGGCTCTGGTGATACAGTTTCTGGTGGAGCCCCTGGAGCCAGTGAACCAGGATGGAGGTGAAACTTCCCAAGCAGAGCCATTAGGCTGTGACTAATGCCACCCTCTCTCCCACCTAGCAATGACTCCCAGGCACATAGAGCATCCCACATGGGGCTTCTTCCCTCTCATCACCCCCATGTCTGTTCACTCACTTCTCATTCATGTGCTTTGTGAGTCCCTACTGTATACCCAGGGAGTCTTGGAGAAGCATGGCAATGGGATCCCCTCTGTGCCCTTGACCTCACACACTGGCGGGATTGACCAGGCACAGCCATGTAGAGCGTGAAGGTCCAGGACAATGACCTGGCAGGACCCGAGAGAACAGGAAGGTTCCCAGGCTTCCAAGGTGTATCTGTTTTTGCAATGGTGTGTGTGTGTGTGTGTGTGTGTGTGTGTGTGCGCGCGTGCATGTGCGTGTGTGTGCAAGCGTGGTTCTGGGTATTGAACCCCAGGGTCTTCACACTGAGCTACATCCACAGCCCATTCGTTAGCTCTAATTTTGAGTCTGGTAAGACTGGGCTCAGGCCTGCATCCTGCAAGGGTCCAGTGTGAGGAAAGACCAGGGCGTCTTCGCAGAGTTACAGCGCCAGCACTGCTGTGTCCTTCACTGGTTTCTTGGCGACAAGGAAACTGAGGCAGGGTCTGAGTCCCAGCTGGGAGGAGGCTGGGCTAGGGCAGCGGCCCCCAGGCTCTTCGCTCAAGGCTGGTCTCCGGTTTGGGCACCCTGCCATAATGGCCCACATCCATCCCCACTTTCTAGAACCTTCCCCAGGCGGCCTAGCCGGTGAGCTCAGCCCCTGCGGTGGAGCGGCGGTGGGAAGGCAGGCAGCTTGGCCCTCTGCCCCCGCCTGAAGTCATCGATGAGAATAGCTCTCTGCGGTCCACTGATACCCAATACTCTGTCATCAAATTGGGGGAGTCAGCTCGGCCTCCGGTTCCTCCAGGGCCTGGGAACTGCACAAGGCAGAGACAATGGCCAACTGGAGCCGGGTTGTGGGTCCCTTCTGCAACTCTGCCAAAGCCAGGCTCTGTGCGGCACTTGGTGACTCCCTGGGACCCCAGGAAAGAGAACAGCTCTTTTTTATTATTATTATTTTTTGGTATATGTTTGTAATAATACAGGACAATTACATTGATCTTGGGGAATTAGAACATATGTGTTTGAAATCCATCATCCGTCCTTCCCTCCTCCCGCACTCAGATCCCCTCCCAGCCCTGTGAAGTCTACCTGCCTGCTTTCAGTCCCTACATTAGCAGTGCCCAAACTTCCTGGTTTTGTAGAAGGCAGTTTTTCCACGGACAGGGTGGGGAGGAGTGGGAGTGGTGCTGGTGTCCTGCCTTGGCCCCACCCCAGATCAGGCGTTAGATTCTCACAAGGAGCGCAGGGCCTTGAGGCCTTGTGAGTGTGCCGTTCACAGCAGGGCTGTTGTCCTGTGGGAATCTAATGCTGCCCCTGGTGCGACAGGAGGCAGGGCTCAGGTGGCAGGGTTCTGGCGATGGGGAGTGGCTGTGAGCACAGGCAGAGCCTCCCACCCTGGCCTGGCACTCACTTCCTGCCGTGTGGCCTGGTTCCTCAAAGGCTGAGGTCCAGTACCGGTCTGGTCTGTAGCTACAGGTTGGGACACCTGATCTATGTGCCATTTTGTTCTTTTTCAAGAAGAGAGATTCTCCTATAAGAGAAACCACATGATACTTAACTTTCTGTGTCTAATTTTTCCTTAGCTTTACGGTCTCGAGATAAATCCATTTTCCTACAAATAACTCAAATGACGGAGTAGTATTCCACTGCGTATACATACCACACTCTTTCACCTATTCGTCTGTTGATAAGTGCTCCTGCTCCTCCCAGGACTCAGCTACTGTGAATTGTGCATGGGTCACGCAGTATGTGACTTCAGCTCTCCTGGGAAGATACCCAGGAGAGGTGTAGCTGGGTCACATGGGATTTCTAGTTCGAGTTTTCCCAAGGAATCTCCATATGGGCTGCCACATTTTACAGACCCGCCCCGATGCAGAGGGCTCCCTTTCCCACAGCTCCGCAGCACTCGTCCGCTGGGCTCTCGGGACCGCCATTCCTTTGGGAGTGAGAGGGCAGCTCCGGGTGTTGGGAGGGCACAAGTCCAGCGGAGGGGCAGCCCTTCTGCAGGAAGGGTGGGCTGGGAGCTGACTGCAGGGGCAGCTGGGCCTCCTGAGGCAGGCGGGGAAGTAGCTCAGGCCCCGGGTCCCTGGCCCTTCCTGTGGGCAGAGGGGCAGACGGCAGGACACCTGGCTGGCACCATCCTGGAGCGACTGCGGCTGGTTCCAAATGAGACCTCGGACCAGGGCAGAGGCCTGCGTGGCCAGGGCGGGGTGTCCTCTCCTGCCACACAAGCTGGAACGAGACTGGACTGGGCTGACGGAGGCAGGGAGGGCGGGAGTGGGGACGGAGCGCACTCACTGATTCTCCGCTGTCCTCACGCGCCCTCTCTGGTCCTCTTGCGCTAGTAGGCAAGAGCTGAGCAAGTCTGTACTTCCGCGCTCGGGGACACTGAGGCAGGAGGGTGTAAATGCGAGTTCTGTCCGGGACCGGGCAACTTAGTGACTTAGTGCACTGTCTCGAAACAAAAGGCTACAGATTAGCTCCACGCAGAAGGCCCAGGGCTCCGTCTTAAGTACCATGCACACGCATGCCGGACCGGGCGGAGCTCCAGCTGGAGGCGAGGTTGATGTCCGGTTCGGGTGCCCCGTGGCGGCTGAGCCGCTCTGCCGGCGGAGGGTGGGGGCGACGTGGGCCCGGGCGGTCTCTCCTTGCGCCACAGCCAGGTGGCCCGGAGCCTCCTTCCTGCTGCCAGCCCAGCCAGCGGGGAGCCGGGGGGTTGGTGGCAGGGGGCGGATGGAGCTGGTGCCCTCTTTCTTCTCCTCTTTTGGGCCGAGCAGCTGGAAAAAGAGTAAGGGCAGAGGGACAGAGGCAGCAGGCAGGCGGCTGGGCGCTTCCAGCAGAGGAAGTCGCCACACCCTCGGCCTCCCAGTCCCTGCCTCGCATCCAGGGGTCCAGCTCCCCCTCCACAGGCCACCTGCTGGCCCGCTGCAGGGAAAATACCTTCCCAATCTTCTGCCACCCTCTTTCCTTGCTGACCTCCTTGCACTTTTAGGCCCCCAGCTGTGTCTATTGGTTAGTCAGTCAACAAACTAGAGGAAAAAACACTCTTTGTTGGCTTTACTGACCCCTGGGGAATTCACAAATGAAGGCTTTGTGGGGTCCCTGGAAGAACATCCATTACGGAGAAGGAGAGTGGGGAGTGGGGGACCGGACACCGAGCTGTACCGTGGTAGGAATCCACACCTACCACTGGCTGGAGCTGGGAAGTGCACCTCTAACCCTTCTGCTAAAGCCACCAGGCAGCGTTCTACCCATTTGACAGATGAGCAGACAAAGACCATCCACCCTAAACTAAGACAAGAAGTAGATGGACGAAATCTGTATTCACAGCGTACAAAACCTGCAAGACGCAAATAGCTTAGAATATACAAAGCTCTCCTGCAAAGCCTGCCAGAATAGCTACAATTAAGAAAGAAAGAGAGAGAGAAAGAAAGAGGAAAAGAGGAAGGAGAGAGAGAAAGAGCGAGCAAAACTAGCATGGATGAGAAGCAACTGGAATATTCATAAATCTTTGGTAGGAGGATTAATCGGGATAAACACTTTAGATAAACGTTTGACATGCCCAGTAGAGCCAAACGGACAGTCACACGGTCATGAGTGGCCTCACTCCCAGCAGAGCTGAGGAGTGCCGACAGTCACCAAGTGACGTGTCCAAGAGCGTCCATAGCAACTTCACACGGCAACCCCTAAATGGAAACCCCCAGAGACCCATCAACAAGAGTTGAGGAAGCTCTGGTCTACTTACTGTACAGTTAATAGATAAGCGGGTGAAGAAATTACAGTAGAACCATGCGATAGAGCTGCCGGTCAGCAGTAAAAAAGAACCATTGACCCACATGGGGACATAGATGTCTCCAGATCATTCCACCACACAGAAAGATCCAGACTGTGGTTTCATGGATATGAATTTCTAGAAAATTCCACTGAGTCTATAGTACCAAAAGCAGGTGTGTAGTTCCCCGGAGAGTTATGGGGGCTGTCAGGTGGCGCCAGGAAGATTTTGGGGTTATAGGAGTGTGTGTTGTCTGGGTGACGGTCTCTCAGGTGTATTCACCTCTCTCTGAACGATCCAATTACACTCCTGAAATGGGCTCAGCTTACCCCGTGCCAGGTAAGGCCGAGACGTAACGAGAGAGGAAGAGGATGGTGCTGCCTGAACTCACAAGGGCCAAGACTTTGGACTACACACAGGCTGTAATGAACCCTTTCTAAACTAAAGGACACAATTAACTCTCTGCACCAGAAGCTCATCACCGCCGCCAAGAGCAAAACAGACGGGCAGAAGAGGCAGCACATGGGTCTCAGGTGGGAAGGTGATGTGCCCCTACTGCACTGCTGAGATGTGCCTCCCAGGGCCACGTGCTGTGACTGGGCTCTTGCATTCCTGCCAAATGCCCACGTGGGAGTAGTTACCCACACCTGAGGACTTGGTGAAAGCAGAGGTAACAACACTTACCTAACCCTGGGGAATATCCCAGGGAAGATAATGGGGACCAAGAGACTGGAACCCAAAGCCTCTGCAGACCCTCCCACTGCATCTGATCTGGGGAGGCAACTTGGGCAGCTGATGGCAGCGCTGAGCGAAATCAGGGAAGGCTTCTTGCAAGCAGTGATACTGGAGTTCACAGAAGAGTCTGGCCCAGCACGAGCCCTCACTAAATGCTCTGTATGGATTATTATTACTGAATCACATATATGTACTGGGGCGGAGGAGGGGGAAGGAGGAAGATAGGCAGAGAGAGCCACTCCAGCCAGGCAGGAGGGCCCGTGGGGGACACATAGATGATTTGGTGTGGCAAGGCCACGAGCAGAACAAGCTTCTCCAAGGCTGGCTGATGTCCCCTTGAAAGCAGAACTCCAGGGGCCACATGGGGACAGTGCTGGTATGGGGGCCTGGGAGCTGTCAGCAGGGAGCTTGACACGGCTGATCCAGGGTCCAGGATAATCCTGTGCCCAGGTCTGCAGATGGCTCTGTTCCTGCAAGAACTGTCCCAACGGGTTCCTCAGCGGGGTGGACTCATAATCAACAAGCACAAGGTCCTCTGCCGCCCCACTCTTCCCAGGGACACTGAGAGTCTCTGCCCAGCACCCATTTCAAGGCCACTGTCACACCCAGCTGCCACCATGTGGGCAGGCAGAGCTGGGCTGGGACCGCTGGACCCTCAGTCTCTCAAGAGTCCTACAGAGCCAGCTGGGGCCCATGTCCTCTCTCCAGGTGGCCAGGAACAAGCCTGAACATGGGTCGCCAGAGGAGAAGGGGGTTATTTTGTTTCTTGAGCTGTGTGAACGGGGCGTTGTGCCTGTGGATGGAGAGGGCTCTGTGTGGCTGGGGGCGAGGGGGTGGATTACATGTCCCTCCCAGGTGGTGGGTCTAGAAAGGCCCTATTCATCGCGCCCGGCCTGCCTGGGCCACAGGCTGCTAGGCTGCATGCTGATCCGCAGGGGCAGCCCGATCCCCTCTTCTCCCTGAGGTCCTGGGGCTGCCCGGGAGAGGGCAGGTGGCCCTTGTTGACCTCTAGGTAGGCCCCCAGGCCGCAGTCCTGGTCAGGGAGGCAGAACATGAGGAACCTAGAGTCAGGCCCTCATTATTGAAGGGCCTCACATTTAAGCTTCTGTTGCTACTTTTTTTGGGGGGGTGGGGGCTGGAGGTTGAACCCAGTGTCCTCACACTGAATCACACCTCCAGTTCTTTTATTGCTTTACTCTGGCAGTAAGGACACTGCAGCAGCGTGTGGTCTTCGTGGCAGACAGCATGCCAGCAGCTTGAGTGCTATGTTCAACGACAGGACAGGATGTGTCCCCCTGCCAGCTTCTGGTGTGACAGATGCCGCATGTGGCTTTGCAGCTGTGGTCTGGGCCTGTCCTCTCAGCCTCCAGCCCATCCACCCAGCACTAGGAAGTATCGCGTTCCTGGTTTGGTAAGGGACCTCTTCGGCCCTGAACATCCGCCGCTGTGCGTGAGGGAAGCTGACCATGAGGCAGGTGGCCAGGCTGGTGAAGAGACTGGAATGTCACACATGGTGAGTGGTCACAGAGTCAAGGGCTGTGCTGGCCGGGCAAGGGGGCATCACAGCCACATGAGGATTCTCACAGGGCTGTAACAAAGGGTGCTGTCCAAGTGGATCTGGGTCGGAATTTGGGTTTGTCCTTACACAGGCCTCCTAGGGACAGGCCTGCCTCCTGTGGCTGCAAGTCTCAGGGAAGCCAACTTCAGTTCAGTCTAAAGAACTTAAGCCATGGGGTTGGGGACGTATCTCAGTGATTAGAGTGCTTTCCTGGGAAGTGCAAAGCCTCCCGTTCAATCCCCCAGCACCACACATTAGCCAGGCATGGTGGCACACACCTATAATCCCAGCACTCAGGAGGCTGAGGCAGGAGGATTGCCACGTATATGAGGCTAGCCTGGGCTCCATAGTGAGTTCAGGACAGCCTAAACTACAGAGAAAGACTCTGTTTAAAAAAAAAAAAAAAAGCAAAGCAAAACAAACATACAAACAAAAAACCCAACTTAAACCGGGCCCAGTGGTGCAGGCTTATGAGGCAGGAGGATTGTGAGTTCAAACCCAGCCTAACAATTTAGCAACTTAGCAAAATCCTGCCTGAAACTTGCCCCCCCTCTTCCCCCGACCCCAATGGGCTCAGGATCCAGCTCAGTGTGAACGCTCTGGGTGGGTTCTAGCATCAATATGGGGTCGGGGGAAGAATTTAAGATTAAGACTAGTTTCCCCTGAGCTGTAAGAGCACGGAACTGAGTGTTCTGGGCCCTTTCCAGGGCCTAAGGTAAGGAGCCGTCCCGGCTGGGTGGCTGGGCCAGGTGACTTGGAGTGGAGACTCCAGGACGCTGGGAGTTAGCCACTGGAGGAAGTGAACACGCTGTGGCCCCCTCAGGGCAGAAGCAGCCCCTTGGCCCCGCGGTGGTCCATCTCCTCCTCTAAACACATTTTTCTACTCTGTGGTTTGGACTCCCAGCTGAATGACTATAAGCCTCTCTATCTTTAGGAGAGAGAGGTTTAAAAAGAACTTTTCCTAATAAAGAGCTTAGAAGGTCTCAAGAAAACTGTACCCAAAAGGAGAAATCCCATAAAAAAATAAACTTCATGCCAAAATTATAAGGCAGCCAAAGCCAAGCTCCTGAAACTCTGTGCATCAGAGTGTCTACACAGCAGGGCTTTGTCCACCTCCGTGATGCCTCCGCCCAACTACAGATTGGACCCTGAGGTCCAGGCCGGGCGTGGGTAGGTGGGCACCTTGTGGAGGGCTGCTGAGAGGAAGAAACATGGTATCTATGGCAACCAGGGACCCTAACCCTAGCACCGCCCTCTGCACCTGGGGCCACGTCTTCCCATGGTGCTGGGCTCGAGGTTTGTGGACCAGCCAGGAGCCGCCTATGAGGTTGGTGACGTCAGTGGAGGTTCTGATGCAACGATTTTCTTGGACATAGGCTGAGTGCGTGGCCCATAAAATAGAAATTAATCTATCGGCTGCAAGGCTTGGAATAAAAAGTGACTCACGACCACTTTATGTGAGACAGGACCACTGCCAAGCCGGGGTAGCTGGGGAGCTTCCTTGCCCAGGACTCGTGGGGCTTTGTTTTCTGAGTGGCCCGAATGCTGTGGGAGACGTGAGTTCCCCGGGATCCGCCAGCCCCCCACTAGACTCAACAAGGCTCCGAGAGGGTTTGGTGCTCAGCAGGAAAGTGTTAACAGTTTCCAGGGCGTCCCTGCCCAACAGCTGAAGGCCATGCAACACGAAAGCTTGCTCCAATTAGCTCAGAGGCTCAGGAACCCGGAAAGGGGGGAAGCCCGGGAAGGGAGTGATGTCAATGGGGACCCCAAGTCAAAGCCATGTGACAAGGTGACAATTACCAGCACAGCCTTTTTGGCTCTGCAGAGGTGCTGAAGAGAGAAACGGTTCTGTGCAGTCCTC
The DNA here is from genome assembly GCA_004027205.1 of Ctenodactylus gundi. Lineage (NCBI taxonomy): Eukaryota > Metazoa > Chordata > Mammalia > Rodentia > Ctenodactylidae > Ctenodactylus > Ctenodactylus gundi. The sequence continues at coordinate 278,937 of PVKB01002197.1, read as the reverse complement.
TGGAACAGCTGGTTCTGGCGGCAGCTGCTGTCACTAAAAGCTACTGTAGGAGACACACCCCAGTGGCTTGGCTGGCTTGGCTACCTCCTCCGCAGCGCGGGGTCTAGACCGGAGGGCGCCGCCTGCGGGCCGAGGGGATCAAGGGCGCCTCTTGTTCCGACCCACTATGGGCAAAGCAACTGTGCCTTGCCAGATTTGCAGGGGCTTAAGCCATTTGAAGAGGAGGCGTGTCTCCAGCAGCATCTTGTCACCACCCCCATATTGGGTCTTTACCTGTTGGGTCTTGGAATGAAACCCAAACCTACCATGTGGAAAAGTTGTTACCAGAAATTCCCTGGCTCACAGGGCTGTGGGGTAGGGGTGAGGGGCATGGGGGAATTTTGATTTTGAGACAGAAGTTCTCATTAAGTCTGTAAACTGTTCAGGCTGGGCTGAAACTTGCCATCTTCCTGCCTCAGCCTCCCAGAGAACTGGGGTGACCCGCCTGTGCCGTGGAGCCCGTGGAGCCCATCCTGGATCCTGCCTGGTTTCTTTGCTGCATGTGCTGGGGGCAGGAGGGGGAACCGAGGAGGTTTGCTGACAATTACAAGTCTGTTCAGGAGCCCAGAGGAAAAAGTGAGCGCAGTCTAACTAGGCTGGAGAAAGAAAAGCTCAGTTTCCGAGAATGCTTGGGTAATGACTGTTTGCCTGAGTCATACCACTCCTCTTTGGCCCGGCTGGCTGTGCCCCACCTGCAGGGAGTGTCCCAAGGGGTGTGGCATTCTGGGGCCCCTCAGGAAGGCAGAGGAGTGAGAAGGTGGGCTCTGAGGAAGGTGGTGGAGGGAGACCTCACTGCTGGGGACATGGCTGACAAGCTCGGGGTGTCTGGGAGCGGCAGTTCCCCATGAGGTGGGCTGTGAGGACTGAGTTCCCTGCTGTGCAAATTATCTGACCTGACTTTTCACCCAGTTAAATCCCAACACTGAGAGTCCTCTAGGTCATTGTCAGGTGTGGTGAGAATTGTCCTCCAGAACAGGCACCTCAGCTCCACCTTGCCTAGTTTTGTGCCTGTCTAGCTGTGTGGTGGCCCCCAGCAGGTGTCAAGACCATGCACCACAATGCAGCATAAAGTCACCACCCCAGTGGTGGGCAGGGTTAGCTGAGACCCATTTAGTTCCCTGAGGAGGACTGGAGGGGAACAGAGCATGCATAACTTTTACCAAGGGCCCTTCTTGCTTCTGATCCTGCTTTCTTTCTATCTCTCTTCCTTCCTTCCTTCCTTCCTTCCTTCCTTCCTTCCTTCCTTCCTTTCTTCTTCCTCCTCCTCCTCTTCTTTTATTTATTTATTTTTGTTTTTTGAGACAGGGTCTTGCTCTGTAGTCTAGGCTAGTCTTGAACTCACTGCTGTAATCCAAGCTGCAGGCAATCCTCCTGTGTACACTGCCATGCCTGGTTAATCTTTATGTGGTACTGGGAAATTGAACCCATTTACATGCTGGGCAAGTGCTTTAACCACTGAGCTACACCCTCAGCCCCATTTTTCTTTTCTTTTCTTTTTTTTTCAGTCAGAGTCTTGCTTTGCAGTCCAGGCTGGTCCTGAACTCACTATGTAGTCTACATCGGCCTTGAACTCACAGCAATCCTCCTGTCTCAGTCTTCCAAGTGATGGGAACACAGACATGCACTACCACATCCAGTTAAATTATTATATGGTGCTGGTGGTTCAAACCCAGAGCTTGTGCGCACTGGATGAGTGCTCCAACCACTGACGATGCTCCTTAGCCCTTGTCCTGGCTCTGTTGTCTTAATCAAGAGGCCTTGGTTGCACTGCAGCTCTGTGTCGCCTACCGCTCTGTAAATCAGCCCTGATCGATCAACTCAGTTACCTGCAGAGCTGGACTTGGCCTAGTTATTCCTTGGACGGTTGGCCACTCTAGGTTTAAAGGCAGACCTTTTTTTTTTTTTTTTCTGTCTCCCAGAGAAACTCACACAGCACATGCTAGGTTTTCGTGGCATTTCCCTGGGTGACCCTGATAGCCTGGAAGTCTCCGTGTATCTTGCTGCCCACTGAGTTTGCAGAAAGCGAAGTGGGTGGCTTCGTGGGGGTTGGCGGCTTTGTGATTGCTGTTCGAGCCCTGACTCGCACAGGGACCTTTGCCCAAATTATGAGGACATCAGTGCTCGGGGAGGAGGGAGCATCCTTTCCAGGCCTCTCCTGAATACAGAGGTAGGCACAGCTGGACCCTGAAGGCCGGCTCTGGTCCTGGTTCAGCCAATAAGCGGCCTTCTGCCCTACGCAAGTCACCTCATCCCTCCGACAAAGGTAAGAAAGGGCAGGACTTGGCCTGTATCTTTACGCACTGCAGGCTGCAGCCTGCTAGTGCAGTCAGGGTGTGTACCAAGGTGGAGCAAGGACTCAGCGTCCGGCAGTCAGCATGTAGCTCAGCCCAGATGCAAAGTGAGAGTGTCCTCAAATATTAACGACATTTGCAGCTTCTCGCAACTCCTCATATAGGACCCTTGTTCCATTTAGGTACTTGAAGGGACAGGATGCTCACTAACTAATGGGGTAGATGTTTCCCTTGCCGTAAAATTGTGGCAGTGGCGATGATGACTGTGACGGTGGTAGTGGAGAGGGTGGTGATGGTGGTGGCAGTGGAGGTGATGGCAACCAATATTTAAGCTTCTGTTTAGCAGCTGCCAGTGTATCATTATTCAAGTACAAAATCTCACGAGTGCTCCCAGTTGTCCTTCCAATAAGATAGATCCTATTTATTCCGTTTGTAATAAAGGGAATGATGCTCAAAGAGCACTTCACCAGATCCCACACTTAGAATTATGTGTGTGTGTGTGTGTGTGTGTGTGTGTGTGTGTGTGTGTGGCGTGAGCACTCATTTGTGTGTGGAGGGGATACTGGAGATTGAGCCCAGGGCCTTTGCATTGAGCTATGTCCCAGCCCATTTTTATTTTGAGTCAGGTCTTTACTGAGTCACTGTGTTGCCCAGGCTGGACTTAAACTTGCAATCTTCTTGCCTTAGCCTCCCAGAATGCTGGGATTATAGGCCTGCACCACTATGCTTGGCTCCACAGTTAGAATTTGAACCTGAACGTGCCTGAGCCCAGACCCCCACTTGGACTCTCAGCATGTCCCTGGGCCTCTCATGAGGCTGCTCTTGGTCTTAGGGACAAGAGGAAGAGGAAGAAGAAGAAGAAGAAGAAGAAGAAGAAGAAGAAGAAGAAGAAGAAGAAGAAGAAGAGGAGGAGGAGGAGGAGGAGGAGGAGGAGGAAGAGGAAGAGGAGGAGAAAAGGAGGAAGAAAGGAAAGGGGGAGGAGGGGAAGAGCCAATGTGACCCTCTCACCTCTCGGCTGCACATCTCTAACCTTGTGAACAGGAACAGTGTCCACTTCTGTGGTGTCACACTGCGGCCCTTGACAGTCATTTATTGCAGCAGCCCTAGGCAACCAAGATGAATTTCTAGAAGTAAAACATCCTATTTTTATATTTTATTTATTCACTTTCTTATTTTCATGGTACTGGGGATTGATTCCAGGGCCTTTTCACTGAGCTATGTCTCCAGCCCCACTTTTTTTGAGACAGGATCTCACTAGGTCACTAAAATGCCAGGCTCGGTTCAAATTTGATGTTCTTCTGCCTCAGCCTCCAAGACTGCTTGAATATTATATTTTTGAATTGTTTGTAGAACAGTTTGCCAATCCTTGCTTTTAAAGCTGGTGCACATGGACTCGGAGACTCTGACACCATCCTGTGGCCCCCCCATCGTCTGAGACGCACACAGTGCGGAACCACAAACCCAGTTACACAGAGTAACTGACAGGCCTGATGGGCCACAGAGCCGGGCAAGTGGACTCATGGGAAGGTCACGGAGGAGCTGCTGCAAGTGGACAGGCTGTGCCTGTGGAGGCTGTGGAGACACCAGACAACCTCATATTTATGAAATCTATACACACCACCCCACAAGTGCGGGTGCATGTGCGTGCATGTATGTGTAAACATGATCCAGTAGTGTGTGGGGTGGGCTGTGCATCAGCTAAGTATGACTTGGACATGATGCAGGAGGTGGGACATCCCTCTGAGTGGCAGGGGGCCCGAGCCAGGGGATGAAGGAGCTCTGTGGGCCTCTGGCTTTCGGCTTGCTCTGTGTTTCTCTTTCCAGCCATGGCTTTTCCCAGGGCTGTTATTAGCATAAGTGACAGAGCCCCAGTGACAGCCACTGGCCACCAGCCACCAGCTCAGGATGCTGGCCTTTACATCCGTGGGCAGGACAGGCATTTCTGGCACAGAGCAACTTTGAAACTAGCAGCTTTCTCCTGGTAGTGGTGGAAGCAGGGCTGGGGCCGTGTCCTTGTGCCCCGGCCTCAGGGCCACCTTGAGAGGATGCTGAATTAGGGATACATACCCTTGGCTGGTGGGACCTCCTGGGGCTAGTGGCCTGGCCACTCTGTGGGCACTGCTAGAACAGCCCCTTCCTGTCTCGCCATTGAGCCCCATGTCATGACCTTTTATGCCCTGGGTTCTCACGTCATTGGTTCTGTCTGCAGCTATCCTCACAGTATGGGGACCCTGCTGCCTGCCTGACACCCTCCAGCACCTCAGGACACCTGCTGGGCAGCCACAGCCACTCAGACCCGGAACCCATCAGGACATACCTCTCTGCTGCCCAGCCCACCTTTACCTGTGTCTATCCACAGATTGCTACCTCCTGACGATCCTGCCACGGGTACCTTCTCTTTCAGATCCTGCCCCTTAAAAGGGCTTCAGAGGTGTCACGGTGGCACATACCTGTAATTTCAGCACTCTAGGAGGCTGAGGCAGGAGGGTATCAAGTTCCAGCCCAGGCTGGGCAACTTAGTGAGACCCTGTCTCAAACCAAAAATAAGAACAGTCTGGAATGTAGCTCAGTGTGAAAGCCCTGGGCCTTCCCCAATACTGCAAAGTGGGGAAGGGGTCCTTGCTGCCCACCCGCACCCAAGACCAGCTCCTCTCCAGCCCACTCCTCCTCCCATACTGGGAGGCTACACGTTGTCTCCTTGGTCAAAAAAGTCCTCACTGGGTCGCACTAGGCCTGTGTCTTTCTGGGCTGTACTAGGTTACAGATTTGGGGCTTAAAAACCAAACGCTGCCCTGTCTTTGCTCTGTGGCTCCTCGGAGATGCTGCTCTGGGGGGAATTCAGGGTCTGTCTCCCTCCCTGATACAAAAGAGTCATACGGTGGGATAGAGCAGAGAGAAAGTTCCCAAAGCCATCTTGCCCCCCCCCCCAAGGTTCCTCTCCCTCCGAGGTGTGTCACTGCTCCCCTCTGAATCTGCCCTTCCTAGGTCACTGCTGCCCTCCGAGTGGGATTGTGTCACTTCCCAGGACACCTCCTGGTGACAGGTGCAGCCTGAACACTCTGGGTCCTGTGGCCAGAAGCCATGGCCCAGATGACCCATGTCTCTGCAGCCAAAGCCCAGCCTGGACCCAGGACCCCTGTGTGTGGTACTAGGTCTCCCACTTGCTACAGAAAGGCCAGGATCCACAGAAGAGTCTTTAAAACTGTGACATTTGTATCTGGTGCACTACGTCCTAGGCGCGCGACCTCGGTGAAGATGTAGCTAGTCTCCAAGCCATAGTGTCCTCACCTGTACGACGGTAGGTAGCATACACCCACCAGCCCTTTCCTGGAAGCCTGGGGTCAGATGGGCAGCAGAATGTTGCCTGGTGACGTAGTGCTACATAATGCCTGGGAGGCTGAAGTCACCACATAACCAATGACATTGGAGTGCTATGCTACCCGGGACAGGTGACATTGAAGGCACATGTGTGTGTATGTGCGCGCGTGTGTGTCTGCCTATGCATGTGTGCTGGCATGGGCATGTATATGCAAGGATTGAGGCCGAAGCTCTTTAGGGGGTCACTAGTGGTCCAGAAGTCACCCGCTATTTTCCTGTCTTATTCCCAGCCACAGAGCCTTGGGGCACAGCATTCTGTGTCACCAGTACTAGAAGCCACGCATGTGGGGGAGCAGGGCAGGACGTGGCAGCTGTCGCCACTCTCCTGCAGGGGTGGGGGCCCCGTGAGACAAACTCAGGAAGCAAAGAGGGACTGTACATGCGGGTGTGAGGAATCTCACACTCTCTAGGACTAAACCAGTGGTCCCCAAATTTTTGGCAGCAGGAACCGGTTTCATTGGAGACCATTCTCCCAGGGACAGAGGTGGGGCACTTACTATGCTGCCGATGCTGCCGGTTGCTGGCGGGCAGCTCTGAAGTGGCAGCTGCCTGAGCGGGTAGGAGAGTTAAGCTCCGCCTCCTGTCAGTCAGCAGCCACAATGGAACCCTAATAGGAGCTTGCTGACAGCAGGTGGAGGTTCATTGGCCATTCACCCCTGCTCTCTACTTTTCTGTCCTGGCAGTCTGGTCCTTCCAAGGTCACAGACAGGTACCAGTCCACAGCCTGCAGGTTGGGGACTTCTGCTCTACATCAAGTCTCCCATCCCATGGTGACAAGAAATCCCATAGCAGACCACCTCAGTGACCCAGCAAGGGAATGCAGGGGAGGAGCTGGGCACAGTCACCACTGTGGCCGTCCAGGCCTGGGTGGTTTTGAGGACAGCTGCTCAATGGCCCTCAAAGGTCAACACCAAGGCCAAAGACCAGTCCCCTCAATTCAGAGCTCCAAAGAAAGCTAGTGGCGCATGCCTGTTGTCCCAGCACTCTGGGAGGCTGATGCAAGAAGACCGGAAGTTCAAGCCCAGCCTGGCAACTTAACTTAGCAAGACCCTGTCTCAAAATCAAAAATGAAAACAGGCTTTGTGGCAAAGGTGCCACAAAGAATGGGAGGAGGGAAATAGAACCCAGGTTTTGTGGCTCCCAGGCCAGCAGAGTCTCCAGTGCCACATCCTGTTTGACAGACAGGGAGTAGCATCTAGGCTGGGAGGGTGCCATACCCACCTCAGCTTCACCAAAAGCCTGCCATGTTACCTGGAGAGGCTGCGTCACTGCTGAGCAAATCACATTTCTCCTCTGCACCCTAGGAGGCTAAGGCAGGAGGTTCACAAGTTTGAGTCCAGTTAATTTGGTAACTTAGCAAGACTCTGTCTCAAAATAAAAAAAATAACAGGGGGCCAGAGATATAACTCAGTGTGAAGGCCCTGTGTTCAATCCCCACCACCACCATAGGAAAAAAAGGAAGGGTAGGTGGTAGAAAAAGAAAAAAAATAAAGAGTCTCTCAAAAGACTAATAGGAAAATGTCTAGCGCTGAGGATAGGGTATTGGCCTGGCAGGCACTGGGTCCTGGGTTCCATCCCCAGCACTACTGAACCAAACCAAAGAAAATCAAATAGATTCTCAAAACATGCCCAGGATACAGTTAAAAAAAAAAAAAAACACTGTGAAGGACAATATGTAGAATACCATTTCTTATACAATAAAAGAGCAGAGGATTAAAAATAAGTGTGCCTGTGTATGGTTGATTTGCATAAAGCAACCCCAAGAACCAGTAAATTCCTTCTAGAGGGTGTGGGGTAGGCGAACCCTGGACAAAAGTGAGGTTCACCAGTGTGTAGTATTTTATGCCCCTCTAATTTCTGAACAGTGTAAATATATTACCTTTACAAAAATAAAATTTTAATTAAAAAAATAAACTGAGTGCAAAAAAAGGTTGAGGGAAAGCAGATTGGCCTAATGACCTCTTAGAGTCCTTTCACAGCATTGATGAGCACCGGTTGAGGTGAGGCATGGCCACAAATTCTGTCCCCAAGGGCAGAGTGCAAAGGTAAGGCCAGGGCTGGGGCTTCTGGGAAGAGGACATGGCCCTGGGGCCCTCCTGCTGCGTCTCTAGGACTCCCTATCCCCCACACCAGCCATGTTTGTTTATTATTTATAGTGTTTGGGAGTCAAACCCAGGATCTTCTCGCTATGCCACCTATACCTCCATCCTTATTTTGGGTTTGATTTTGAGACAAGGTCTCTCTGAGTTGTCCAGCCTGGACTCAAACTTGCTAGCCTCCTGCCTCAGTCTTGCAGAGTGCTGAGACTACAGGTCTGTGCCCTTAGGCTTGCAACCAGCCCTTTAAAGGGCTGGTGGAGAAGACCTCAGGCCCTGTGTCCCCCCCCTTCCTGCCTGGCTTGGCTCCCTCCCCCAGGGGCGGAGGTCTGTGGCTACCCTGTCACCAGCCAGCCCTGAACAGCCCATGCTGGCTGGAGTCGCCTACACCACCAGGGCCTCTCCAGCTGACGCCAGCCCCAGACTGTGGCCTGAGTGGCGTCCAGCGCAGAGCTGGGCACAGATGCTCCCATTCTCTGGCTCCCAGCTCGTTTCTTGGAAAAGTCCCATTGCCAGCCTTCCTCAATCCACCTTTGAGCAGGAGAAGGGGCCCTTCTCTCCTGCGGCCGCGGCACCTGGCCGCTCGCCCTAGGGCCCAGCCGCAGGCCGCCTTCCATGCAGCCCTTGTCTGGCGGCTGGCTCCCAGCCGAAGGTCCCGCGGGAAGGGCGGGTGGGCTAGGAGAGGGTACGGAGGCTCCGTCAGCCCCTGTCTGAAGGTCTCCACACTCTCTGGCTTTCACTTTTTCTGGCTGGCTCACCCACAGGAAATGGTCTGGCTGGGATGAGGAGCAGCAGCAGCTACAGGCGCCCTGGGTGGGGCACTGCAGCAGCGCAGGACAGACAAGCCCCGAGAGGCAGAAAAGGCTGGGTGTTTATTGAGATACTATTAGGAGCCAGACTGCTGTGAGCCGCCTAGCAGTCACACCCAGTCGCTGCCTCGGACCAAGTGAGCTTGCGCAACTTACACGATGCTCTGGCTGAGCTGCAGTTTCTTCATCTGTAAGATGGGGAATCTGGGCCAGGTGGCACAGGTCTGGCATCTCCGTACTCCGGGAGGCTGGGGCAGGAAGATCACAAGTTCAAGTCCATCTTGGGCAACTTTGCAACTTAGTGAGACCCTGTCTCAAAATCAAAAGGAAAAACGGGCTGGGGATGTAGATCAATGTGGAGGCCCTGGGCTCCATCCCCAGGAGGATCAAAAAGAAAAAAAGAGAAAGAATGCCGGTCACGTCCCTGAAAGCAAATGGCATAGAGGTCGAAAATCACCTACTCAGACCGTGGGTGCTAAAAAACATTGCTGACCCTCTGCCTCTAGGATGTAAAGTCAGAGGTCAAGACCAAACAGGATGTGAGATCCCGGACCGGATTCTCTTGATTTAAATCACACCTGTGCCACTTACCACCTGTGTGATCTTGGGTGAGTTACTTAACCTCTCTGGGACTATGCTAATGGGGACGATGGGACCATGGGAGACTGCTGGGAGGAGTGAAGAGTTTAGCGCAGGCCCTGGTATGGCATGACCACTCTGGGTATTACCTCTTAGAGTTGTCATGTCAGCAACTGCCTCTCTGGCCCAGTTCTCAGGGAGCCCTTTTTTTGCTGACCAAGCATGTGAGCTGGCATCCGGGGGTGTCTTCTGTCACCCGAGCGGATTAGCCCAAGACGGTCCTCACAGGGCTTGCTTGCTCTGACCAGAAGGGGAGGGAGGAGAGCTCAGCCTAGGCCCTCCCCCAGCATCTGTTTTCCATAAACCTCTTCAGCTCGAAGCCCAGGTTTCCTTGGGCACCAACATCCTCCCAAAACACCCATCACCCCAGCCTCTGTTCCACTCCTCATCTGGCCCAGACACCTCCAGGGCCATGGCTACCTCTCAGCCCCTCTGCCAAGGGAAGGGGGCTCCCTTGGTCCTGGGGGCAGCTGCCTGCTCCTCTGACTCCCGTGGCTACTGCAGCATGTTGTCCGCCATCCCACAAGCCTCTTGTTGACGGTCAAGGCCATGCTGAGCTGTTCTCGCTGAGGAGGGAGACCCCGCGGCCTGCCTGGTGGTGCCTTCCCTGTGCTGACAGCTGGTGGTGGCGGGCCTCACCGAAGCTGATGGAGCAGAAGGGCAGCTGGCTCCCCGGTGTCTCAGTTGCCTACTTCTTTGTTGCTGTGGCAAAATGCCTGGCATGTACAAAGGAGGGGAGGAAAAGTTTGTTTTAGCTCACTGCTCCAGAAGGTCGCAGTCCGCTCATGAGTGTCCGACAACACAGGAAGCACGTGGCTGAGGCAGAAGTGGAATCTGTTCTTCTCAGCACTGCACACAGGAAGCCGATTCGAGTCAAATCGGAGAGGAAGGGTAAAGATCCCATGTATCCTTCCAGGTCCCATCCCAGTAACCTGCCCCTGCTGGGTCCGGCCTGGGTTCCGCCCCTTCCAGGCTTCAGCCCCCACCACATGCCTGCAAACCAATCTACATGCCAGTCTCCCACCGTGTTCCCACAATCCACTCTCCCAGATCGGGCTCCTACCTCCTAACAGCGTGTGGCTCCATGGATAAGCTATAATGTCTACATGCATGAGACTTCTGGTGGACATTCCAGATTCACGCCATGATTCCTGGGTAGCATGTTTTCCAATGTTCTGCAACAACCCATCTGAGATAATGAACTTGTGAAGAAGAAAGGTTTGTTTTGGCTCATAGTTTCAGTCCACGGTTATTCGGCTTTTGGCTTTGGATTGGCGGCAAGGCAGCACGTGATGGTGAGAGTGCGGGGAGACAAAGTCGGTTCACCTCCCAGCAGCAGAACAGCAGGAGGAGAGTGAAAGGAAGGGGCTGAGGTCCCAGCATGCCCTATAGGGGCACACACCCAATGAGCCAACCTACTCCCTGGAGGCTTCGCTTACTAAAGATGCACCACCTCCTGATAGCTCCACGGGCTGCAAACCAAGCTTTCGACATAGGGACCTTTGGGGAGTACTTAAGAGCCAAGCCACAGTAAGACCCTTAGATGGTGTGATGTCTATAGGTCTTTGCCATTGGCCTGGTCAGTTTCCTCAGACAATGACTCTTTTATCTCATGCCTGGGCTGAGAGGTTTACAGAAGGGGGTTTTTGTTCTGTTGTGCTTTTGTGGCAGAGTCTTGCTCTGTAGTCCAGCCTACTCCTGAACTCACTATATAGCCCAGGCTGGCCTAAAACTCGCAGCAATCCTCCTACCTCAGGCTTCTGAGTGCTGGGATTATAGGTATTTATCACCATGACCAGCTAATCTTTTATATGGTGCTGGGGAATTGAATACAGGGCCTCAGGCTTGCTAGGCAAGTACTCTAAATACTGTGCTATGTCCCATCCCTGACAGAAGGGCTCTGGGGGCAGAGTGTGGAAAGACACACAGATGTGGGAGATTTTTCAGAATGTAGAACCTTCTCTGATCTTCCCCTCAGACAAACCCTAGAAATTATAAAATTGGTTTTCATTTTTATCATTTTAACATTTTAAGACTTTTTAAATAAATGTAATCATTTGACAGACACTTGATAGGACTCATCTTTTCCCTAGCCCATTTTATGTTTTTGATTTTGAGACAGGAATCTCATTAAGTCTCTAAATTGTCCAGGCTGGGCGTGAATTTGCAATCCTCCTGCCTCGGCCTCCCAGAGTGCTGGAGTTAGAGGCCTGTGTCACTGCGCCTGTAACTTTTTTCAAAGAACATAATTCTCTGAAGATTATACCAGAGAGCTGAGAGTATCTGGCATTAGTTTCTTTCAATCTTGAGTGAATTAACAGAGGAAGTTGGGACACTTTGGCATATTTAACCATTCACTTGTGGAGGGACAGCCGGGCCATATCCAGCTGGAGACATGATGCATGAGACAGCTAGAAATGTGACGAGCAGGTTTCTGGTTGAATAGTACCTTTTTTTCTGAGATAGATGTTCAGGAATTTAATTACTGGGCCCCACATGTTTTGCTTTGAAAGAAGCTACTTGTGTTAGTTACTTTTCTGTTGCTATGACAAAATACCCCAACATGTATAAACGGGGGGGGGGGGGGCAGTTTATTTTAGCTCACAGGTTCAGACGGTCACAGCCCATCCATGGGCTGTTGGCAACAGTGGAAGCACATGGTGGAGGCTGCTCCTCATGGCATTGCGAACAGGAAGCCGATCCCCAGAAGGAAGGGAGGAAGTAGGATACATCCTTCCAGGTCCTGTCCCAGTGATCCACCCCTTCCAGGCTTAAGCCCCTAATCTACCACATGCCTGTCATTTATAATCTGCCACACATGTAATCTATAATCTGCCTTCCACCACTCCCCTATAATCCATCTCACGTCCGTAATCCACCCCTCCAGGCCAGGCCTCATCTCCTAACAGCACATGGTTCCATTGATAACCCATAACATCCACATACGTGAGACTTTTGGGAACATTCCAGATCCAAATCACAATACTACTGTTTCCCAATGTGTTTGTCCTCACATTTTCAATGAAAGTTTAGTTAAATACAGAACTGTACATTTTCAAGTTCCTTTTCCTTCTACTCTACAGTTACCAGGGATGGCCAAAAAGTACAATGAATACTTAATTTTTTTAAAGAAGATAAGAAGATATTAAAGACACACTGCCATTCACCCCTCAAGATCCTCCCCCTCACTTTGAATACACCCACCCACGGTTTTGCCACCTGCTGAAGCGGTGCTGACACCCTCTATCCTGAGTGTCTTTAGAGGAGATGACATCAGCACCATGCTGAGGGCCACTGCCCGCCTCACCCCTCAGTGGAAGACAGGCTTAATTTAAATCTACTCCCCTGCCAGTCCTCCCAGTCTCCCCCGGGCCAACTCCTCTGCCGCCTCACAGATGGCTTTGTGTGGGGGCAGCCAAGCAGGGTCCCCTAAAGGCAGGATGTGGCTGTGGGGACTGAGCTGGGAATGGCTGGCTGAGCTGATCCCACCCCTGCCCGTCGGTCCTGGCACTGCTGTGGAGAACGAGGAGCGCAGGGTGTGCAGCCTGGGAGAGGGGACCAGCGCAGTGCCCTGAGACCCAGCCTCCCCGACAGCGTCCCCTGGCTTCCCTGTGCCTGGAGCAAAGGTTTCTGGGCTCTGCCACTAAACGCACAGCGTGGTCTGAGTGTGGCCAGTTCTGGCCTTTCCTCCTGGCTTGGCTTTGGGGTGCTCAGTTCTCTGTCCTGGGTCGCCAATAGGTCCTCCCAGGATGGCATGAAGAGGGGGCAGCTTTTCCCAGAGGCTCAGGGGATACCAGCCAGCTTCTCCAGACCCTTGTCACTGAAGGAAAAGCATATGCTCCTTCCATATAAAGAAGGACTGTCCCCAAATGAGCAGGACTCTTGGAGGCTAGGAGTATCAACTGCAGAACACCAGGCAGAAGGCTAGGGAGTGCGAGCTACAGCTTGTAGCTGATCGGCTGAGCTGATGACACGCTGGGACCCAGCAGAGCCTGAGACATTCAGCAGCTCTGGGCAGAGGGAGCAAAGGACAATGAGGCTTTCTCCTGGGGTGGGGAGCACTTGCTCCACTCTGGTGGGGCTGGCAGAGGAGGCAGGAAAGGACAAAGGGGGAGTGAACAGTTGGCCTTTCCTATCCCCTCCCTGCCCCTGGAGTTTGGGTGTGAGTCGAAGGTGACTCAGGTGCTCAGCCAGGCCAGGTCCTTTTCAGACTGTCATTTCCTGCCATTACCACCCTCACCGCTGACTCTCCCATGATGCTTCATAGTGAGGTGCCTGGGACTGGTGACTTGGTCCTGTTGCCTTCTGCCAGCTTGGTCTGATGGAGGATGGAGGTTGCTGGGTCCCACCCCTCTGTTGGGTCCCCGGGCTTTTCTGTATTCACTAAGGACTCCCTAAGAGTGGGGATGGAGGACATAGGACTGGGGCTGGGGAACCAGTTGCTGGGCTTGGTGGTGGGTCCCCAGTGGAGCCTGAAGAGGAGACCTGGAGGCCCCACATGAGAGAAGAACTGGTGGGGTATGGGCAGTGAACCCGGGAAGTCAAACTCAGGGCAGAGGCATGGACAGAAAGCTCCTGAAGGTATACGACAGGTCACCAGGTCAGGGTGGGACTAGATGTGTCCTAGGTGGGAGTTCATCGAAGGTGGGGGCAAACCCAGGTTCTCCGCTCCCTCCAAGGGCTCGTTGGGGTCATCAGTTCTCTGTCACTGGACACAGTGGAGTGCCCCTCTCTTCTGGGTCACCAATAGGTCCTCCCAGGATGGCATGAAGAGGGGGCAGCTTTTCCCACAGGCTCAGGTGAGACCAGTCAACTTGAGCTGCGCCCCAAGTGGAATTCCAGGACCCCAATATTGCCCCCCCCATGCTGCTACCATGCCAGGGGTGTCATGGCCAGAAGCACAGATGGTCTCCGGGTCTTGAACCTAGGGGAGAGACCTAGAGCAAGGTGCTATGGATGGGAAGGGGAGGGACAGTGACGGGGCAGGACCTTTTGCAGCAGGGACAGGGGATGTGGGGAAGGCTGAGAGTGGGAACCAGCCTGGGGATGCTGAGGGGCTGGGGAGGGACAGACTGAGGCAAGGGGGCCCTGTGTGCCTCAGTGGGCCCTGGCAGGGCCAGGAGGGGTTGACACTCATGAGGAGCCACACCAGTACAACCCAAGGTATCTTCTGAAGTGGCCCCAATCCCCTGGTCCCATTTACCTGACAGTCCTGGGAGTGGAAACGAATGAATGAATTAACCTGCCCAATTTGCAGAAGAGAGTGCAGAGGCAGAAGGTGCCTGGGATGAGTCAGGCCCTTAGGTAACAGCCAGGGGTAGCTGCACCAGGCCACCACCAGTTGGTCTGCCAGGGTGGGAGGGCAACAGGTCTATCGGTCACATGGGAAAATGCTGACACCCCCCCCCCCCCAGATGTCTGGGAGGACAGTAAGGGATTGTGGGCAGAAAGCACCCAGCAAGGGCCTGTCACAAAGTGGCCTCTGGGCCTATCCCTAAGCCACATGGAGGATAAGGCTGACATATGCAGGTCACTGTGGGGACCCAGACAGTCAGTCCAGGAGTGTAGAGGAACAGCTCAGACAAAGGAGGTCCTGCTGGCTCACCTGGCCTGCTTTGTGGGGTACAGCTCTGTGTGACACACTCCTTCATGTCACTCAAGCCTGATGACCTGACTAATTCTACAGCTCTATAGACCCTCCTGTTTGTGATTTTCACTCATCATAAAAACTGGCTGCCCAGGACAGGGGTCCCCAGGAATATAGCATCTGCCACATTCTGCTGCCTCTAGGGGCCCAACCTTCCCTGGGTGACTTCCGTGGGTGGATGGGGTGGTGATTCCCAGAGTTCCTCTTCCCTTGGAGCATCCAAGGGGCTCACCTGGAGCAGGAAGTGGGATTGGAAACTTTCTTTGGTAATATGCAGCCTTTAGGCACCCCTGCATGTGTCACCTCTCCATGGACGGACCTTGCTCCAGGAGTCGGGGAGCTGAGATCACCTCCCAGGTTAGCTGCATCCTGGTGGGACCTGCGACACACTCCAGACCCCCAGGTTTCGCTCCCCACATCCACCAAGCACGAGGGACCAACTTAGGGCCTTCACACTGAGCTATATCCCAGACCATTATTTTTATATCTTTTATTTTGAGACAGGTTTCGTTCGAACTTGTGATCCTCCCGTCTCAGCCTCCCAGAATGCTGGGATTAAAGTCATGTGCCAAAGGACCAGCTTCCCCTGGGGATCTCTGGACCCAGGGCAGACTATTTACACCTTGTTAAGGGGTGCCCTAACCGTTTCCGCATCGGAGGCTGCCGGACGGACGGGCGGCGCAAGTGCGCCATCTAGTGGTCGGTCGCAGCCAGACAAGGCCAACGCATCCTACAGCTTTAAAAAATTTGTTTAAAACAAAACAGAACAAACGAAAAACAAGCAGCAACAGGCAGGCCCTAACCCAGAACCCCGGAAACAGAGCAGGACAGCTCTGAGAGAGCAAGGTGCGTCTCACACAGCACGTGCGTGCGGGGGCCTCCGGGTGCCTAGCGCTGATGGAGGCCCTGCCAAAGCGCCTGAGAGAAGAGTGCTGGGCTTGGGGCGCTGACCTCATGTTGAGCACCGAGGGCTCCCCTGGCCCGGGAGGGGTGGAGGCCGGTTGATGGCAGGTGCTGCTTCCCAAAGCCAGATCCCCTCACCAGCTGCACGGCTCATCCACCTGTCCGAAGCGCCCACTCCGCTGGGCGGGCGCCACAGGCCTGCATAATCCCAGCGCTCTGGGGAGCTGAGGCAGGAAGATGGCAAGCTGGAGCCTGGGCAATTGACCACTTGGTGAGACCAGTCTCAAAATTAAAAAAAAATTTAAAAAACAAAAAATAAAAGAGCTGGATGGAGCCTGAGTGGGCACCCCTGCAGGAAACTGTGCCACGTCTGTGGACACACACGCAACAGGACCAGGGAGGCAGGGAGGCCCGTCAGTCATGTGTCTCCCAGATGCCCAGGTAGCATCTTGGTCCCCAAGAGTCAAGATACTGGGGGAGAGGGGGAGTGGCCCCTTGCTCGCCTGGGTGGCATGAGCCTTTCCTCCTCCCCTCCTGAGGTCGTCCGTGCCAGGTGCTGACCCCAGCTCAGAAAGGAGGGAGCAAGACACAGGCGGAGACCTCCCTGGGGGAGGAGACAAGATGGAGACCACTTTACTACCAAAGATGCTTTTTCCAAAAGTGGGAGCAGCTGCCTCACAGAGAGATGAGCTCTGGCCCCAGGGCAGGTGGGGGAGGGCTCAGTTCACGGCCAGGCAGGGAAGCTTCTGGCGGGCACGAAGCCGCTGTGACAGGTGGAACAGTTCCATGGTGGCCCTGGCGTCCTCCACAGAGCTGTGTCCCAGCAAGTTGTTCTGCAGACAGAGGTACAGGTGGGGACTTGGAGCCACTGAGGCCAGAGGCTCGTCTCCTCTGGGCCTAGGGGATTCCCTGAATCTGGGCAGGCTTCTACAGGTGGCCTCTGAGGCCAAGGGCTATAGGCCCCTGCAGAAGCAGGCACAAAATTCAGCACCCTGAGAAGTGGGCTGCACCTGAAGGGTCCCGTCATCAGGCACACGGTGGCAGCTCTGGTGGGCACTTCAGATGCAGGGAGGAGCAAGGGACTCCAGTAGGCACACTCCGAGAGGGGAAGGGCATCAGCTGTCTTAAGAAGAGCCCTGGAGTGTGGCCCCCGAGGGGCTGAGAAGGGTGTGTGGCTGCAACTGGGGCTCCAGGAAGGTGGGGGGTAGGGAGCCAGGGCCGTCAGCGGTGGCCTCCAATGCTGCTGTGACCAGCTATCCTGACTGGTGAGCTTCAGTGGGTGGATCCTGGGGTGTGACCTGCTCCCCTTCTCCACTACACCCTCCCGCCATGCTGTTCCTGCCTGGAGCCAGCTGGCCACCGTGGCCTGGGACCATGAGACACCTGGGTGTCTTGTATTGTGTCCCAGCAGTGAGAAAAGAACCAGTAGAGCACATGGGGGAGTCTGAGCCTCATGGGGTGGGGCTGCTCATGGAAGCCACAGCAGTCGTCGTCCACCCGAGGGACACTGACACACTGCGCTTGTGTCAGTTCATTCAACTTGGAACTGAGTGGTAAACCCGGGACCTTTGCACTAAGCGTCATCTCCATCCCACCTTTACTTTTGGTTTTGAGACAGGGTCTTGCTGAGTTGCCCACACTGGGCTGGAACTTGAGATCATCCTGCCTCGGTCTCCCAGAGTGCTGGCATTACAGGCCCATGTCAACAGGCCCGCCTCTCGAGGTTCTTCGATGGCATGAACTCTGCCATCCACGGTGTAAGCGACTTCATTTAAACCGGTAAAAACAAACCTGCGCTGGTGTTTCCCTCTCTCCCACCAGGCCCGCTTATGCTGGGGGTGCCGGTATCTGGAAGCCCAAGGGAAGACAGCCTAACCCCGACCCCCCAAGCACAGGGCTTCTCAGGAGGGCTGGCCCCAGGCCCTCGTGCCTCAGCTTGGGGAGGAGGAAGAAGAGGGGCAGGAGAATAAGAGGGGGCAGCAGGGAGGAGGAGGAGGAGCACCCCCACACACCTGGATCCGCCTGTGCAGAAGCCGCTCGCACAGCGCCCGCAGCGACACGCGCCTGCGGTGGTCCAGCTGGGCCTCGTGGCACAGCAGCCAGTCGGTGGATGTGTCATAGATGGCATAGCCGCGCATGTCCTCCTTCAGGGCCTGGAAGTCGTGCCTCGGGTCGTGGCCCACCACCAGCTTACCTTTGAGGAGCTGCAGGATCTGCATGGGGAGACGTGTGCTCCCATGTGCACCTGTGTCCTCTGGGCAGGTGGGACCAGGAGCCACCCTCCCTCAGCTGGCTTGTCAGCCTGGGTCCCAGCCTCTCATCTCGGACAAGAGAAGAGTCCCAGGGTTCCTCCCTCCCACCGAGAGACTCTTTCCTCCTCTTCAAAAGCAGCCACAGCGCGTGAGTTGTCCGCCCGCCTTTGGAACTGCTCTGGCCTGTGTCGGGCCACCCAGACTATCCAGGGTGTGTCCCCATTTTTTCCCAGTACTGGTGGTTGAACTCAGGGCCTTCACACTGACATCCCAATCCTTCTCAATTTTTTTTTAAAAATTTGAATAAAGACCTCTGAAAGCTCAGAGGACAAGGAAGTGGCTTCTCCCCAGGCCTGCAGAGGACCAGCCTTGAGGGCACCGTAACGTGGTAGCCCACTGCAGCCCAGGTGGGCACTGCAGAACCACCAAACTGCAAGTCCACATATTTGTGGCAGTGTGATCCATTTGGGTGGCAGCTCTACTCTGCAGCCATGCAAACTAATGCAGTGAGGGCGGGAAGGGGCTGCATTTTACTGATGGGGGCGAGTGGTACTGGGGACAGAACGCAGGGCCTTGACGCTGCTATGTCGCCAGCCTATCGTTAGTTTTTACTTTTGTGAGACAGTTTCACTCCGCAGACCAGGCTGATTCTGAATTCACTCGGTACCCCAGGCTGTCCTCAAACACACAACAGTCCTCCCGCCTCTAACTCCTGAGTGCTGGGATTACAGGCAGGGGCCACCGTGCTTGGTTTAATGTGGTGCTGGGGAGGCAAACCCAGGGCCTTCTGCTTGCTGAGCAAGCACACTAACCACTACACCCCCAGCCCTTTTGTGTGATTTTGAGAGAGGGTCTCGCCGAGTCACTAGGTTGCTCAGGCCCCCCAAAGTGCTGGGATTACAAGTATGCACCACTCTGCCCACCTGCCACCCCAGCTTTTTTTATTTATTTAGAGTTGCCCGATCTGGGACTTGAATTTTAGATCCTCCTGCCTCAGCCTCCCAAGTAGCAGGATTCTATGCCTAACTCAGGATTCTGCATTTCTAACGGGCAGGTGATACTGCTTTTCTGGGGGTCACATGTAGCCTTTCAACCATGACAGCTCGACAATCACGGGGCACACGACCTCCAGGCAGCGGCTCTGGGGAATCCTGGTGTGGAGCAGCCAGGGCTGCAGGCCAAAGGGACAGTGCCACGCTGCGCCACCGTCCTGTGCCTGCTCTGGCTAACACCTTTTATATTTCTGAACGATGCAGCCTGTTTTTCCTGCTAGGACCCTGGTTTGGGCCCAGCCCATACAGAGTCCACCACCCCAAAGACGATCACAGTCAGTCCCACGCACAGAGGGCCGACTCATGGTCCTGTGCATTCCTGGGGAATTCATCACTTCCTGACCCTTAAACTCAGGCGGGGTTGGTGGGGGAAGGGTGTGCATCCAACACCGCTCGCGTGACCAGGCAGGGGAGGCCGACAGGCAGGAAGAGGGAGAAGGGGAAGAAGAGTCTATGCAGCAGAGAGATGGCCAAGGACTCTTCAGGTTTGGATGGGTTTGCTGTGTGGCCTCAAGATGGTGAAGACCCTCTCTGGGCCTCAGTTTTCCTACCTGTAAGATGCAGTCAAAGGTTGGTGGGCAGAGTAACCCATTAGCAGGTAGGGCTCCACTGACTTTCTGAGGTGGGGCTGGGGGAGAGTGACTTGCTGGAGCCCAGGGTGGGGCTGGGAGGTGCCAGCAGCAGGCCCTCCTGGTGGCTGTGTGAACTGCCAGGCCTGGGGTGTGCCGGAGTGGGTGTGGTGATGCTCACGTTCCTGGAAAGCAGTGAAGTGGGTAGCTATCGGTCTCCCCTTATTGGCTGCGCAATGTGCCAGGTTTCTGGCTTCCCTCCCAGGAGGCTCTTCCGTGAGACTATTCTTAGCTCTGTTTATGGAAAAAGGAGTGGAGACCAGAGAGACCAGGGCACTTGCCCACATCACACAGCCGGCAAACCAGGAGGTAAGTTGCAATGTCCCAGTGTACCTGGGCAGGTCACTGTTATTAAGCTGTCTTGATGGCCAGCTATGAGCCCTTGAGAACACTTCTGGGCTGTGATGGCCTGCAGGGGTGATTTCTGCACTCAGGAACACAGCCCAATGGTACAGGCCTGAGTCCCAGCCCTCTGGGAGACTGAGGCAAGAGGACTGCAGCTTTGAGCCCAGCCTGGGCAACTTAAGGACTTAGTAAGGCCCTGTCTCAAAATCAAGAGCTAAGGGCTGGGGCTGTTGCTCAGTGCAAAGGCCCTGGGTTCGATCTCCAGTACAAAACACACACACACACACACACACACACACACACACACACACACATATGCACACACACACAGAGGAATACACCCCGTATGAGGCGGAGCCTGTCATATATCTGGCCGTGGAAACCAGGGGTACAGGGAGGTGTGCACTGAGCCACATGCTGGAGTGACAGGCCCGGGTGCTGTCTGTCTGCAGGTCAATCCTCTGTGGTTCCATGCTGTTTTCAGCATTTCCCACACAAGCCTGACCCCAAATTTTAGGCTGCAGGGTTCCCATCCCCAGGGAAGGACCACGGCTAATGCCAGGGGTCCTTCCCACCCCCGAGCTTGGCATGGGAATCTGCACTGACCATGGCAGCTCCGTCCTGCACCCACCTCTCCATCCCTCCACCCACCCACCTACCTGCTCCCTCCATCCTGCTGCCCAGGGGTGTGGTGGGGGGCAGGCTCTGAGGGGCTCTGGAGAACCCATGCTCGCCTCGTCATCCCTAGCCACCATCAGGCATGGTGCCAATCCCCTACTTCCCTCACCCTCATGCTCAGCCCATGATACCTGTGTGTGACTTCCTCTTCCACCCGGCTGAGCCCGAGAGGGACCTGCCAGGTGTCAGGGCCCCAGCAGGACTCCCTGACCCCTGCAAGAGCCGTTGTGCAGCTGCGGCTGCAGCCACTCCCAGGTCATAAGCTCCAGTGGCCCTCCGTACCCGCCCCCCTCCTGGACCAGGAGATTGTGTGCCAGGTGACCTGAAAGGTGTGATCTCACAGAAGCAAGCCACGGGCTATTAAAAATTACTATTAGATTAAAAAAAGAAGACTAAGCTGCTGGGTGAAAAGTGCTGACTTATATCACAGCTTCCTGCGTGTCCTTAGGCAAGACAGTGACCCTCTCTGGACCATCTTCAGAGTCACAGGGTTCTCTGTAGACCAGGGCTCAGCACTATTATTTTACCCTTAACACTATTTTTTTTTTTTTCAGTACCGAGAACAGATCCGAGGGCCTTCACCTGGAGATACTGTTTTGAAACAGTGTCTCACTAAATTGTCCAGGCTGGACTCCAACTGTGATCCACCCTCCTGCCTCAGCCTCCCAAAGTGCTGGGCTTAAAAGATGTGCCACTTAGCTGCACACGTGTGTGTGTGTGTGTGTGTGTGTGTGTGTGTGTGTGTGTGTGTGGAGGGCTGTTTAACAGCATCCCACTGCCTGGTAGATGGTAGTGGCAGCACCCACTCCCGGTTGTCACAGTGACAACCAGAAGCATCTCCAGGTATGCCTAAGTGCCCCTAGGGGATGGCAACCCTACCTTATGAAGAATGGCTTCTCTAGATTGAAGGTCAGACCTCTAGATGCTGAAAATTAGGAACAGTTTCTTTGTATATAAAAGTAATACAATCACATTACCAAAAAAAAAAAAAGAATTAAAAGAAGATGAGGTCAAATAAATAATAAGAACAGGCAGGAGTCCCGATTCACAGTCTGTCCCGCAGTGGTGGCACTGCTGGGTGGCTCTGGGCGCTTGGGCACCCTGGGGCCCTCCTGGCTGGCATGGGCAGGCTCCCCCAGCCCTGGGACTGAGCCCGGAAACTTCTCACTGAGCTACATCCCCGCCCCTCCTTGAGTTTTTATCTTGAGATGGGCCTCACTGATTTGACAGCTGAGGTTGGCACGTGTGATCCTCCTGCCTCAGCCACCCTGGGTGTAGGGATCAGGCTGATCGGGCTTATCACACCCACAGCTGAGAGGAGAGACCAGGAGGCAGGGAAAGCCCTGCCCCAAACCTAGGTCTACAACCCCCACATTCATTGAGAGGTGCCACCTCCTGTGGGGCCTGAGAAAAGAACCCCCCTTCCGTGCCCTCGGGGCCCTTTGGGGTCCAGGAGCCTGACTCACCTTTGCTGGCCAGGGGCCTCAGCCCACTTAGCCCTCAGCACTCCGGCTTGTGGTGACCAGAGACAGCTATTACCTTGTGCCACACTGTCACTATGAGCTCTGCCCGGCATTGTTCCATGCACACAGGGGACACTTCTCACTTACAGAACTGACTGAGCATGGGGTCTGAACACTCCAGCTCCACCTTCTGCTGGGACAGCTGGCTCAGCCTTGCACCTCAGTTTCCCCTCTGTAAAATGCGAGTGATGCTCATGAACTTCTTCCCAGGACTGCGTTTGGGAGAAAAGGAAGTCAGGCAGTGCATGGGGCGTGGTGCTAGATACACCCGTGCTTCTAGATCATTCTGGCATCCCAGGGGCCCTACTGGGAACAGCACAGAGAGGGTGAGCAGCAGGACAGCGGGCACAGAGCAGTCAGGTGAGCCTCACGTTCAGCCAAGAAAAGAGAGTGTGCACATGGACCACTGCAGCTTGACAAAGGGGTGGACAGCGACCCCAGTCGGAGACCGAAGTGGGTACGCACAGCTGCCGGAACTCTTCCGCGCTTAGGAAACTCATTTCTTTGTGTAGGGGGCACGAGGGCACTGGGGACAGAGCTGAGGTCCCTGACTCTGAGCTATATTCTCAGCCCAGTTTTAGTTTGGATTTTAACAGAGTCTTGCTAAGCTGCCCAGGTTGGGCTTGAACTTGTTATCCTCTGGCCTTAGCCTCCCAGAGTCCTGGATTACAAGGCCCTTGCAATCAGCCCAGCTTGAAGTTCACTTCCAGTCCCACAAATACCCGTGGGTCCCTTCAGGGAACCACACACACAGCATGTTGTCTGCAAGTAGGGCAGTGTCAGGAGACACGTGTGTGGATAGACCGCGCTGCCGAGTGTGGGCGGCGGTGAGGATGTGAGAGACCTGCCGTGGGAACGGGAGGGCAGGGCGGGCAGAGACAGTGGTCACAGCGTCCCCGAGCTCTTCTCAGCAGGCCTGCCAGGGGCGGCCTCAGTGGGGGAGCAGGGATGAGGCCAGAGCTGGGGTGGGCGTGCTGAGGGAGAGGCAGGAAACGCAGGTGGGTGTGGGCAGAGCCCCGCCAGGCACCTTAGGGGGTGGCAACTGTGGGGAATCGGGGGATCAAACTCACGTTACCTGTCTAAATTAAAATATGTCTTGCACTGAAAACATATTGCTAAGAATCCCCTAAAAATCTTTCCTCTTACTTCAAACACAATTATCTCATGATTCATGCCATTTTCTGAAGCAGGTCCAAAGCTCTCTTCCGTGAGCGTCTTTATGAAATGTGATCAAAAATCTAGCGAATGCTTCTGCACGTACGACAGGGTGTCCTCATCCGCATTATTCACCAGGACTGGCACCAGGTGACTTCTGACTCTCAGAAGGACCACGGAAGGTAAATGTTTTCATTCAATGCAGACATCAAGGCAACTGATAGCTCAACTGAACGCACTCAGGAAAGAGAGCTTCCGGCAAGGGTTCGGGACGTGGCAGCAACCGGGGTGTGTTCAAAGCAGGAGGGAAGGTTATAAAGGAAATTCATGGCAATGACTGATTCGCTAAATTAACGCTCACTGTACGTTTGACCACACAGCATGTGTGAATGGCAGCCTGGGACCTGAGCCAGTGTGGGGACACAGCAGCATCCGGGACCTGGCAGGGAGCAGGGCCACCCATATTCTCAAGGGCAGCGCAGGGGCTGGCTGTGTGCTTGGGCTTCTGCCCACTTTCCCAGGCACTGGCCAGGGCCACAGCCATGTCCCCACAGCCACCCTGCATGGGGCAGGCAGGAGACCTCCCCGAGCCTCAGGAGGTCAGTGCCAGGTCACACAAAACAGGCCAGGACAGAGCAGGACTTGTGGAGCCCAGACTCGGTTCCAGAGACGCACTGGTGGCTGTGAGAGCCTACCCTGGCTGGACTCTGCTGTGCACCTATAGCCTCAGGGGCTTGGCACCATCGCTGACAGGGAACCGAGGGCATTTCCACCCACGTCAGGACGGAGCCCAAAGTGCCCTGACCCCAGGCAGAGCACAGGATGTCCGGGACCTGAGCTTTCCAGACCTTGATGTCCAGGCCAAGGATGGGGCTATTTCTCTGCCCCTTGAGGCCCTTCTGTCCCTTTGTGGGAGGGAGCATGGGGACATATGGCCTGCCCCACTGCACACTGGGGTCACAGGGTGGGAGGGTCACACTGCAGTGCCCTGGGCTTCATTATGATGTGTTCGCTTCCTGGTGGCTCTCCTGTCATCTCCACCTTTCTAAATTTCCTTTCTGATCCTTTGTCTGCTCCGAGTGACTCAGGCCCTTGTGGCCCCTCCGTAGGGTCTAGCCTTCTCCCTGTTGTCAGCCTTTCCTCACCCTTTTCACTCCCCCACAGAACTAGTTCTCTTAAAACTGATTTCTTTCCTGCCTTTCACAAATTCTCAATCGCTCCCTGTGGCTCACCAAATCGCACACACACACTCTTACCCACCCTTTCCAAATGCCACTAGCCTCAGACTGGGGGCATGGCTCAGTGGTTAAAGTCCTTGCCCAGCAGGGACAAGGCCCTGGATTCAATTCCCGTCACCACATAAGCCAGGTGTGGTGGAGCATCC
Organism: Ctenodactylus gundi; assembly: GCA_004027205.1. Classification (NCBI taxonomy): domain Eukaryota; kingdom Metazoa; phylum Chordata; class Mammalia; order Rodentia; family Ctenodactylidae; genus Ctenodactylus; species Ctenodactylus gundi. Next base: position 254,117 of record PVKB01002197.1, on the reverse strand, counting down.
CTGTAATCCCAGCATTCAGGAGGCTGAGGCAGGATGATTGCCATGAGTTCAAGGCCAACCTGGCTACGTAGTGGATTCAGCCTGGACCACAGAACATGACCCTGACTCAAAAAAAAGAGAAAAAGAAAAGTGCCACTGGCCTCATGGAGTCTTCACAGAACCACGCCAATACGTAATGCTCCTCCCCAGGGCTCCTCTCAGTGTTTCCAGAACCGCACCCGCCCTATCCAAAGGGGGTATAAGTTGTCCCATAGATGTAATTTAAAATCTCCTAATAGCCATGTTTTAAACAAAACTGAGTGTGGTGGCTCACACCTAAAATCCCAGCTCTTGGGAGCCTGAGGCATAAGGATTGCACATTCGGGGCCAGCCTGGGCTAAGCAGACCTTGTGAAAAACAAAACAAAACAAACAAACAAACAAAACCCCATCTGACTAACTAAATAAATAATATATTTTGAGATGGAGTCTTGTTCAGTAGTCCAGGCTGGTCCGGAATTCACTATGTAGCCCAGGCTGGTCTCAAACTCATAGCAATCCTGCCGCCTCGGTCTCCACGCATCGTCACGTTCAGTTTATAGGGTGCTGGGGGACTGAACCCAGGGCCTTCACTTGCTAGGCAAATGTTTTAACTGCTGAGCTATGCCTTCAGCCCTCATAAGGGAAGACAGGTTAAATTAATTTTAATGTTTTGCTTAACTAATATATCAAAAATATGATCATGTCAACATATAATCAATGTGGGACAACTATTGAGGTAGTTTATAGTTCTTTTCACTTAAATTTTTAAAAATTTTTGCAGTACTAGGCATTGAACCCAGGGCCTTTGCACTGGGCTGTAACCTTACATCTATTTTTTATTTTGTTTTTTGGTGTTGTTGTTTTATTTATTTGTTTTGTTTTGAGACAGGGTCGCACCCTTTATTTCATACTGGTCCTAAACTCACTACATAGTGCAGGCTGGCCGAGAACTCACAGCAATCCTCCCATCTTAGCCTCCCAAGTGCTGGTATTACAGGTGTGTACCACTATGCCCGGCTTGTGTGGTGCTGGGGAATTGAACTCAGAGCCTTGTGCTTGCTAGGCAAACACTCTAACCACTGTGCTTATTCCTCCAGCCTCTTCTTCTTATTATTTTTTCATTTTGAGACAAGGTCTGTCTAAACTGTTTGCTAAACTGTCCAGGCTGGGCTTGAAGCTGTGGTCCTCCTGCTTCAGCCTCCCAGAGTGCTGGGATTACGGGCCTGAGCCATGAGGTCTGATTCAGTTTCTTGTTTTAAATATGAGTGTTCAATTCCAGTGTGGATTTTACACCTCCTGCCTGTCTACACTCAAACCAGCTGTCATGCAAGTGCCAGAAGCAGCATGCAGGTGATGGCTGCCCTGGTGACATGGCACCTCTGGGGCCCTGGAGTCTGAATCCTGACCAGCCCTTCCCTGCTCCAGCTCTCTGGCCTCTGACGGTGAGCTAGATACTTAATATGACAGACTACTTGGGTCCTCCTACCCCAAATCTATGTTGAAATCCCAACCCTAGCATCTCAAGACGTGACTTCTTTGGCAATAGGGTCACAGAAGAGAGAGCCACCCCTCACTGTCAATGGAGACTGGATCCAGGGTCCCCTCCTGACATCCAAAGCCACAGGTGCTCAAGTCCCCTAGATAAGATGTGGTCAAATACATGGAGAATACTTAAATACTTAAAAATATATAACAGTAAAAGAGGGGGCTGGAGGAATGGCAGAGCAGTTAAAGCACTTGTCTTGCAGGCATAAGGCCTGAGTTTGATTCCCCAGCATCACATAAAGTGGGGCGTCGTGGCCCAGATCTGTAATCCCAGCACTTGGGAGGCTGAGACAGGAGAACTGCCTTGAGTCCAAGGCTAGCCTAGGCTCCATAGTGAGTTCAGGACCGGCCTGGGCTACAGAGCCAGACCCTGTCTCAATAAATAAATAAATAAATTAATTAATTAATTTAAAAAAACAGTGAAATATGTGGCTGAGGCTGAAGAGGTTAGAGCACTTGTCAGGCAAAGACAAGGCCCTGGGTTTGATCCCTTGGCACCACATAAATTGGGCATGGTGGCACACACGTGTAATCCCAGCACCAAGACAGGACAATTGCCACGAGTGTGAGGCCAACCTGGGCTACACAGTGGCAATGGGACCACCCTGGACTACGGAGAAATATCCTATTGGGCTGGAGGAATGGCACAGCAGTTAAAGTGTTTGCCTTGCAAACATAAGACGCTGAGTTTGATTCCCCAACACCACCTGAGCCAGGCATGTGGTGCACACCTGTAATCCCAGCACTCGGGAGGCTGAGGCAGGAAGATTGCTATGGGTTCAGGAGCAGCCTGGGCTATAGGGTGAGATCCTGTTTCAATACATACATACATACATACATACGTACGTACATACATACATACACACACCTATCTCATAAAAAGACTCTATCTCAAGAAAGGACACACTGTTGTGAATTCCTCTTAAAATTTACCCTTCTCGTTTAGAGCACGGTCGCCCCATTGTTCTTGCCTCTCTCTGAATCGGTTCAGGCAGTGCTCTTTCGTGTGTATGAGGGATGGTCAGCAGTACGGGGCTGCCACTCTCTGGTGCCCTCCAGTGCAAAGGTGAGCTCATTAACACATCCTCACCCACCTTATGCACCCGATCTGGCCCCCTGAGGCTGCTGGCTTCTCCCCAAAATCAAAGTGAAAGTGAACGCTTTGGTAAACATTTTGAGATGACTCAAGACTCTGAAGCTGCCACACAGGAACACAATAAAAGACCGTCCCAGAACTGCTTCCGGAAGTGGCAAGAACCTATTTGAACATAATTATGAAGTCTCGCAAAATGCTATCTAAATAGTTGTCATGCTCCTATTCAGGGTGGGGGTCGTGGCCGCTAGGACCTGGGCCACACAGCAGGAGGTAAGCAGCAGGTGAGTGGGCCAAGCTTCGTCTGTATTTACAGCGGCTTCCCGTCACTCCCCATGCCACCTGAGCTCCGTCTCCCATCAGATAAACAGAACAGCCCCTGGTACCAAAAAGGTTAGTGGTTGGTCACTGCTTTAGGGTATGAGGACAAGAACACAAATGTCTGTGTATGTCCAGGACAGATGCAGCTTTCTTGCCACTATTTTCCACGTGTGGTTGTTTGAATCCACAGGCGGGAGTCTGTGGATGCGGAAGTGGAGGGTGCTGGCACGGTTGCCCTCTCTCTGGGGACATTCTCAGTCCTCCCAACAGTACTCGGCTGCTGCTACCATCGTCACCCTGTTTTCTTTCACAAATGAGGGAAACTGAGGAGAGGGGCTGAGCGGCTTGCCCCAGGTCCCCAGGTGTACGTTGCAGACTGGCACTCTCACAGGCCCTCTGCGCTCTGAGACTGCGGGAAGGACGGAGCGGCACCCAGGGGGTGAGCGTGCAGGAGACAGCGAGCGCCCGGGAGGTGCTCTGTCCGTGGCAGCTCCTGCCAGAGCCCACGCGCGCCTGTGGCAGCACCTCAGGCCTTGTGCTCCGGGACGTCCCCCAGCCCCACGGAAACCGGTGAGCTCATGGGCCCTGCTGACCCTTCCAGAGGTGACTACCGAGGGAACTTCCAACTGCTCGGGTTTTGGTTTCCCTTCAGAGAAACAGCAAGTTCTACCCGCTGTGTTGCTCTGCAGCCCATTGTTGTTTTGTCCTTGTTTTTCTGAGTGAAGAAGAGCTGTCCTGGGTCACTTGTAAAACCTACTTAATGCACATACGTAAGTTCTAAAACTTCCACTTAAAATTTTTCTTTATAACATTTAAAAAATCAAGGGCAAAACCAAACCAAAACAAAACACCTGGTGGGCCATAGGCTGGACGCACCTGCACCTGGGGGTGATGGGAACACAGCGAAAGGACAAGGTGTGTTTGTGGGGGGGGCACAAACTCGGGCTTCCAACCGTGCAGACAGGCTGCCCTGGGGCTAGACTCAGGTGTGGGAACAACATGACCCTCAGTCCCTCTGTCCAGAACTGGCTCGCCCAGGTGCCCACAGGCCCAGTATAGGGGAAAGAGCGGGAAATGTGGCCCCACACCTCTGTGCAGGGGCCTGTGGGGTGGGACTCCGCTTCCCCACCACAAGCCCAGAAAGTAACATCAGGTGCCTCAAAGGCAGGCGATGTCAAGGCGAGGAAGGACACAGCCCAGCTTTCTCCTTGCAGCAGAGTCGAGTCACAGATCCCAAGGAAGGGGCTGGGCACACAGACGGGGTGTCCGCCACCCGCCTCGGGCCCTCACTCACCTCTCGCCTGGCCTCAGTGAATGGCGTAGCTGTGGCCATATGCTGGGGGGTGACCCCACTGACCTGGGTCCTGTAATCAGTGATGTCCCCCTCGGGCCGGATGAACTTATCATAGAGCACGGAGCCGGAAAGGGTGACAAGGCTGCAGCGGGCCAGGCCGCTCTCCCGGTGGGGCCCCACTCCCACCATCTCGCAGTCCATGGCCACCACCTCCAGGCTGCCGGCCATGCTCCTCAGGGGGCTGCACAGTGCTGGAGGGGTGGGAGGAGGCGGGTCGTGTGTCACAGGAAGGTCCTCACCTCTTGCCCCCCCCCCCCCCCCCCCCCCCAGCCTGCCTCCCCAGTCAGCAGGTGCCAAGGAAGCCTGCTGGTCCTGCGTGGCTCCCAGGCACCGGGAGGCCCCTGCCTGGCCTGGGGCTGGGCTGGGCCTCCCACCCTCACCTGCCGGCCCGGCTGCCAGCAGCTCACTCCCGCCTCTCCGCGGCCACTTCCCGGTTCCTCACTGCCTTTGCCGGGGCGGTGACTCATCTCTCACGGAGCAGGGCAGGATCGTTTCAGTTTCTAGTTTGTTACCAGGGGAAAGGAGGGGCGGGAGGCAGGGCGGTGGGCTGGACTTCTCCATCTCCGGGGCGGCCAGCAGGTAGGTAGGGCGCTGGGAGGCTGAGTCAGGCTAGCTGCGTTCCCACCGCCCTCCTCTGCCTCGTGATCCCCACTCAGACGGCGCACCAGACGTGGTCAGTGTGGATTGCAGCATCGTTCTTTGCTTTCCCAGCCTGGCTCAGGGAATGAACCCGCCGTGGGTTGGAGCAGGGGAGAGGCTCCGGGCCACTACCAGTGCCTAAGGCAGGGTGAGCTGCTCTTGGCACACTGAGGCAGTTGACTGGAAGGGGAGGTAGCAGGGCGGGAGGGGCCGACCAGGAGGCCGGAAGGGGCCCCGACGGTCCCCCATCGCTCAGGACTCTGTGAAGCAGACGCTGTCCGCCCTCGGTGGGCTCAGGGGACCAGGAAGGGCAGGCCTTGAGGGAGCCTGTCTCTAGCTGGGACTGGGCGCGTGTCCTGGAAGGTGCACTCGGTGGTGAACGAATGAACAAGAAAATGTATTAAAACTGGGTCGTAAACTGAATCCGATTCCAGTGGGAGTAACCCACGGCTGTTTGCTGGGGCAGGGGGGGGGGCACGAACAAAGGGACAGCCCTCCATGCTCCCCTCCCCGCGAGGGGACAGGATGGGCCGGCTGTGGCTCCTCCCATCACAGACTGTGGCGGGAAGCGAACTCCCCACACCTGGCCAGATGCCTGACTCTGGCAGCCCTCCATATCGGACTAAGTACTGCACTGCGGCCGGCTGATAAGGGGTCGTCCTGCTCGCAAATGGCTCCACAGATCACAGCTTCCAAACACGATCATTGATCGGCTGGGGGAGTGGTACAGGGATTAAAGTGCTTGCCCCTCAAGTGCAAGGCCCTGAGTTCGATTCCCCCGCGCCACATCAGCCAGGCATGGTGGCGCACACACCTGTAATCCCAGCACTAGGGGAGGCTGAGACAAGAGGATTGCTGCGAGTTTGAGGTCAGCCTGGGCTACATAGTGAGTTCAGGACCAGCCTGGACTACAGAATGAGACTGTCTCTCATTTTTTTTTTTTTTTTAAAGACAAGCTTTGGGTCCCAGGGTTGGTTGGGAACTGTGCTTTCCAAACACGCCTCTGACTCAGGACACACACAGGCAATACAATCCCCGCAGTCTGTGTGCATTTACTAACTAATCCCATCACAGATCCACCAGGAGTTTGTGTCTGCAACATCTCCAGGAACCCCAGACACCATGCAACACTGTTGTAACCCCCGTGGCCCCCGGGTGGTCCGTGCCCGGGGTCCACTCCCAGCATGCATTTCTGACACCTCCCTCTTCTTTCCGCCTTTGCTCCTTCCACCCACTCCTGTCTCCAGAGCTGCCCGGGAGCCCTAGCAGATGGTTTTTCAAAATGTGATCTCAGGCACTGTTTGTCCTTGCTCTTTTCTGCTCAGTAACTTAATGATTTCCTGAAGAAGGGAAAGGGGGAGGAGGAGGAAGAGAAGGCAGGAAGAAGGAAGGAAAGGGGGAGGAGGGGGAGAAGGAGATGGGAGAAGGGAAGGGTTGCAGGAGGATGGGGGAAGGAAAGAGGAGAACCTGGGAACCCCAACCCGGGGCCTTTCTGGACCCCCTGGCTGTTGTGCTCCACCCTATGGCTGGCTTCTCTTTCACTTCAGGCCCCACGCCAGGCATGGCCTTAGTTTACGCACCCATGATGCCCCAGCCTTCCGCAGGTCCTGTGCCTCCTGATGGCATGGGTCACTGCCCAGGGCAGGCCAGTGAGGCCGACTCAGCAAGTGCTAAGGGGGCACATCCTGCCTCCGGCCTGGGCATGAGCTGACACTCCCCTCTACCCAGTCTGGGAAGTTCTTCCTCCTGGCCACCTGCCCCTCTGGCTCCCTCTCCCATAGGCCTCTCCTCCCCTCAGCTTATTTATTGATCCATCGATTGATCCATCTATCTCTTTGGTGGTACTGGGTACTGAGCTAACATCCCCAGTGCACTTCAGTTGAAGCAGTTAGGGTGGTGGGGTGGGGGGGGGGGTAGGTCTCCTTAAGTCATTAGGTTTCCCAGGCTGGGACTGAATTTGCAGTCTTCCTGCCTCAGCCTCCCAGAATACTGGGATCCCAGGCCCGCACAGTCAAGGCTGGCTCCTTTCACATATTTACAAGCACCTCCTCGCCTCCTGGCCTTTTTCTACGGGAATGGGCGCCCTGGGATGTACTGGGGAGCCCACTGGTTCATTTATGTCCTGTCCTGCGCACCGCCCCCCCCAACTTGTTTGCCCAGGGTGACTTCTGTTCAATGCATTGTGTTCTGATTGATGCTGGGCCCAGGGCTGGTGACTCACAGCACTGAAGGACCCAAGCCAGGGAGTTTCCCAGGGGTTTGGTTCCAGCGTCACCTGGCAGAGACCTTGGGTCAGGTGACGGCAGGTGAATCACTCATGTCAGCCTTTCAAGGTAAACATTCCCCCCAACCCTACTAACACATAGTTTGATTTGCAACTCCTAATGGTCAGTGACGTGAGGCTTTTTTTTTTACATTGTAGCATTGGGAAATGTACCCCAGGACCTCTGCACTGAACTACATCCCCAGCCCTCCTTAATTACTATTATTATTATTTTTTAATTTCATTTTGAGGCAGTGCCTTACTAAGGTACTAAGTTTCCCAGGCTGGGCTGGAATTTACTCTGTAGCCCAGGCTGGCCTCAAACTCACAGCAGTCCTGCCTCCAGTTACAGAGTGCTGGGATTACAAGCAGATGCCACTGTGCCAGGCCAATCATCTTTTATAAGCTAATTTATACACAGTTCATTGTTTTAACTTTTTTCCTTTTAGATCTAGGTTTTTCTTTGTGTTCCATTAGCAGAATTGCACATGTATTAAGTCGGACATGGCCACAAGGCTGCCTGTCATATATGGTGTGGCCTCTGTGATCTTCATCAAGAATCTCCAGGTGCATGCCAAGGGGGTGACTCACGCTGCGGTTCTTGTGTGTCCCTCAAGGCTTGGTCCCCCATGGGGCAACCACTCTCACAAGTGGTCTGTGCCGCTCTTGGAGGACTAAATTAGGATCCCAAGAATGGATTGCTGTAAAGGAAGAAGTCTGCCTCTCAGCTCACTCTCCATGTGTTGCCACGGTGGTACCACCTTCCCCGAGGCCCCAGAGCCAAGCAGATGCCATCTCCAGAACTGTGGGCTACACCTCTCTCTTCTGCACAGTATGTGGGCCTGGCAGTTTGTTACAGGAATACAATATGGACCAGAACTCCTGACGGAGGGGCAGTGGCAGCACTCCATGGAAACAGCCTGCCCCAACCTGGGCAGGACACACACCCTGGAAATAGGTCCTGTGTTTCAGTTCCGTACCACGGGTGGAATCATGCAGAACAGCAGAAATCAGCGAAGAGCAACTGCACGTGGCCCAGCACTTAACACATGGAAAACTGTGCATGTGGGGTCCACAACACAAACACAGAGAAGGAAATTAACGAACAAATGGAACTATGGTCAGGCATGGTGGCACATGCCTGTAATTCCAGCACTCAGGAGGCTGAGGCAGGACTGCTGTGACTTTGAAGCACACATACATTGCTGATTAAGGAAATGCAAATTGAATCCCTATCACCTCGCACTTCTTAGGATGGCTGTTGGTGAGAAGAAACAGCAACTGCTGGGGATATGCAGAAATGAGATGCTGTGTGCCCTTGGTGGCAGTGTAAACAGGACCAGCCACTGAGAAACAGTGGCAAGTCCTCAGAACTCCCAGGGGTTCCGGTGGTGCCCTAACTGGGTGTGTGTCCCAAAGAACTGAGGGTGGGATCTCCAGAGGACGTCTGCAGAGCTTGTCCACAGCCGCAACATCACAGCAGCCGGTGCTGCCCTGCACTCTCATGCAAAGGACTGTTCACCTCACTAAGGTGCTTCTGGCTCCTGTGGCAACACAGATGAGCCCTGAGGACATCACAAAAACCATGAATGGCTCCACTTATATGAAATATCTAGTCATCACTGGGGCATGGTGGTGCGCATTTTGTAATCCCAGCACTCCGGAAACTGAGACAGGAGGATCTTGAATTTGAGGCCAGCCTGGGCTACTTGAGGAGACACTATCTCTTAAAGCAAAGCAAAACAAAGCAAAACAAAACATCTACTCAGGTTCATAAAAACAATAAATAGAGCGGTGGCTGGCAGGGGCTGGGGGAGAGGCGTGGGGAGTTATCAGTGGATAGTTTCAGTTTTGTAAGACGAAGAGACCTGAAGATCTACCACACCGCTGAGTGAAGAGCTTTGCATTACTGACACGCACACTTAAGATGGCTAAGACACTAAATACGACATCAATTTTACCATAGTCAAAATGTTTTTAAGTACAAAGATCCAGAAAGACAAGTGAAATAAGCTTGTGCTTTGCTGTAAGTTGACAAATTAAACAAATCCTATGCTGTTTTTCTTCCACCCCAATGACTTGTGGGGAAAGATGCCCATCTCTAAGGTCACGGCACCCAGTGGGCCTGGTGCCTCCACAAGGCACCCTCCAACCCTGGAACAAGCTGTGTCATCCACTTCTCCAAACAAGTTTATTCCAAGCCAAACCATTTCACAACAAAGCAACCCCCAACAGCACATCTCCCAGGGTGTCAGCCCCCTCTCACCCACACACGAGACGCGGAGGTCACTGCCCTGCCGGGAGAGTGGCAATCAGTGGCAGATCTTGAAGATGTCCCAGTGAATCCCTGGGACGGGCCACCGGCAGGGATGACTTAGCCAGCTCCCTGCCACGGTGACAGGGAGAGGCCACTAACCCAGCACTGTCCTGACCCTGGGTAGGAGCCTCAGCGGATGGCAGGCTGTGTGGTTTTCAGTCATGTCCCTGCCTCTCAGGCCCCAGGATACCACTGCTCCCACACACACGGCAGGATGCTGCTGACAGGCTAGTACCTGGGGACCACAGACAGCTCACGAGAGTAACCCTGACCTTCCATGGTGTGTCCTTGCCTGGCTGGGCCCCAGGTGCCTGCCTCAGCCAGGGATCAGCACACAGGCACCACCCTGAGGGACCAGCAGCTCCTCTGCAGAGGCTGCGCCAGGTAGCCTCCTGTGTCCTGTCTCCCTCCCTGTGTGGGCACCTGTGTTCCATCTCTTAACCACCCTGTGCAGTGGGCTGTGCCACTTCCCCACTTATAGAAGGGAGACAGGTTCAAGGGCGGGATGATGAGCTCACCCCAATTCTCAATGCCAAGTGGCAGTAAAGATGGGGCTGAGAGCCTGTGTGACCGGAAATCCCTGGACCCCAGAACTAACTCTTAGGGAAGAGAGAAACTTTTCCCTCATGGAAGAGAACAATTAGAAATGAGTTTAAGGGGCAACCTACTGGGATCCCCTCCCAGATAGGGGAGCTTTCACTGCTCTAGCCTTTGTTTATAAATTAAGATTCTTAAAAAAAAAAAAAAGAAAAATGAAAAAGAAATGAATTGAAAACCCAACTTGCACAGCAACTGCTGACGGCAGAACTGAAGGGGCAGCACAGGGTACCGGGGCACGGCAGCCACACCTGCTGCAGGACGAGGGCACTCTGCTTCCATAGGCTGGTGGCCCTGTCTCTAACAGATACGGAGCAGAGCTCCACTCAAGGCTGTTCAGTCTCTGGGGCTTTGGTACAGGGAGTCTTGTGCTAGGGGGTGGGGGACCTCCGAGTCTGGCCAAAATAAACATGCCAATTCTCACCCCCAGCCTCCCTGCCCTGCGCCTTGTAACTGGCAATGCCAACAGAGGAAGGAGCCAGCTCCAATAGGCAGAGTGGGGTCAGCTTCAGCCTGGCGGCAGGGGACAACCTCCTGCGATGACCCAAGTTCCAGCTCAGAGGGGGAAAACCAGGGTGGACACAGTCACTCTGATCCTGAATGTGACTGTGGAGGAAGAGGAAGGGTGTCACCAACGCTGACTTTCACCCTGTCACTCTATACGGAAGGAAGCCCCAGGACTCAGACTTAACCCCTATCCCAGGGCTCGGCGTGGTGGCCTCAAGAGCCACGCAGGTGGGGAAGGCCAGCCACAGCTGAGACAGTCTGCTGGCGCTTGTACGACTCCCTCAGGCTCCAGAACACATCCACCTGCTGTCTTCACAGGGGCCATGAAGTGCCATTAGCAAAACCACAGGGCTCAGGAGAACCAGTGGGCAGCAATACTCAGAGAGGGCGTGGGTTAGCGGGTGCTGATTCCCAGCAGCTGTGATCCTGGGCAGCACAGAGCATTTGCCTCCCCTGCCCTGCACCCCTCCAGCTCGCTACAGGTCCTCGGGCCAGTACTGGTCCTCCATGTACTGCTCCACATCCGTGCTGCTGTCGGGCTCCGCATCGTCCGATGGGGACTCCACACTGTTAGCCTCCTGCTGCTCCCACTGCACCTCCACCAGCCGGTACAGCTCCATGGCCGTTGCTGCGTCCTCCACGGATGAGTGACCGCGCCGGCCCACCTGCAGAAGAGAGCGAGTGTCAATGCCCACAGGGGCAGGTTTGCCACCCTAGAGCAGGGAGGTTGGCCATACACCACGGACTGCCAGCTTCTCTGAGCCTGTTTCCCTGACACAGCCAAAACCTGTTTCCAGAGGCCAAAGACCCGACAGCTAATAAAAATGATGCCTGAAGTAGGAACAGGGACAAGAAGCCCTGCCTCATACAAGCCCCATGTCTGCTGGCGGGAGACAGGAAGGCATCCCTTGGAGGCACAGGGGCAGGGCTGGGCCAGGCAGGGTCACACCTGCGAGAGATCAGCATTCTAGAAAGAATGTGGCCGCCCCAGCACACCAGGGGGCACACAGGAACGCCTGGCAGCTTGAATGAGCTGGCAGCCATGTCCACACTCAGCGATCAGGGCAGGGACGGACAATCCCAGTGGGCCATCTCGTGCACCACGCACCTGGATCCTCTTGCGCAGCAGCCGCAGGGCAAGGTCCTTCAGGGAGGCCTGTCCTCGGCTGGGGAGGCCAGGCTGGCTGAGCAGGCTTGGGACAAGCGTGGTGTCACGGGTCTGCCTCCGTGGGTGGACATACTTGAGGGCCTGGAAGTCATTGTGCAGTGCGTGTCCTACCACCACTTTGCCTTTCAGGAGCCTGAGGATCTTCAGGGGAGAGAAGCAGACAGGAAGGGCCTGTCAGGCCAGCAGACAGAGCAAATCTGCATGCACTCCCTCCCCACAGGCACCAGGACCGGGGGGTGGGGGGGGTGGGGGGGGGATAGCAGCACAGAGGGGACCCTGGGCTCCAGGCAACCAACCATGCCACACCAGCTTTGAATCCTGGCTCCTCCCTTGCATTTTTTTTTGGTGGTGCTAGGGAGGGTGGTGCCATTTTGCTATACCTCAGCCCTTTTTATTTTGGGGTGGATTGTTACCATATTCTACAAGATATGATTAAAAAAACGGTGTCTACATTAGAAATATATTAAGGACATGTTGCCATGAGGCTCCCTCCAATTCCTCCCCTTTGAGCACATTCATGTCATCACGTTCGCAACATTCTGAAACAGTTCAGGAAGTCCTCTTTCCTAAGGGTCTTTAGTCGTGCTGTTGTGGCTGCCTCGATGTCCTGAATTAATTCAAACGTTTCCCTTTCATGGTCATTTTGACTTTGGGGAAGAGCCAGAAGTCACACAGTGCCACATCCCATGCATAAGCTGAATGAGGACACACCATTATGTTTTTATTTGACAGAAGTTGCCATAACTTTTTCTGAGACAGTGTCTCATTCTGTAGCCCAGGCTGGTCCTGAACTCAGGGCATCCCTCTTATCTCAGCCTCCCAAGCTCGAGTGCTAGGATTACAGCTGTTTGCCACCACGCCCAGCTTACGTGGTGCTGCAGAACTGAACTCAGGGCCTTCCACTTGCTAGGGAAGCACTTTAACCACTGAGCTATTTCAGCCCTGTCCTAAAAATTTAGACCACTCCAGGACCCCAAAGCAGCTACCACAGCACAACTGAAGGCACTCAGTGAAGAGGACTTCCTGAACTGCTTCAGAAAGTGGAGAGAGCAACAGGAAGAGTACCATCAAAGTAAGGGTGAGGATTCTGAGGGGAATTCACGGCAACATGTTTTTATTGTAATACGTTTTTAAAACAAAAACTTGGGCACTGGTTGTATTCTTTGAACAAGGCTCACCCAGAGGAAGATCCCGACCCGACGGTCTCGCTCCTGTGGGGGTTTAGGCTGTTCTGACACTCACAGATGCCCTTCCCGCCCACCACAGAGACCCCAACGCCTCAGCCCTGCTGTCACCTCCTTCTGGGCCACGTGGAAGGGGGTGGCCTTGCGCATGTGCTGCCACGTGATGCCACTCCAGCGCGTGCGGTAGTCCACGATGGGCATCTCAGGCCGGATGTACTTGTCATAGAGGACGTCACCATGGTAACTCACCACAGAGCAGCGAGCCAGTTCACTCACCCGCCCACGGGGACCCGTGCCCACCATCTCGCAGTCGATGGCCACATACTTGCTGGGATGGGGCCTAGAGGCTTCCAGGCGGGTGAGCTTAGGGCCGCCACCTCCAGATGCAGCTCCGGGATGCTGCCTTCCACTGGAGGCAGCTTCAGATCCCGGTGGCGCATCAGTTGGGGCAGGTGGTGGGGGCGGCGAGCTCAGCAGCCCCTGGTCTTGCAGCACAGCCTTCCGGGCCATAAACCGCTCATGCTGCCGGCTCCTCCGCTTATGTCTCCTCCGAAGCACGTCTCTGGAGGGTGGGCACTGAGCAGGCTTGGGGGTGTCTTCTTGTACCATGTTGGGCAGCTCACAGTTCACAGTCTTCCCACAAGGCAGCACCCTGCTGGGTCACAGGCACAGAGTCGTGCATGAGTGGCCACACTGTGGTGGCCCACTGAGCCCCCTACTGGTGCCCGCCACGCTCTATTGCCAGAGGACCCAGTGGGCCAAGAATGGCACTTTGCTGTAAATATAGCCTGCAGGTCACCGAAAGTAATCCCTCATCTCCCCAGAGACCGACAAAGTATTACTGCCCATATTTTCTCTCTTAAGAGATTAAGGTCTTTGCCCAGTTAGGGAAAGATAAAGTCTAGTATGAACCCAGAATCTGTATCATGTGATACTGCTCACCTGGAACCCTGGCACTCTGACAGGATGAGCAGGATCCCAAATTCAAGTCCAGTCTGGACATTATGTCTTTTAGAGCCAGGCATGGTGGTGCAATCCTAGCACTTGGAAGGCTGAAGCAGGATTACCATGAGTTTTAGGCTAGTCTGGGCTTCACAAGTTCAAGACCAGCCTGGACTACAGAATGAGACCCTATCTCACAAAGAAAAAGTAGGTGACTGAGCAAGATCCTGTCACAATATAAAGGGCTGGGGACATAGATCAGTGTAAAGGCTCTGGGTTAGTAGCCTCCTTCCAAAAAAGGACCCAGAATTCACAGTTGCCAAGCGCAAGCCACAGCCCAGGCAATAACCAGCCATTCCCAAGGCAAAGCTCCTTCTGCTTCCCTCGGCTCACAGCCCTCTCCTTTCACACCCAGCAGAAGCCTTCTGCAGCCCTTCACCCCATCAGGGTTATACTGAGGACTTCTGGGGTTCCAACTGTGCCTGATGCTGGGAAAATAATTACAAAGCCAGGCCAGGTGGTGTAGGCCTGTTATCCCAGCATTCTGGAAGGCTAAGGCAGGAGGATCTCAAGTTTGAGCTCAGCCTGGGCAACTTAGCGAGACCCTGTCTCAAAATCAAAACTAAAAACAAAAAAAGGGAACTCTCCAGGCAAGCAGAAGGGAAGGGACTCAGTGGCTACATTAGGGCCAAAAGCCCAAAGGGCTGAGACAGAGGAGCCACCACCAGCCTAGTGTGGTGTCCCCTGGGCGGAAAGCAAGTCTGGTTATGGCTGGGAGCTCTATCATTTCCACATTTTACCACTGTCTTCTGTCTCCCACTTAGATGGCCCTTCTCAGGCCACCCTACCCCAGGCTGGTGTCCCAGGCTAATCTCTGCTGGTTAGGCGAGCAGGGGGAGCCCCAGCGGCACCTGGGGAGGTCACTGACACTAATTCATGTCCCTGATCCAAGTCATTAGCTGTCCAGTTAAGAAGCAAGGAAATTTACGCTCAGCCCTGGGCTGAAAGTCTAACACGGGAATCTACTACATCCTTCAGAGGAAACAGTTCCTAGTCATTCAGAGCTCTGGAAGGCAGGGAGGGAGCCCCATTTGTCTCTGTCCTTGGCCCCACACCAGCAGGCCCTCACAAGAGGTGGGTGACAGGAGTCCAAGGTAGGCCTGCTTTTAGCCACACCAGAGAACCGCAGAGCAGGGGGCATCTGTCCCTGGCAACTACTGTCTTGGGGGAAAAGGGGATGAGAGTGGGTGAAGACTGACACAACAGGCACCCAATAGTCTACAGAAGTATAGGGCAGGCAGAAACCTGTCCCAGGGTGAGGGAGCTCCAGCAGGGGAGGGGACACTTGGCAGGGTTCCAGACAAGCCCACAAGCTGCTGAGGAAGAGAAGGGCTCTGACAGAGAGACAGAGATCTCAGCTGAGGGTAACAACACATGACTGTCATTCCTAGTATGCCGGGATGCTGAGGCAGGAGGCTCACTGCAAGCTCGCATGCTCTAGGCCCACCTGGGTAACTTACTGACTTAGCAAGACTGTCTCAAAATTAATAAAAGGGCTGGGATTGTAGTTCAATGTGAAGATCTTGGGTTCAATCCCCAGTGAGAGGGAGAGGTGAGAAGACAGTGACAGAGAGAGGACTGCAGTGAGCACAAGTTTGGGCTCAATTAGAGACTAAGGGGAACCACCGAAGAATTTTAGGGAGAAGGTAAAAGGACACAGTCTAGGTTGGACTAAGGACCTGGGCGGATGGAAGGGTTGGGAAGGGAGGAGAGGCAGGTCTGCGGATGCCACCCTGGCCAGGGCGGGGCTGGCTGACCCATCCTGACTCATCTATCCTCCTCACCCATTTCAGGGGCCCAACCCTTCCATTAAGATTTAACTCCAAGTCACTTTCTCACTCAGACAAAACATTTCTTACAAGTGACAGGTTCAGAATCTTGATTTATCCTAGCCAGCAACAGGATATAACCTGACCCAAGAAGGCCCAGGGGCTTCTGGGGTGGATATGGGGGCTTTGCTCTTCTCAGAGGGGTTGAGGCCAGGGCTAGGATGGGGGGGGGGGGGCTTCCTCCCCCTGCTAGCAAGACTTTGAAGACGACAAAATTAGGTACTCTGAGGAGGTCTCCGCGGTGTTAGATTTGAAAAGTTCAACTCTGGCCTTTCTTTGCTGACAGAGCCCAACATTTGGCAGGGTGCCTCCCATCCTGGGGTCCCAGGTGGGTTTAAGCTGGGGGGAAGTTTTTGCCAAGCGTTTAAGCTGGGGGGAAGTTTTTGCCAAGCGTTCTAGCTGGGACCCAGTGCTCTGGTGCTCCATGTCACAGACTTTTAAGTAAGGGACCCTGAACCAAAGAAAGGGCTTCAGAGGCAAAGTCCAGAAGCACCCCCCCTACCCCCAGGGGCGTCACAAAGTCAGAATCGCCAGTGGAGGGCTGAGGGCAGTTCTAGTCCCAGCTGTGGCAAGAAATAACCTGATGGCCCAGGGCAAGCCACTGTCCCTTCCCCAAATGCCCAGGGCTTTGAAATGCGGTCACAGCTTCCTAAAATAAGGCTGATTCTCAGGCCCATCCCCACAGTCTTAACCAGCCTTGGCAACAGGATCTAATTATTATTATTATATTAATTTTTGGGGGGTACTGGGACTGAACCCAGGGCTTTCATATTGAGCCCTTTTTTAAAAAATTGAGACAAGGTCTTGTCATGTCGCTGAATTGTTCAGGCTACGCTAAAACTTTTAATCCTCCTGCCCCTGGTTCCCAGGGTTGGCAAAACAGGCGTGAGCCATCTGCCTCACCAGGATCAGGGCTTGAGGGTTGGGTCGCACTCTTTTCCTGTATTTTTAAAAACTGTGTGCGACCCTATCAAGCCATGATGAACTTAATAACTGCCCAAATTCGATCCAAAGTAGCTCCAAGTCTCCTACGTTACTAAAAAGTTTACGGGCGGGGGCGGGAGGGAGAGTGCGTTCAGAGCCCTACACGACCCCCCACCCGCCTTCGGGAGGCCCGGCGTCCCGTGAGGCCGCGGGGGCTGGTCACTTACTGGCCGCCGCGTCCAGGCCCGGCCCGCAGCTGGCGCGGTTCTCAGAACCGGGACCGCGGAGCCGGCGGGGAGCCGGCGCCAAGGCTTGGCGGGCACACCAGCCCACGCAAAGCGCCCGGACACACGGCACCAGCCCGTGCGACCCCTACAAACCTGGAACCAGGCTCCGGAGCTCACCTGAAGACCCGCGCGCCTCTTCCGGCCCGCACGTGGCATGCCGGCAGCCGGCAGCTCCCACATGCCCCGGCAAGCCCGGCTCCGGCTGGCCGCCTATTGGTTCACTGGACGGCAGCGCCCGCCCTAGACCTCTTCTGACTGGTCGAACCTGCGGCGCTGCGGTAGGCGTGTCGGAGCAGAAGGGGGTGGGAATCTCTAGGGGGCGTGGCCTGTGCCCTGGCTGCTTGGTGCAGGCGGGAAATTTTAAAGAGCTCCTATCCGGACCGTGTCTTTCCTCTGCTTCCCGGTGGAGGTGCGGGTACTACTATCAAAGACGGAGTGACTGACAGAGTCCCCACATTCGCAGATCGGAACGGTAGCCACTGCTTTCTCCAGAGTTCGGGAGATTCAGTAAAATAATACAGTATATGGTTGGCTCTTTAAAAAGTCGTTTGAACTGAATGTGGTGGTTCATGCCTGTATTCCCGACACTCAAGCCCAACCTGAAACACCCTGTCACAAAATAAAAAACAAAAATAGGATCGGGATGTAGCTAAGTGCAAAGGCGTTGTACTGGGGGGTGGGGGGGGGGGGAAGCAGGTTTGCTTCTACTGTGTATCTTCCTGTCTCAGCCTCTTGAGTGCTGGGATTATAGGTGTGTGCCACCGCACCTGGTTTATGTGATGCCTTGCGCTTGGCGTTCTAACCACTATGCTACTTCTCCTACCCCAAAATGAAAAGATATTTCCTTAAAAAAAAGGACTGGGGATGTGAAGATCTGGACTGCCAGGGAGAAAGCAGGGGTCCTTCTCTGTGAACTTGATGTGAGGAGGGGCCCGGATAACTTCCTCCTTGGGACACTTCCATCTGTGCCGTCCTGCGGGTCCTGTCCTCTCAGTCTCAGGGCTAGGGATAGTCAGGGACTGTTTGAAGACCAGCAGCCTGCTGCCAGTCCTTTGTCCAACAGGCCTTTGTTCGAAACACTCTCCCGGTAGTATCAGTGAAAAATATATGAAGGTTAACTAGGACTCATGGCCAAGGAGAGCAGGAAGGAACATATATTTATACTTGAGATAGACATTTTTTTTTTGCAAGGCATAGAGAAAAGATTCTATTGGGAAAAATATATAAGGGGATAGAAGCATGATAAAACTATTCAGAGGGGACCCACAAATGTGGGTTGCTGGTTGCCATTTTTTAAAAAAACTCAGGTTTTCACTCTGTAGCCCAGGCTGGCTTTGAACTCATTATGTAGCCCAGGCTGGCTTTGAACTCATTATGTAGCCCAGGCTGGCTCTGAACTCACAGCAATCCTCTTGTCTCAGCCTCCCCAGTGCTGGGACTACATGCCTGCCCCCAGCCATGATCCCAGGATTTGAGATGGACTTCTGGCAGGGGATTCTCCAAGGTGGTCATGCAGTTGGAACAGCCAGTGCCTGTGTGCAAACACGGCGTGTATTCATTATTCTGCTGTGCCCTGTAGGGAGACAGAGACGAAATATCCATGATTCCCCTCCCTTAGTGTCCAATTCCCCAAACAGAACCTTACGTCATAGACAAAAATGTCAGAATTAGCAAATTCAAATGGATACAGGATTTTGTGATAAAATAAAATGGGAGGCAAATATCTTACACCTGGAGAAAACACTGGAGCTGAAAGGAAAAGTTTCATATCATGTCAAATAAAAGAACAAATCCAGCTTTGATAGAGAAAGGCTCTGTTTGACAGAATTAGTTTGAGGATGGAAGGGAGTATGACTAAGGACTAGGGAGAGTGTTCTGGGCATGAAAATCTCACCTTCTCTCAAGGGCTAGGAAGCATGTTTGTTTTCCAGTACTGGGGATTGAACCCAGGACTATGTCCTCAGCCCCATTCATTCATTCATTCATCCCTTCATTCATCCATATTTTGAGACAGTCTCACTAAGTCACTTAAGCTGCTCAGGCTGAGCTCCAATTTTGGGTCCTCCTGCCTCAGCCTCCCAGAGGGATGGGATTATAACATCTGCCCCAGGCAGGGTTTTTCTTTTTCAGGGAAAGAGTAAACAAGGCTAAGAAGGGTGAACATGGGAAGTAGGAAGAATAGTAATCCAAGAAGTTGTCAGGTTTTCCCCTAGGGTCTGCAGGAGGGATACCCTGCCACAAAAATAAAAACAAAACCAAAAACAAAAGTTGACTCCGGTTTAGGGTGGGCCGAATTCAGGGACCTCAGGGAGTGTCAAAGCTTAAGCAAAGTTTGGTGAGTGAGCATTTTGTTCCAGTTGATCAGCAGGACAAGCAGCTCATACAGGGACCGGGGGGTATGGCTCAGTAGTTAGAGTGCTTGCCTAGCATGCCCAAGGCTCTGGGTTCAATTCCCTAGCTTCACATGAGTTGCGTGTGGTGGCATAGGCTCGTAATCTCAGCACTTGTTGGGAAGCTGAGGCAAGAGGATAGCCGTGAGTTTGAGGCCAGCCTGGCCCACACAGTGAATTCCGAACCACCTCGGACTGCAGAGCAAGACGCTGTCCAAAAAATAAAAACCCCAGAGGGTTCGCTGAAGCAAAGAACAGAAATCAGAAGTGTTGGTGGTGTGATGCCTGCCTAGTCTGAGGCCACGTGGAAAATCCCAGAGCCTGGAACCAGGAGTCTTTTCTCAGTCGTTTGGGTAAGGGTGTTTTTTTCGTAGTAAGCAGTTTCTAGAAGTCGGAAGGATTGTGGGGTGTGGGGAGGGGTGGTTCTTTATCACTGCTGTTTTGTGGGAGCACAGAGCTTAGTAAAACTCAACATGGACATCGAGAAGAATTTTTTGTGTACCTTAAAAATGGATAATGTTACATCAAATTACTCTGCTATTCTGATTCTATTGGATTCATTTGGTATATATATTTAAAGACATTAATACATCCTTTGTAACTACCTAGATTTTTTATTTTTGCAGCTCTGGAGGTTGAACCCAGGGCTTCCCCACTGAATTACATCCCCAGCTCTCTATTTATCTATTTATATTGAGACAGAATATCATGAAGACACTCAATTGCCAGCCTGGGCTGGGAATTGTAATCCTCCTGCCTCAGCATCTGGGATTCCAGGCACATGCCACCACGCCTGTTCTACTACTGTCATTTGTGATCCTATACTGGGTGGACTTTAGACTTACCAAGACAGACCGTGTCCCCAACACAACTGTGGCACTTTTATACCTTCCCCAATTCTAAGAATTTGCATGGTTCTTAGAACCAGGTTAATTTCACACGGCTAAAATGAGTGGCTGAAGGAATTTGATACGTGGAAATTTTATTATCCCCACCATCGTTTGTTTCATTCTAGACTAAAGATTCTTCACATGTAAAATTGATCTTTAAATCAGCGATACTCAGTTTCCACTGAATGTGAAAAGTTTTAAAAGATTCCTGGCTCTTAGCTTGTGTTCTGAAACTGATGTAGCCGAAGAATAGTTGCCTCCAGAGTCCAGCAGAGGGCGCTGCGTCCCCACCTATGCTAGGAACCCGCAGCTAGAATGTCAGCGCTGGACTAAGTGGCTGAGGGAGCCAAGGGGTGTTGAGCTTAAGGTAAGGAACCCAAGCGGGCCTAGCCCAGGACTCACCAACCCTTCTGTGTTCTGAGACTCCTAGAAAGTTACCTCAAGGGGTGATAAGCGGCGTGTATTGCTGAGTGCCTCAGAAGCGAGTCGCAAGCGCTCTAGTCCTTGATTTCTGTGTTTTTTTTTTTTTTTTTGGGGGGGGGGGGGGATTGCCCTGGGTACAACTTTCCAGCAGGTACTGAGCTCCATGAAGTGGTCAAGGAAGCCCAGCAAGGTGATGCATGTCTGCAATATAAGCACCCTGGGAGGCTGAGGCAGGAAGATCCCAAGTCTGAGCCCAGCAACCTAACTATTCAGTGAGACCCTGTCTCAAAATTAAAAACCTTAAAAATAAAAAAAGGCTGGATAGATGTAGCTCATTGTGAAGGCCCTAGATTCAATCTCCAGCATCACTGAAAGAAAGAAGGAAGGAGGGGAGGAAGAAAAGAAAGAAAGCAAACTGATCTGGGAGAGGGAAAGATCAACCTTTAAAGGGAGAAATCTCTGTGGTGAGGGAACTTGGAAGAAGTGACTCCTGTGTGTCCTGACTTCAGTGAAGGAGGCGGTTGGCACCACCACGAGATCTATGAACAGGAGGCGAAGGAGACCCAAACTGAGGCCACCTACCCCTTTATGCATTCTGGCCTTCTTGCCTTACCGGCGTAACAAGCTAGCGAGGTGGATCTGGTTAATTCCTTTTTTCAGTTGAAGAATTCAAGGCTCAGGGACCTCAAGTGGCTAGTTCAGAGTCCCACAGCTATGACGTGGTGTAGCTGCCATGTGGGTGGCCCTGGAACCAGGATGCCCCCTTTTGGCACGCCGCCCAGGGGCCCTGGAATCAGGAGCGGACCCCACTTCCTTCCCCAGGTGTTTGTTTCTGGGAGGCAGGAATTCTTCCTGCCCCACTCCAGCCAGAGGGCCGCTGACCTGGGGGGGATTTGACTACTTCCCTCCTCTGCTCACCCTGCGGCACCTCCTGAGTGACACCAATTTGCAGACTTCTGGAGTGTGAATGAGATTTCTAATAGGACTGGCCACCCACTGGCTTTGGGTGTGGCTAGGAGCAAGGGAAATGTGGACCCCAAGTGAGAAAGAAGAGGACCTATTTGGAGGAGGAGCGGCAGGCAGGCTGCCATAGCAGAAGCCCTGGGATACAAGGGTCAGTTAGGCTCAGGGAGGTTAAGTGCCTTGCCAAAGGTCACACAGCTACTAGTTGTGTTTTTAGCATTCCCTAAAAGTGTAAAACTCCCAGCCCAATTTAAGTCTGTGACACTGTCATGTTCTCTGCTGTGTGGGCAGAGGAAAGGGTTGGAAGAGACTCAAAGAAATGGTGAGGGCACCGGAGTTTGTTGCTTGAGAAATTTACCTCCACAAGGGTCTTGAGATCAGGACTTGCTTGGCATCATCTCAGGGCAAAGTAGCCCCACCCCCACCCCCCACCCCCACGCAGAGGCATCTCTAAGAGAGGCCGGAAAAATGTTTTTATTATGATTGTCTCTGCTACAGTGCAGGGGGCCAACCGTGGAGACATGGCTTCCCTACCCTAGCTTCTCTCCGGGTGTCACCTCTGGACCCAGCAGTATTAAGGTGCATTCTGGGGCCAAGAAGGGGTTCCTTGCACGCACACGTTCCCGTCTCTCTGTGGCTTCAGGAGAGGGCCATCAAGGTGCCAGACAAGCTCCAGGGCCATGGGGACATGAGTTGTCCACCTTCTCGCCAGGACACTGGGTCCTGAACACAGGTGTCTGGGTGCTGCCTAACTCACACTGGATCTTTCTGGGGCCTGAATCCACCTGGCCAGAGCCTGGCCTGGTGGCACAGGTCTGTAATATCCTAGCTCTCTGGAAAGCTGAGACAGGAGGATTGCAAGGGCTAGCACAGACTGGGCAATTTAGTCTTAAAATTAAAAATAAACAAGAACTGGGATGTAGCTCAGGATAAAGGCTCTGGATTCAATCCGTAGTTCCATAGGGAGAAAGAAAACAAAACAAATGAGAAAGAGAGAGAGAGAGAGAGAGAGAGAGAGAGAGAGAGAGAGAGAGAGAGAGAGAGAGAAAGAGAGAGAGAGAGAGAGAATCCAGTGGCCTTTGAACCCCATGGTGTGGGCTGTGTGGGGCGCCTCTCACTGGGGGACCAATGTGATGTTATGTAGATGAGTGAGTCACCAAGGGGTCTGTCTTGAGGTGCCGAGGTGGGAGGTCTCTCTCTGGAGTCAGGGCGCTGGAGTAGCCAGGGGTCCTGGTACTGAGACCTGTCCCTTCCTCTCCCACCGGAGTCTGCCTGTGTTTCAGGCATGGTCCACCTGAGGAGTGCGTAGTCTGGGGCACACAGGGTGGCTTCCTGGGATGTTTTCTCGGGTCACAGAAGTCTCAGGACAAACACCCGGAGGGGCAGACTCGGAGGCCCCTCCCACTCGCTGCGGTGGCCAGCACCATGAGGCAGACTGGGACTTGTTGTTGGGCAGAAAAGACAACAACAAAATCACTAGTCTTCCAGATGGGGCAGGTCGTCAGAGCCTGGGTCACTACCCGCTGCCTGGTTTGACCTCGCAAGGTCCCTTTGCTGGACCACGCTCAGAAGACCAGCATTGCCGCCTCCCCCAACAGGAATCCCTCTGCCTCGACTGTCCTCTCTCTGTGGAATTCCCCAGCGTCTCTGCTGAAGGTGGGCGAGGAATTCTTTCCCTGTTTTTGTGGAGCATTCTGTTCTCCACGATGAACACATTTCCTTTCTTAATAGGGAAATCTCACTTTTAAAGGGAAGTGAGCGGGCGGCCCGTTTCTCTGCTTTTTTCCCCTTAATCATAGAGCACTGCACTATCCGAGAGCAGGGAAACCCGGTAGCCAGCTGCGGGGGTGCGCACTTGTAATCCCAGCGCCCTGGGAGGCTGAGGCCCAAGGGGCGGAAGTTCGAGCCCAGCCTGGGTAGTTTACGGAGACTCTGGTTCAAAATAAAAGAGAGCTAGGGACGTAGCTCAGTGTGAAGGCTCTGGCTCAATCGCTAGAGCTGGAAGAAGGAGAAAGAGGAAAGAGGAAAGCGAAGCAGGCGAGCTGCGGGCAGTGGGGCACCCTCGCCACCGGGCCACTTCCCCACCCCCTGCAGGTCCACAGGCCACAGGAAGGTCCTCGCAGGGCCACCTGTGCCACAGCTCGGAATGAAGTTGACTGGCGCTACTGGCCAAGCAGAACAGAAGGGAGAGGAAGAGGGAACAGGGCTGGGCCCGGGGAGGGTCGAACCCAGGCTCAGGGGATTCAGCGCAGGCAGGAAGCTGATCTCTCGCCTTCGAGTCCTTTGGATGTGGCCCTGAGAGGCAAGGTGAGGTCCCGCTGCCCGGCCCCACCAATCACGGCCCTGGCAGACCACATCCGCTCCTTAATTAGTAAAAGTCACAGTAACCTGGCAGCTCAGAGAGCGTGGCCCTAATTGTATTTCGGCAGCAGCTGAAAGATAATTACCCTTCCCTCTCGGCGCTGTTAATTCTCTTGGTTTTTAATTGTGCACACTTCCTCTTCAGCCCGCCCTCTCATCCTTGGGCCTAGTGAGCAAGGGCTCGCTGGAGACAGGGACAGCAGGGGCCATGATGGAGGAAAGGCCACTCAGAGACAGGGCACAGCCCTGGGTGAGTTTGAGGGTCTACGGGATGCCAGGTACCTGTGTTCTTCCTCAGGTATCCGAGATTCTCTTGATCTGCCCCCAGTGAGGGATGGCTCTGCGACTCTACCGGGCAGTGAGCTGAGATTCCCCCTGCCCTATTTAACCCATCAGGGGACAGAGAGCAGTTCATTGCTTTTAATTTATCTTAAAACAAAGAATAAAAACTCTATGTCTCTTTGGCTAGTAATGAGAATGGCCTAGACTCTCATCCTTGGTGCTTTGCTTCAGAGACAAAGACCTCAGAGTAACCCCAAAGTCCCACAAGGATGTGAGGTGTCCAGAGGAGAGCTTGGCCTTTCTTGGAGGAGCTTGCTGGTACAACAATAAATCAAAAGGGATCATAGAGAATTCCTCCCTGGGTACCACCTTGCCTACCCGTGCACATAAGCATCCCCTGCTCCAAAGCTACTAACCAAGTCACTGCCCAGCTGTAGACTTACCACGAGCTGCAGCAGTTACTCTATCCCGTCCCAGTACCTCACATGCAGCCTGGCTGGCATAGATGAAGCCCTTGGCCACTAAGCAGAATTCAGAGATAGAGTAGGTCTATGCTATGCGGTGTGAACTGGATTAAACCACTTTCATTGGCTGACCTTGGTTTTCTAAAAATTCTAATTTTTTTAAAACTCTGGGCTCTATCTAGGTTAGGGGAAGATGCAATAAGTAAGTATAAATAAATAAAAATAAATAAATGCTTCTATAGTCTCAGAAAAACGTATCTTGACAAAGTGACCCGCCCTTGAGCCCGGGAAACCCCACTCCCCACTTCCATGTTCTTTTCTCTGAATTTACTGCTGTCCCCTTAGCAACACTGTTTCCATGGTTTCCTCCATGACAACCATTCCCCAGCCCTTCCTCTCTTTTACTTCATGACAGC
This sequence comes from Ctenodactylus gundi, assembly GCA_004027205.1. Classification (NCBI taxonomy): domain Eukaryota; kingdom Metazoa; phylum Chordata; class Mammalia; order Rodentia; family Ctenodactylidae; genus Ctenodactylus; species Ctenodactylus gundi. The sequence continues at coordinate 228,878 of PVKB01002197.1, read as the reverse complement.
AATGGGTGAGAGGGACCCTCAGTGTGGCTACTCCATGTAGCCATGGTGACAGTTAATTGAACTGTCATTTCTTTTTTTTTTGTGAAGAGGGCTAGAGAACAGGAAGCATTTAGATTTAGAGGGAGAGGTAGAAGGAGGGATGAGTCTGGGTGAAAGCCACCATTTTTCTAAGAGGAACCTAAGGGACTTGTCCTGATGCTCACTGGTAGGCTTTAGTTCACGTGTGTTTGGCCCCTACTTTAAACGTGACTAAGCTCTAGGGAATCAAAGGTGACAAGATATCACCCTTAACGTCGAAGGATTTATTCTGTAGCGCTGGAGCTTTGGTGCTGCTGAACTCAGATGCGTCCTACTAATGGTACTGTTTGGTAGCAATGTCCTGCCTGGGTGTCTACCCCTACTCCAAGAACCCCCTCCTGGAGCCACCAGGGGACCTCCAAGCAAAGGGGTATGCACTTACGTGGAGACTTCCTCCAGGCTATCTTCAGAGTATCTTCAACTCCTCTTTCTTTTAGAAGAGTAGGAGCCAAGGCCAGTATTTCTAAATAATATTCCTTGGTGCAAGGAGGAAAAGAATCCCCAGACCATCCAACTCCAATGCCACAAGGAACCCAACTCCACTTGCAGGAACCACTGTCACCTACCTGCCACAACATTTGCTGGGTCATGATGGGTCTGTTTTCATGCTGGATTGGAGGGTCACAGTCTGCATCCATTCTGCTTCTCTTCTTGTCTTTGAAAATTCAGACAAAAGGGACAACTGTGAAGAACAAAAGGGGAGAAATGAATAGAATGACCAGAGACACCCAAGTTGAGCAGAGTAGATCCAAAAGCGGAGATTGTCACAGGTCGTATGGCTCTTCTGGCCTCTGGCTTTACACTGTCACCTCCCAAAGTCCTCCACACATCCCTAACAGTGAGGACCAATTCTGTACTTCAGGAGACACGGAAGATCTTCAGTTTCCTAATACCAATCGCTCATACTGACTTGAAAAGGTGACCATGGTATATCATAAAAATGAAAGAAAAATCCACAAAGCAATATATTAAGTAAATACGTTCAAGAGAACTAAAAATAGAAAGGTAGAAAAATTCATTCCTGCAAGTCTAATGTAATCTGGATCAGCCAAAGACAGTCCCAGAATCTGGGTACCAGAACCCTGAGTTCTATGCTTTGCTACTGGTTAGAACTAAGGGAGGTTCAATCATTCTGGGTACCTGGCTCCCTCAGCTAGTCAGGAAAGGATAAATGGCATTGTCTTATTGGTGGACAAGGCAAAGCACACCAACCAATGAGAGAATGGTTCTTCTTTTCTGACCAATGAGATCTCACTTGTCTTCTTGAAAGAAAAGGAAAGGTTTTGTTAATAAAGAAACAAGCAGAAAGGGAACAACAATATTTTAAAAAATTATCATTGCTATGGGACATTATCAATGTGATCAATGATTGCTGCCCAAAAGAATTAATAAAGGAAAGTACTTCTTTGGGCAGAAATGTACAAAAAGTGGCCCAGCTATCTGATCTAGTCTACCAGGAAGTTTCTATAGTAACATGTGAGAGGTGTTCTAATGTAAATGCTCTCGACTATCCCTACCTAGCCAGTCCACTGAGGGCATTTCTTTTTTTAAATACAGGGTCTTGTGCTATAGCTCAGGCTGCTCCTGAAATACCATATAGCCCACCCAGGCTGGCCTTGAATTCACAGCAATCCTTGTTCCTCGGGCTTCCAAGTGCTGAGATTATAAGAGTGTGCCACCACACCCAGTTTATGCAGTGCTGGGGAATTGAATTCAAGGCCTTGTACTTGCTAGGCAAGCTCTCTAACCACTGTGATATTCTTCCAGCCTGGCATTTTTTGTTTTAAGCACATATCAAAATTATAATGATTTATAAAAACTATATTAGCAATGAGTGAAGGAAATGGAGAAAGAAAAGGAAAGATACTTATGTTAACACAGCAGATAAAGATGTGGCAATTAGTGGCTAAAACATGGAAGCTGGGCCTGGTGGCACAGGCCCTCTGGGAACCTGAGGAGCTTTGCAAATGTAAGCTCAGCCTGGGCAACTTAGCCATTTAGCAGGGTCTCATCTCAAAATCAAAAATAAAAATGATCTGGCAATGTAGCTCAGGATGAAGGCCCTGGGCTTGATCTCCAGTACCATAACAAATTAATTAATTAATAGGGAGAATGTGTCCCTTTCTGTGTTCTCAAGTGATAACAGTTTACAGTGGGGTTTTGATCTTTGGCTTTTGCAGAGAAGCATTCTGAATGAACTAAGGCACAGCACACAGGTGGTTCTAGTAACTTGTAAGAGGTCCCCCTTAAATCTTTCTGAGAATGTTACAGTTGCCTTTGAAAAAGGATGGGTACAATGATTTCCCACCCAGATGGCTCAGGGGAACAGGGGCAGGTGAGGCTGCGAGGTGGGGAGTGAAGTCAATATTTGTCAATCTTGGGGAAAGGGAGAGAGAGGAGTGAAAGCCCGCACTGCCCTGGTCGCTAGCTGTGAAGGTGATGATGGTGGGGAGGAAGAAAAAAGAAGCCTCTTGAGCTGGTGGCTACTCATTGAGGGAAACCTGTTTCTTCCCACCGTGACCTGTGCTACATCTGTGAGGCCTGTGGGGTGAGGTGATCCATGATTCTCCCCCTCCCCTGCGCCTGGTGCTGGAGTGGGGAGACGCCTGGACCAAGGCAAAGCCTCCCTCTGCAGTAGAGGCCCTCGGACACCATCCCTGCGGCCTCTTGCCCCCCATGGTGAGCTCACACATTCTTCTCACGCACAGGAGGTGGAAAAGGGGGTAAAGTGGGGGATGGGGAGAGACCAGCACTTCCAGTCTAAGGGGGTAAATGGGAATTCCTGGAAGAAAAGGCAGGTTGGTTACTGTTACTTCTCTAAGCAGTGGGGTGGGAGGGGCTGCAGGGAATTGCCCTGCCCCGGACCTAAAAGCAAAAATTCCCTTTTTTGTGTTCATAGGGAAGCATAGCTGGGGTGGATAGTGGTAGCCGTGGTGACTGTCACCCAGCCTGGGTAAGCAAGGGTGCCCAGGAGAGATTTTAAAGCCTCAAGGTGCTCATGGATAGTCAGTGGCCAAATCCCCTCCACTCACCGTAACCTAGGCAACAGGAGGCAGGGGCTGCCTTAGGTTGCCTGGTAACCAGGCTAGCTCCAAGTCCTGTCCCCTCCCCACCTCCCAACCTCCGTTAGCCCTTTTATGACTGATTCTCCCCCCTCCAAGGCTTTTTTCTTTCTTTCTGGCAAAACAAGCATCTCTGGTGTTTCTACAAAGGGCATTTGGGGTTTCTTTGGGTTAAAAAAAATGTTCACTGGATGTTCCTTTTGGGCAGACTTTCTTTAGGATCAAAGGTTGGCACCTGGATAAAATTGTACTGCTTACCTGGGCCTCCATAGTTTCTTTCTCCATCTTATGCTGTTTTCTTTCATTCACTCCCAGTCAGGTGTAAGGTGTGCAGAGGTTGCGGGAGGGAGGAAGAAAGGGGGCAGAAGGGGCAGAAGAAGGAGGTGGGGGGAGGGGGAGAGGCACATACGATGTAGATGTGGCATTTTCTTCCAGAACAACAGGGCCTGGGGGCTCCCAGGAGATACTCTGCTCCGGGGCCTTTTTGCTGACCGCCCGTAGACGCTCCTCCTGTCCAACTGCGTGGCCGGTCCTGCTTATAGCTAAGGGGAGATAAAACGCTCTCCTAGAAACCGGCACCCAGGCCCCTGGAGAAACGAGACGGATGAGCCCCTCTTCCTCCTGCACGCCCTGTCTCACCTCTTGGCCTCTCTAGGCAGGGTCCGAGGACTGAGCGAGTGCGCGGGGGGTCGGAGGGAGGTCGACGAAAGCGTGGGAACCTATTCCGGGCACACAGAAACCGGACGCTGTCCACCGCTTGTGGTGCTGAACCTGGAGTCCAGGATCTGTTGGGAAGGGGCTTCGGAGACATCTTGCCGCTGGATTCCCGACGCGGGGACCCAAGGATGGGAGGCAGCGACCAGGACACATCTGCGCCGGGATATTTTTCCCGCAGACGCGGATCCCGGGTCCCAGTCGACTGCGCCTACCCCCATCCCCACCTCCCCCCGGTCCGCGGATTATTCGCTGTGATCGCAGGGCGCGGGGGAGGGGGGGGCAAGAAATGCTGGGGCGGTCCCTCAGTTGCGTCCCGGCTGTTTGCACGTGCTTCCGTCGGGATCTTGGGCGTTTTTCAGGGAGAGCCCTGGGACCCTTGGCTTCCAGGGGCCGCCGGCTCCAGGGATTTTTTTTTTTCTGCCAGCCACCGAATGGCAGGGGCTTGCCGCGCAGGAAGGAGGCGGCGGCGTTCAGGGGACGTATCTCGAGCGCACCCACCCCCGGAGTTTGGGAGAGGCGCAACCAGGTTTCGGCTTCGTGCGCGTGGTACTAGACTTAGGCGTCCCCAGCGCGAGCTGGCCAGCGGAGGGTGGAAGCGCTCAGCGGCCCGGCTTCCCCCGCTACAGGACAGTGGGGGTCCAGCACGTCGGCGATGCCAAACTCCGCCGCGCCCTCCCCTTCCCGCGTCATCCCGGGCAGCCCCAGGCTCTACCCTGAGAACCCGGCTTCAATTGCCTGGTCCTCCAAACCCAAGCCTGGTGAAGGGGCTTTGGCTGGAATTTTACCTGGCATGGGGAGGCAGAGAGGCATCGCTGTCCACTTCTTTCTGGAAGAAAGTCCCCCCACTTTCTCCATCCTACCGCCCCTGGTCACTTCCCCCCTCCCCAAAGGCCACAGGACAAACTGCACAGCAGGGGCGCAGAAAAGAGGCTGGGAACTGGGGAATGATCTGGGGGATACTTGCCTCTCTAGGGGGCCATCTGTCCTGCCTGCAGCTGTGACCTGGCTGCCCGGGCGGGAGGCAGGTCTGGAGAGCCTGGACACGCTCTGCCGGGTGTAGACACGGTGGACGTGGGGATCAGGGGACAACAGCTGCTTTAAAGGGCAGACCAACCCACAGGTGGCCTGTCAGGGACAGGGACGTCCGTGACGTCATCCTGGAGGCGAGTGGAGAAAGGGAGTGAGTACAGGGAGGGGGGTGGGTCACCATGCTTCCCTTCAAAAAATTCCGGTGACCATGGCAACAGCCCCCGGGTGTCCGCGCTCCCGCGGTAGCAGCCAGGGTCTCTCTCCCGCGTCATCCCGCGCTGCTCGCTGGGGGTGGGGGGGTGGAGGGGGGAAGGGGGGCAGGGTTGGGCATCTGTGCTCTATAGAGTTGATGGAGTCTTCCGCCCGCCCGAAATGAAGGACAAGAGCCAGGGCCGGTTGTCCTCTCCGCTTCGCTGTGGTTCCGCCGGCCAAGTTGGCGGGTGAGGACGAGGGAGAGGCTGCGGGTCCAGGACTGGGGGACCCTTGGGGATACTAGAGGGGAGACAGTGCAGAGAGCTTCATTTTCACGGGGACATGTCCCATCCATCCTTCCCCACACCACCGTGACAGACCAGGTCGCGTTGACCTGGCCACTCGCACGCTCGGTCTCCCTTAACTCAAGAGTGGGGGGGGGGGGGGGGAGGCGCCCTCTGCGCGTGCCCGAGCGGATCCTGGCCTGTCTACTCAGGCACACCTAAGCCCGGGAGAGTCACAAAACAACCCAGCCAGGGCCACAAGAAGGCAAACCTTCCGCTGATCTAGCGCTTCTTTAGGATCGGTTCCCACGGGACCAAAGGAGACACAAGGGTGTTTTCTAGCTCCCACTGTGTTTTAAATTTTTGAAATAACTTGGCGAAAAGATTAAAAATATTTCACTTAGAGTCGGGCTTTACCGTGTCCCTTGAATGGGGGACCGGCAGCCGGCTTGCCTTAGAGAAGCCCTAACCTCTGCAGAAACAATTGCCACCTCTCCTTTATATTAATGTCGTTGTCACCAAGGCGCCTCTCTCTCTCTCTCTCTCTCTCTCTCTCTCTCTCTCTCTCTCTCTTTCTTTCTTTCTTTCTTTTTGAGCTAGGGTATGAACACAGGTCTCTTGCACTAGATTACATCCCCAGGCCATTTTGTTAGCTTCTGTTTTGAGACGGGGTCTCTCTAAATTACTAAACCTCCAGGGTTGGATTCAAACTTGTTACATTCCTGCCTCAGCCTCCCAGAGTGCTAGTGTTATAGGCCTGCACAACCGGTCTCAGCCATTCTTTACATGACAATAACAATTCATTTATAAACACATGAAAAAATAGGAAGAAGAAAGAAAATTTGAACCACTCCAGACTCACCTACTGTTATGTAAACCTAACAATGTTTTACAGTTTTGATTGGCAGATGAAATACAGCTGTAAAGAGGACTCTCATGACTACAACAAACCAACATAAAAACAAAACCTTTAACTACAGAGACATACAGTTAGTTGTGTCTCACGCATTTTTTCTCACACTGTCACACTTACAAGGACAGTCACTCACTGGGTATTTTGGATACATGCAACGACAAAGGACGGAGATGGCCTGCTCTCCACTTCATAGCCCTAGAGTCTTCCTAAAAAGAAACAGGCTTTTGTTGATTCACACTTGCCCTACCAGCCAAGTGTCCTAACGTTTTGGTTACAAACAAGGGTAACTGTGTAGCTCATTCATCAACTTGGATCAGTTCCAAATCTGATCCAATGTGGATTGTTTCTAGCCTTTGCAGCGGAACTAGCATAGGGAAAAGATGTCTCTAATGTGTGTGTGTGGGGGGGGGGGGGGGGGGGGGGGGGGGGGGGGGGGGGGGGGGCGGGGGTTGAGACAGGATCTTGCTGTGTAGTTCAGGTGGGTCCTGAGTTCACCAAGTAGCCCAGGCTGGCCTTGAACTCTTGGAAATCCTCCTGCCTGAGCCTCCTGAGTGCTGGGATTACAGGCCTGTGCCACCATGCCCAGCTTATGGGGTGCTGGGGAATCGAGCCCTTGAGCTCGTGAGGCAAACATTTAACTGCTGAACTTTTCCTCCAGCCCCTAGACTATTTATTGAGACCCAAATAAATGCAGAAACATCACACATTTGTGGATTGTAGCAAGGATATTACAATGTTAATGTTCATGTTGGTTTATACATTTATTGAAATTCTAATAGGCAGCTAGGGGATTTTTTTGTGTGTGCCAACTTAACAAACTGGTTTTGAACTTTATGTGAAATTAAGGGGACAAGGAGAGCCAAAAGAATTATGAGAGCTAAGGAGAGTGCTCACCTTACCGAATATCAAGGTTCATCATAAGCCATAATAATGAATGCCATGAAAAATGATTATGTTAAGCTAGCAGAATAGAACAGAGAGTTCCGAAACAGATTCACAAGCGTGGAGGGAACCAGTCTATGAGTATTTGGCAGTTGAAACACTTACACAGATAACAAAATTAATTTCAACCTTCACACCCTATTCAGATTTAAATTGACCTTAGGATTAATGATGAAACTATAAAAATATATACAGGAAAATATGTAATACGATATGTTTATTATCTCAAGACAGCAAATAAATTACTTAAAAAGATATAAGCAGCACAAATAAAAAGATAACTCCAAGAGCACTGAACTTAAAATTTTTAGTGAGTACAAAAAAGATATAAATTAAGTTAAAAGCTAATTAACAAATTAGAAGATACTTGTGAAACCTATTGCTTTTTTTTTTTTTTTTTTTTTTTTGAGACAGAGTCTCATTCTGTAACCCAGGCTGGTCCTGAACTCACTAAGGAGCCCAAGCTGTCCTTGGACTCACTGCAGTCTTCCTGCATCAGCCTCCCGAGTGCTAGGATTACAGGTGTGTGCCACCATGCCTGGCTTATTGAAACCTATCACTTAGAAAAGGAAATTAATGCCTAAAATTCCTAAAACACGTAATCAGTAAGAAAAAGAACAACAACAACAAAACCTGACAGGTAAAGGGTGTGACTAAGTTATTGACAGTAAAAGGGATAGAAATGGCCAAAAAATTCCATGAGATGCCCAGCCTGACTAACCATGACGGCAGTTCAAAGTACACCACTGGAACAGCAAATCACACCCACTGATCTGGGAAAAATCAACAGGACCAATGACTCCACATGTTGCCGAAGACACAGGGATGGCGCAGGAATTCTTAGCCATTGCTGTTGGAAATATAAATCACTGCAGTCACTTTGGAGAATAATTTGGCTCAAATGAGTTCCCAGGCACATGTTCTAAAGAAATTCTCAAGCATATCCACCAAGAATGAAGTTTCTCTCCATGGTTGCAAGGACTAACATTGCAGGCACAGGAAGTTCATGGCACCTTGCTTGCAAACAATAAGACCTTGCCATCAGCTGGGGGAATGGACAATAAATTGTGCCCTATTTCCACAACCATGTACTATACAGTCCGCTGAAAGATGGTATAAGTGAACTAACTTGTACTTCTATCTACAGATACCAACTTGAACATCTGGAAAATATCACGTTCAGTGAGAAAAGCAAGTCACAAAAAGATTCATAAGTGAATATATAAAATAAAACATATAATACTAATCTATATCATGTTGGGTAAATGCAAATGTGATGAATGTTTTGTGACATGGACGGGAGGATGGTGTCAGCTTCTGGATAGTGATCCCCTCTGGTAAGGAAACAAGAAGATGGAGCGCTGACAACTGTACTTGTATCCATTCAATTTTTGTTAAAAGAACCTGTAGTATATGTTAGCAATTGTTAAAGGTAGATTCGCGGCTATCTTTTACACAGTGTGATCAAGATCTAGGATGAATGTTTAAATCTTAAAATTTTATTACAGGAAAAGACTCATCTCCATTCATTCATACCCTTCCATATGCTCCCCACCTCCGCTGGGAACACACCTACCCTGTCGCTCCTGCCACTTACTGGAACAGTTCTGCACATTCTCTTTCCTGTGTGTCTTTGTGAGGTGTGATCAAAAACATGTGACTGTTGCTGCCAAGGACCATCCCAAGGAAAGGCAGGTTTGTAAAAATGTGCCGGTGATTCCCAGGCTGCCCTGGCCACCGTATCTGGCACCGCCGTCAGGCCTCCGGGTCTTCCCTAAAGTCAAGATGCTTACGAAAGGTCTGCATTTCAATCTACTCTGGACTTTGAGGCAGCCAGGACAGCACAACGAAAGACACCCACGAACCTCCCCAGAATGATGCGACAGTGTGTTTGAAGCAAGCGGGGAGCATTTTGAGGGGAATGAGTGGCGATGTGTCCTTTATTGTCACATGTTTTCTAAAAAATTGAAACTTTCACTGTATTTTTAAAATCACATCTTATATGTGTTCTGTGTTTTAAATATCCTCAAAACACTTAATAATCTTAAACTATGCAAGTCTCTGTGCAAGACTGTTTGGTGGTAGGCACTGGTGTTTTATCTTTAACCTATGCCTCACAGGTTCCCGTTAGTGAAAGGAGAAAAGTAGTCCTTCATTTTCTACCTTACAGGGTTCAAGTGACAGTCAAATACACTTACTTGCACAAGAGAGCACCTTGAGAACGATGAATCCTGTTGAATATGTGATCCTATTGCTATTGCATAAAATGAAATGGTAAAAATCATAACAAGCTAAGAAGTCTCCGTATGAGATTTATCATTATGGCTCGCATTAATTTCGAATTAGGTTATAGATAAGGAGAAGGCACTCTACTACTCCAGCCTGCTTCCCTGGGGTGTTCCAAATGGTGCAGATAAAGGCCAGTTGCCCAGGGAGGGGTGACCATAAATCACCCCCGTGGCAGTCCACGCCAATATCCATCAGAGTTGCCTTTTAATGAAGAATGCCAGAGGCAGCAACCCAAAGCAGCTTGTGGGAGTCATCAGTTAGCTTGTCACCAGGTCAATCATCTGAGAAAGGATAAAGGTGAGTTCTTGACATTCCTGGGATAGGGCAAGACGCCTCTGAGTAGCCCCCACCTCCTCCTGTCCCTGGGACGGTAATGGATGAGTTAATTCATATATTCAGGATGGTGGTACTTTGGGCCCCACTATTCTTGGTGTGATCTTAGCCTGGCAATTTGATTGGGGAAAAACAGTTTCCTGGGGGAAATCTCAATAAAACCCTTGTTTCTCTATCATCACGTGGAAATCTTGTTAAGGTCTCCAAGAACCCTTAGTTTTATGGGATTGTGTTCCACAGCCCCTGGCAACCTCAGCCAGAATTTCATTCTAAAATAACATTTCCTCTCTGTAAAAAATGTCTTGTTGCTCTAGGCTCTGGGGCTATGGGGCCATCATGAGATTTTAACTGCAGGAGATACAGGGGTGATCTGGAGGTTTGCAATTTATGTCTACACACACACACACACACACACACACACACAATTTGATCTGTCCCTTTTGTTTCCTCTTTTTTCTTTCATATAATCTCTTAGAAGATGAGAAGGGACCTTCTGCTGTGAGAACCATGGCATTGGCCCCACCCAATAATTTAGAATTAGTAGTAGAAAAGTAAATTGTTTCCTTCCTTTAAATGCAGTTGTAGGTACACAGAAAATTTGAATAGAAAGTACAGAGTTCCCATAGACCCCCTGACCCTGCACACACATAGCCTCCCTCACTGTCACCATCCCACGACAACACATCTGCTCTGTCACCAAATCAGTCTACATGGATGTGTCCGTATCACCCCAAGTCCAGAGTTTACATCATAATTCACTCTTGGTGTTGTTCCTTCTATGAGTTTGAACAAATGAATGAGGACACATGCACCATCGTGTCATACAGAGCAGTTTCACTAACCTAAAAGGGCACACTTTGGCATTATTACACTCTGGGTAGGGGAGAAACCAGGGCAAGAACATATCCTTCCAGATGACACCGTCAGTGATCCCATGATACCCTCAATAATCCATCCCTCCTGGCCAGGCCCAACTCCCTAATAGCATGCGAACTCAATAGATACAACCCACAGCATTCAAATACATGAAGCTTTTAGGAGACATTCCAAATCCAAGCCATAAAGCACCCCATAATCTAGTCACCTTCCAAAAGCCTCTCTAACATGTGAAACTTTTGGGCAATATTTTAGATCTAAATTGTAATCCTGACTTCCAAATACGCATGTCCATTTTATTGGGTGAAATTCATGTAGATCATCTCTAAGTGTCACCAAAGCCCCAGTAGTTCCAACTGTGGTGAAAATTTGGAGTCCAAAGTCTCCTTTGAGACTCAAGGCCAACTCCTCACTGTGAGCCCCTATAACATGAAAAAGAGGGTTGAATACTTTCAAATACAATAACATAGGTATGCATTTCCATTCTGAGAGGGAGGACTAGGGGAAGAGAAAAAAAACAGGATGGAAGCAGACCAAAACCCAGCAGGGCCAAAATTAAATTCTGCAACTCATGTCCAGCATGGGGTGGGGGACAGGTGGAGGTGAACCACGAGCTCCCTAGGACTCAGGAAGTCCCTTTCCATATGGCCTTGCTTCCTGGCTTCATTTCTGCCCTGACCCCAGGTGCTTTTATGCTGCCCTCAGAGAGAAGCACTTCGGGCCTTACACCTCACAAAAATTGGCTTCCTTATTTCTGTTCCTGGAGTTGGTTTTGCTCATACCCATCCCAGGTGGAAGTGAGTTTTTCCTGTCCTGTATTTCTTTGACACTGGGATTTTCTTCATCGGTCCTCTGGGGCTTAAGATTCCCACGTACTAGTCCACGTCCCCAGCTGGACTGAAGCCAGCCTGAAGCCAGAGATTCTATCTGTGTCATTCAGTGTTGTAGTCTCAGCACACAACAGTATGAGGCATGCAGCATGTGCTCGTAAAGGCTTGTTGGGTGCTGGATGAGTGGGGCTGGGACCTTTCCAAGGATTCCCCAGCAGCACAGTTACTGTGTTAGGGACTACCGCCTTGGAGCTTCTAACCCTCAGCTGTGGTGCCCATATTGTTAACTGAGCACATAGAGGCCACTGAAAACTTATGAGTTATGGAGATTCTTCCAAGGAGACCAGGCATGGAGATTTTCCAGCTAAGCACACATTCTCCTTGGGTGACCATATAGTTAAAGGGCAGGTTTTGAGTAAGACCTGGAACTCTCATTAAAGAAGTCAACCGTAGCAGCCTGAGCATCTATCTCTGTGATAGGATAAAACTCCTAGGAGGCTGAGTCATTTCCTGGAGTGAGGACATTGCTCAGCAGGCACTGGTACCTCAGGCACTGTCACATTTTGCTTTTCTGATTTTTAAAACTGTTTTGCCAGCCTCTCATTTCTGACCTTATCTTTTTCTTTAATTTAGTGTGTGTGTGTGTGTGTATGTGTGGGTGTGTATGTATGGTATTGGAGATGAACCCAGAGTCTTCACGCTGAGCTATATTTCAAGCTGTGCCTGAATTTTCTTTTTTATTTTGAGATAAGGTCTTGCTAAATCCAGAAATTTCCCAGGCTTGGCTCAAACTTGCACTACCACTGCCTTACCCTCCCTTCTGTTGATAGATATAGAATTAGCTTTCAATTATTTGGTCTCCCAGCAATGTAGAAAATGTCTGGTAGGGATGCTTCTAGGGTTATGACGAGGCTATCTTCTAAGTTGAAAATATTGTAAGTCAAAAGTAGTGAATACACCTGACCTACTGAGCATCATGGCTTAGCAGGACAGTACATCATAGAGAACTGTCGGCTCTCCCTTGCAATCACGCGGCTGACTAGAGCTGTGACTCACGAAAGCTGTCTTACATCATAAGACAGTCTCGTCCTGCATGTTACTAGCCTAAGGAAAGATAAAAATTCAATTTTTAAGGTGTGTGATATTGAGGAACAGACCCAAGGCCTTCACCCTGAGCTACATTCCTAATCCCTTTTAAAATTTGAAACAAGGTCTTGCTAAGCTGCTGAACTGCCCAGGCTGCACTCAAACTTGCAATTCTCCTGCCCCAGCCTTTCCGGAGTGCTGAAATGATAGGCATGCACCATTATGCGTAGCTTTAAAATTTAAAATTTCAGGCATAGTTTCTATTAGATATTTATCATGTTTACATCATCGTAACATCAAAAATCATAAACTGAGCCCTCATACATTGAGAACTATCTCATCTTTGTATAGGCACACATACTAATTGCAGGGGAGGTTTCTGGAGGTGGGAATTCTGGGCCTAGTGTGTTAGCACTCTCCGTAGCCTCTTCCCTCTGAGGCTATCATTTTGCATTCTTCTTAGCAATATATGAGGGAAGATAAACCTAATGCATTGGCAAGCAATTTGTTCTTTACCAACATAGTCAGTGAAAAATAACATCTCAAGGTAATATTTTAAAGTAAATTTTTGTTGGTGTATAAGTAAGGAAGAAGTTTCTTTTGGCTCATGATTTCTGGGTGTCAGTCCATGGTCGATTGCCTCCAAGGCAGAAATGACATGTTAGAGGTGTATGGAAAAAGAGATCACTTCACTCCATGGCTGCTAGGAAGCAGAGGGAGAAGAAGGAGGAGTTGGGGCCTAGCGCACACCCTTCCAGGTCACATTTCCAGTGACTCACCTCCAAACAGGCCCCAGCTGCTAACAGCACAGTCATCCATGTACTCATCCATGGACGAGTCCCCGAATGAGTGCGACACCCACTGACCCAGTCACCCTCTAACCACGTGAGACTTTTCTGGGGAGACAGTTCAGATTTAAATTATAATACGTGCTGAAATCTGTACAAATAGGTGGACAGCTCTGGAAACAGTACCCGAGCTCTTGAGTAGTGGAGATACACAGATCTCTCTTCCGCAGACCCCATAACATCCCGCCTCTCTGGTATCACACTGGTTCCCCTTGTGAGACTCCTTACTGTGTCCTTGTTCTGTGTCTCACGTTGTCCCACATGGCTTCTGCCCTCTGTTCTGATCTCAGTTGAGGAAGGATAAGTCCTATTACACTGCAAGAAGACAGGAGGCAGGAAGGAAAAGTGTAGGTAAACAGGCAAGGTATAATATTCTGATGTGTTATCCTGCTGCCCTGTGTCTAGTGTTATTACTTTACTCAAAAGACTGGCGCAATCTTATTCTCTCTTCACTCCCTTTGTGTGTACATTACACACACACAAACACTGAGTACATTTTAAAAGACAGTGAAGCCAGGAAGTGCAGTGTCACACACCTATAGCCCTAGCACTCTGGGAACCTGAGGCAGGAGGATTGCAAATTTGAGCCTTGCCTGGGCAACATAGACAGAACCTATCTCAGAATTTAAAAAAAAAAGAAAAAAGAAAAGAAAATGGATCGGGGATGTAATTCACTGGAAAGGCCGTGGGTTCAAACCTAAATACAAAATAATAATAATAATAATAATAATAATAAAAAGACAGTGGAGCCACTGAAGCAGACACCAGCCAGAAATCTCTCACACCTCTGGTGTAGCAGAAGCCCACGTACAATAGCTGCTAACTAGGCTCTCTTGCCCCATCACACTCAGAGTTTGTCCTTCCGGTAGGATCATCAAGGTTGCCTGGCAACCACCAGCAGGTATGCCTGGCGCACAGTTTCCTTAAAGAAAATGGCAAAGCTCCCCTTCCTGTTAAGGTCGGGCCGAGTCTAATGAGTGTGAAGCAGGATCAATCCTGGAGGGGAGAAACGGGCGGGCGGTGCGGGCTGGAGCAGGGTGCTGCAGGGTGGTGGAAAGGCGAGAAGGGCGTGAGGGGAGCCCGAGACAGGTGCATGGACGCCACCATGGTAATGGCGGCGATTTCTGAAGGGACTGTGTATGCACACTGCCAACAGATGGGCAAGGCTGCTGCTTCTGCTTCCTTCCTTCCTTCTTTCTTTCTTTCTTTCTTTCTTTCTTTCTTTCTTTCTTTTCTTCTTCTTCTTCTTCTTCTTCTTCTTCTTCTTCTTCTTCTTCTTCTTCTTCTTCTTCTTCCTCTCCTCCTCCTCCTCCTTCTTCTTCTTTTGTGGTACTGGGACTTTTGATGATTGCACCCAGGACATATGTGTTTCTAGGCAAGTGCTCTGCCAGAGGTCCCCAATTTTCCCCTTTCTTTCCCTTCCCTTCCTTGCTTTCTCCTCTCTTCCTTTTCCTTCCCTTCTCTTCTTCCTCCTCTTACTCTCTGCAGTAGTGCTGGGAGCTGAACCCAGGGTCTCATGCATGCTAGGCAAGCACTCTTGAAACTACATCCCAACCCCAAACTCAAAATCTTTTTTCTTTTGTTTTCATTCTTTTTGCAGTGCTAAGGATTGAACCTAATGGTCTACCATTGGGCTATACACCCAGTCCCAACTTTTTTCTTTTCTTCTCCTTTCTTTTTTAAATCAGTGCTGAGAGTTGACTCCAGGATCTTGTGAATGCCAAGCAAGTGCTCTACTAGAGCTTCATCCCCAGACCCCAATCTTTCCCTCCCTCCCTCCCTCCCTTCCTCCCTTCCTCCCTTCCTTCCTTCCTTCCTTCCTTCCTTCCTTCCTTCCTTCCTTTCCTTCTTCTGTCTGCAGTGCAGAGTTGAACACAGTGATTGACCCCTGAGCTACTCCCCAGGCCCAGATGAGAGTCCAGTCTTGCCCCCATTACCTCCATGATGGCAGATGAGCCCAGGCCCAGCAGTGGGGGCTGACACTTGAGCTGTAGTTGAGGAAATAGAGGACCTTGAGCTGGGAAGAGACTCTTTTGGAAATGGGGAGACATGATGGTCTTCAAATATTTGTTGGCTGGAAGTGACGCAGAGGGATTCGAATGGTTCTGGTTGAGAGTGATGGAACGTGGGCTCAGCAGGAAGGAGAGGGTTTGAGTACAAGTCATTCCTCAGGAAAGCAGTATGTCCTGGGGTTGAGTGCTGTGTCTGGAGTCACCACAGCCCATGTGTGCTTATGAGAAGGAAGGGTGGGCACAGGTGAGGCAGATGCTCTGGCTGTGTCTCTAGCAGGGACAGGCTCTGTGACTCCTCCCCTTGGCCAGATACAAAGATTCATACCGCAGCCTGTACCCATGCCCTGGGCCATTGGGAAGTGCCAGCCCTTTGATTCCTGTGGCAAGAGTTGGGTAGCTTTTGGAGTCCTCTTCATGGTCTGTGGGAATTCCAGTCCATGGCCTCCTGAGCCAACAGGCAAGGTGGGGCTGTGGCTGACATGACTCAGGTGGTGGCTGTGGGGAATACTGACCTTGCAGTGAGGCACGGAGGGGTCTTAAGGAATGAACAATAGGAGCCAGGCCTATAATCCCAGCATTCTGGACAACAGTGACATACTGAGACTGTCTCATAAATCAAAACTAAAAACTGGGCTGGAGATGTAGCTCAGCGTGAAGGCCCAGGTTGAATCCCCAATAACACAAAAAAGAGGAGTGGACGGTATGAGGATTGAACCGCTCTCGTTGGAGCCAGTGGCAGTATGAGCAAGGGACATCCCTTTAAGAGACAGCCCAAAGGACATAGGCAGAGCTTCTGCGGCTGGAAAGAGGACTGGAAGGCCCAGAGTGTGTGAAAGGAGGGGAGGCGCCTGGGTGCTGAGTGAGGTGAAGTTTCCTGTAGATGTGGGTGCGGCAGGACAGGGCAGGCAGGGTAGGGACTGGCTAGGACATGCAGCCAGCGCTGCTGCTCAGCATGGGACTGTGATGTGCCTTGTTGCTACATATATTTTTTTAATCATCACGACCACCAGTAAGGACAGGTAATGACAGCCCCACTTTGTGAGGGAAGAAACTGAGGCAGAGAGGCTGAAGGACTCCATAACTTGTCTTGAGAAGTGGCAGTGTTAAGATTCAAATGCAGATGAGCCCTCCTCCAAACAGATCACCCTCTTCCATCCTGCTGCTGCTCCTGCCGGCCTCCAAGACTCAGCCAGGAAGGCTGCAGCAGTGGCTGCATGCGACCTGGGCCTCAGGGACTTCCAGCTGCGTCAGTACCCATAGGGTTTTCCATTCCTTGGTTATGCATTTCTCTTCTTAAATTGATTTCTTTTTCTTCCAAATGTATAAGTAATGGGGCAGTATAGAGACTCGTGCGTAAAGGACACATATGTATACAGCTTAGGGATGTGGCCCAAATACATGCACTGCAGAGCCAACATTTGGCTGGGACATAGGGCATTTCCAGCAGCCTCAACTGTGTTTTTCTGAACATTGCAACAGCTAAATATATACATTACTGGGTCACGTGCTGCTGGATAGAGCCTAACACGGTTTGCTGACATGGATGCATGCTGGGCTTTCTCCCCAAGTACTGTGGTTTCCAGAGCCCCGGGGAAGGGATAAAGTGATTGAGGCACAGATAAATCGTAGAGGCCAGCATTTGACGTGATTCATAGCGCATGCGTGCACGTGTGTGTGTTTGTGTGTGTGTGTGTGTGTGTGCGCGCGCGCCCCTCCGATTCCCTGACTCCCTCTGATGTAAAGAGAAAAGAGCCTTGTTTAAACTCTGGCGCAGCCCCACCACTACAAGGCTCCCTTATCTCCACAAGGTCAGAATCGGCTCTATTTAAACTGCTGGGAGGGCTGAGGCCTCCTGCTCCAGGGACCGCCGCCTCCTAACAAGGCCAACTATTTCTCTGGCATCACCTGGAGACCCACATGCTGCCCTGCAGCCGCCTCTACTGGGGTGGGGGTCGTTCTCCTAGCAGGTGTTCTAGGACCCGAGCAGTCACTTCCGTCCAGGAGGTGGGCAAGGAGCCCCGGAGGCCCAGTATGGAGGATGAAAGTGCCAGATGGCCGAGCAGGTGTTCCAGCTGACTTGACAACCTTATCAGATGCGCGGTGAGCCCCAGCCCTCCGTGGACCGTAATGACTTTTTGTTGTTGCTCAGCATTGGGAATTGAAGCCAGGGTCCTCCTCGCATTGGGCTACATCTTCAGGCCCTTTTTTAACTTTAATTTTTAAAATCTTGAGACAGTGTCGTGCTGAACTGTTAAGTTGCCCAGGCTGAACTTGAACCTGAGATCCTTCTGCCTCAGCCTTCCAGAACGCTGGGATCACAGATGTGTGCCGCCACGACACCTGACTGGCTGCAGTGATTTTGGAGATGGAAGGGAAGGTGCCCCTCTCCTTGTCTCCATCCTCCCATCTCTTACCTGCACTGTGCTGCACAGAGGGCCATCCAGTGGTTCTCAGCTACGGACAGTAGCCTGTCTCTACTGCGCTACAGCCCTGCAGAGACTGCTGGCTCCAGAAGAACCCTGCCTGCCTCCTAAGCTCGCCACTTGTAGACTGGCAGGGGAGTTGGGTGAGGGTAAGCCTCCCTCTGGAGGACCATGATGACAGATTTCCACTAGTGTCCAGGGGTGACCCGGTACACTGGGTGGCTTTGGCATCCCCAGACCCCTGCTGCGGCAGGTACTGGACTTGCCTGCCAGCCCCGGTAAGATGCTGAGGGTGTCTCGTAACAATGGGGATAGCAAGGAAGAGCACGTGGAGGACAGAAAGAAGCGGCAGTCCTGCGCCAAGGGGCTGAACACCCTCCACATGGCTAAAGACCTTGACCTCATTGTCACTTCTTCAGAAAATTTCCAAACCAGAGTGACCTGCTGCCTATTCCAGCAAGAGGAAGAACAGCTTACCTGGGGACAGAACCTCTGGACTTGTGGCGTATTTGATAGTAGTCTGGAGTGGCTGGTACAATTGGCCACACGCCAGGGTCCCTGGAAAGCTCTTTCACGTCGCAGTGACCTTCTGCTACCTGCTCCTCACAAATCAGGCTTCTTGGGATGGGAGGCAGGTGTCGGTTTTGTTTTGTTTCTTTTGTGGTCCTGGGGACTGAACGCAGGGCTTACACATCGAGCTATGTCCCACAGCCCTTTTTCTATTTTTTTTTTAGTTTGAAACAAGGTCCTGCTAAGTCTCTCAAATTGCGTTCAAACTGGCAATCCTCTTGCTCCAGCCTCCCAGAGAGCTGAGATTACAGGCATGTGCCACCATACGTAGAGAAATCTGTGAGATTTGTGTGTGTGTGTGTGTGTGTGTGTGTGTGTGTGTGTGTGTGTGTGTGTTCATGGTCTGGGTACTTTTAAAGGTTCCCAGTTGAGTCCCTTGAGCAGCCATGTTGGCAACCACTGTCTCACTCTGCAGTGTTTTTTCGGTCACTGAGAAGCAGGGTGAGTTTTCCTGTTTCTAGTCTGCACCCTAAGGGAAGTCTGCTGGTCAGTTAAAGGAGCTCCTTGAATCTACTGCCTGTGCCCCTCCCCGACCAGGGCCCTGCTGGCCATGAAGTGGGCTCAGCCTCCGCACAGACACACGTACCCCACTTCACTTCTCACAGGCTGAGCCCCAGCAGTGGGACCCTCCCAAAGACTCGCACATTTGTCTTTATAGCCTAATTCCCTCCCACTCCCTATTCTCTATTTGCACAGAGGATGGCGACTCTCTTGGCCTTCTTCCCACACCTTGTGCCCTGCATCTCCAAGACCCAGCCAGACTCCCTGTGTGCAGAAGGTGCTCAGGGAAAGGGCTCACTGAACCGAATCCAAATCAGCACAACGTGCAGTCAGTCACTGGGCAAATTCGGCTTCTCCTAGCTGAGAGGTTGTTGCCACAGCTGGCTTCTTACCAAGGCAGGGGGACTCACAAGCATCTGGCAACTCAGGGCTTTTCCAAATTTGCCATCTATACATATAACTGTGCTGATTTTGCTGACTGTTGAAATAAAACATCTTCATTATGAATTTTTTCTCAGTAGAGATGTATAAATCCCTCCCACTTTCCTGTTCTAGACCTGACCACTGTGGGGATATTATGTAGGGGGCTATGTTGACTTTTCTTACCTACAGACATGACCTGAATGCTTTCAGCCCTCCACAAAATTCTTTCTCTTTCCAAACATTAATGTTAAATAGAAGGTTAATGAGATATAATAAGTTCCTGCTTTGTGATTCTATTTTATTTATGTGATTCTTTGTTCTAACCAAAACTTCAAAGTCCATTTCAGAGCAGAAGCCTCTCACCTTGTTCACCCACTGTTCCCTCTGCTCTCTCCCTAGACAAGTCTGCATCAGAGATCTGCTTCCCAAAGACTTATGCCACCATGGGGCACCTCGACTGGCTGTCACCAGCCGTGGGCAACTACACGGCCTTGGGTATCCTAACCTGTACCTTCTGCATTTCATTATCTGATGACTGGTTGATTGACTGTGGTACTGATGATGGAGTGGAGGGCCTTCACTCTGAGCTACATCTTCAGCCCATTTTTATTTTTGATGTTGTGACATGGTAAGTTGGTAAGTTGTTCAGGCTGGGCTTGAACTTGCGATCCTCCTGCCTCAGCCTCCCAGTATATACAGTTTCGTTCTCTGTTTTAAGAGTGTGTGCTATTTACTACTAGATCTTCAGCAGGCTAAAGGGCAGATGAAAGAAGGACAGATTGTCTGAAGCATCCTGCTGTGGCCTGAGGCCTGTAGGCAGCGAGGAGGTCAGTTCTAGTTCCTGCTAGGAGCAGATCCAAGCTCTGGGGACTCCTAGGTTCCAAGAGGAAAGGGGATCTAGTTGCAGGAGATTCAGGCATGGTGTGGTACCAGGCCACCCCTAGTCCTCCGTCTGTTCCAGCTGCCCCCATGACAGGCAGTACTGAGGTGATGTTTGTTCAACACTTACGAATGAGGGGCCTTCCTCCAGGAACAGCTGTCACCTCCCCATGCAGCCCTGGCCGCCCACATCTCCACATCTCACCATCTAATTTCGTTGCTTTCACCGTGGAGAAGAGTGCTTCCCCTGCAGCTGGGGCTGCTTATGTTCCCGGGCCTTCCCTCCTCAGCCTTAGCTCTGCCTTTCTTTACCCTCCTGCACCACAAGGAGTCATTTCTAGGACTGGTGCTCTGTCTGCACCCCACCCTGGCCTCTCACACCTCTGCTAGTGTCCTTTGTCCTGCCCTAGAGAGAGGCAGGGGAGTGTGAATCCCCTGAGGTGCCCCAGGGGTCCCTCTCCACAGGCTCTGCTGTGTGGCGAGAACAGCTGTTCCCAGCAGAAGAACACAGCCAGGTACTTCCTGCTTCTCATTCCTTTCCAAGGACCAGCCTGAGCTATAGAGCGAGACCCTGTCTCAAAAAACAAAACACTATCAAAAAACAAAACAAAACAAAAAAGCAAAGGCCTTCCTCCAGCTCATGTCTAGGACAGACCTTGGAGGTAAGCGCAGGGCTTGGGTCTGACCTTACTCATCCATTCAATGAGTACATGTGAGGCCTCTAACACGTGCCAGGCACTGGGCAACCAAAACCATGTATTTAATGCAGACGATGCTTAGTGGGGCAAAAACATAGACATAACTTCAAGGTATGCTGCCCATCTTGGAGAAGTTCTAAATCCACTAGGACCGCAGTCCCCAACCTTTTTGGCACCAGGGACCAGTTTTGCGGAAGACAATTTTTCCATAAATGATGAGGGGATAGAGAAATGGTTTAAGGATGAATCAAGTGCATTATATTTACTGTGCACCTTGCTCCTATTATTATTATTTTTGAGGCAAAATCCCGCTCTGTAGTTCAGGCTGGTCCTGAACTCACTATGTAGTCCAGGCTGGTCTCAAACTCATGGCAATCCTTCTGCCTCAGCCTCCTGAGTGCTGGGATTACAGGCGTGAGTCACCATACCTCTCTAATTTTTATGTGGTGTTGGGGAATTGAGCCTGGGTCTTTGTTCATGCTAGGCAATCTCTTTAACCACTGAGCTATGCCCTTAGTGCCTGCTTTTATTATTATTACATGAAATAATGTTACAGCTCACCATGATGTTAATCTGCATTTGCAGCTGCTTCCCAGCACAAGCATCTCCAACTTAGCTCACCACGCAGTAGATTTTCCTGAGGAATGCTCAACCTAGAGCCTTTACACGTGCAGTTCACAGCAGGGTTTGCGCTCCCATGAGAATTTAATGCTGCCACTTATCTGATAAGAAGTGAAACTCAGGTGGCCACACAAGGGGTGGGGAGCAGCTCTAATTCAGATGAAACTTCATTCCCTCACATGCTACTCACTCTGTGCTGTGTGACCTGATTTCTTTTTTCCCCTTTTCTTTCTTTTCTTTTAAATGAAAAGTCCCCAAATATGTTTATTTAATATACACTGAAACAGCTCATTGAGACCCAACTTAAAAAAAAAAAAGACAAAACCAAAAGGCAAAGGGGAAAAAACAGACACAAGAAGAGGCTGGATACTCTGGGTTGGGTTCCTGCTGGAGACTTGATTTGAGCAGGCTTCTTGCAAGTACATATTAAAAGCTTTGGCGTCTTTGCAGAGCTCGGCGGCAGGTATCCTCAGAAGGCTCTCAATTTTGCGTTCTTCTTACAGGCTCTGAATGGAGAGCAGGATGGTCCTGGCACCATACAGGGCAGACCACTTGTCCTTGAAGGTGGCCAGGCAGATGGCACCCTTGGTGTCCATGCTGGGGTGGTAGCAGGGGATGAGGAACTCACTATGGGCATATGGTAAGGGTGGCTGCTAGGGAACTCTAGGGAGAGCCTGAACCTCAGGTCTTCATACACCGTGCCAGCTGCTCCACGGATGGTCCTGTCCATTTGCACAGGTTGTCTGATTCGGGGACGGTAGAAATTCCTTTGTCAGCAGACATCATGAGAGTCATCAGCTCCTGTTGTAGCCTCTTGCCCGCAATGCTCAGGGTGGTGCCTCCACTGGGTGCGGCTCCCTTATGGGTGGTGACTGCGAGGTCGTGGTTTTGGGAGGCCATCTGTGTAACACTGGCAAGGAGAGAGGAGCTTGGAGAACACAACAGCAGCTGCTGTCAACTGTTTTCTTTGGCATCCTCTGTAGTGTTTGGGTTTTGGAGCACTGGATTGAGAGCCCATCCCCTTGCACAGATCTCTGCCTGCATATTCACCACACCTTGGTGCCGGGACTGCTGGTGAGTGCCTTCTTAAAGTTTTTTTTCTTCGTATATGTTTGTGATACGTAATAATTACATTCATCTTGGGGAATTGGTGCACATGCATATTGCTTCTTAATCACTTTGACTTCCCTTCTTTTCCTCACCCTTCCCTTTCCCTCCATCCCCGATGCCCTTCCCATCTCCACAAAGCTACCTCTCTGTTTCCTACCATTCCTCTTCTCTTTTTGTCTTTAAATCGTTTATATTACAGTTTTGTCATATAAGACAAGCCATGTGGTATTTAACCTTTTGCATTTGGTTTATTTTGCTAAGCATTATGGTCTCAAGGCGCATCCATTTTTCTACATAGGATTCAGATTTACTCTTTTTTACAGCAGAGTGGGATTCTGTCTCAGTTACTTTTTCTTTGCTGGCACACAATACCCGACACCCACAACTTAAGGGAGGAAAGATTTATTTTAGCTCACAGTTTCAGAAGATCTCATCTCTTCGCAAGTGGGCAGCTGGTAAATGTTGGGATCGTGAGGTGGGGCTGAGCCTTCCTAGGTGGCATGGCAGGAGACAAGACTGGGAGGAAGGGTGGAACCAGCACATTCTCATCTAGGCTGAGCACCAAGGACATGCACTTTCCAGCCAGGCCGCACCTCCTAACCACACACAGTGTCCGTACACACACGAGGCTTCTGGGGGACACTCCAGATCCAAACCACGACATGCTCCACTGTGCATATGTACCATGATTTTTAAATCCATTCATCTGTTGGTGGGCATACAGGTTTGCTTCCGAGGTTTAGCTATCATGAGTTGTGCTGCTATTACCACAGCTATGCATGGAACACTTTAATATGGTGGCTTTACCTCTTTCAGGAAGATACTTGGAAGAGGTATGGCTGGGCTGACGCCATCCCAAAAAGATCACAGGCTGCTCAGAGACAGTTTGTGACCTCTCCTCAGTCCCACCTTCACACTAGCGCCGTGCTCGGCACATAGCCAAGTTCCAGCGGAACAACACAGAGAAGTAACGGCAGTTGTTTGCAGTCGTCCTGCCAGCTTGGGGGATAGCTGTGAATCATGGTTGCCATGAGCGTGAAGGCATCTTCGGGTGAGTTAGGAAAAAGGCTCCCTTCTGAGTGGATGAATGGCAGAAAGGCAAGTGTCCTGGGTGGATCAGTTGGAAAAGGCTCCTTTCCCGGTGAAATCAGGACTGGACGGAGTCAGGCCCCGGGGCTGGGCCTAGCCAGCCTGGGTTTGTTCTCCTTGGACGCAGGCACAACAAAAGGTGACACTAAACCCCACATTTTCCTCCTCTGCCATGTGAACAAGAGCAATGTGCCCAAGAGAAAGTGTGAGTGAGTGTGAGTTTTGGCAAGAAATGGGCAAAATAGTAGCTATCTGCAACAGCTTCTGCCAAGTTCCTCTTGACCCAAATCCAGAAGTTGTTTTCTTCCCAGGTGGAGTAGAATAACCTCATCCCTTTTCCCCAGGGGAGGAGTATCTGAGAAAGATGGAAGGGTGCAGGGTCACAAAAAAAGGCAAAGCCATTCCTGGGGTTAAGCATTATACTGAGCAGAGAAAGGTATGGTGCATTTTCAAAGGGCGGATAAGAATTTGGATGTGAAATCTGAGGGCTGAGGGGTTGAAATTGGGCATTTTCTCCAAATAGCCACGGAAAGCTGAGCATGAAAAGGTGAGCATCACAGAGCAAGAATGGGTAAGTGATTCAAACAAGGGCCATATGAAACCTATTCTCAGTTTCTGCATCTGCAGAGATGGGGATAATGATAATGGTGCCTGCCCCGCAGAGTTACCAAAGGGGTTAAATGGGACACTGTTGGGTCAAACAGTCTGGCATGTAGTAGATGTTTATTAAAAGATGACCACAATTATTTTGACGCGTGGATTGATGCTGACCACGGTGGTAGTGGTGTGATGATTAGTTAGGGTAAGAAATGTCTGCCATCCACCACTGAGGTGAGAAGTGTTCCGCCAGCCTCTTCTGGAGAGGGAAAAAGTACAAGAGTCTCTTAAGCAGCTTCTGTTCCCGTCAGCTCCTTGTAGGGCTAATGCAGGGAGCGGGCAGAGTTGCTAAAAGCTTTGGCTGAAGAGCCCCCATAATGGAGTGGGTGGAGAGAATCTCTGTGTCCTTTAGGCTCTTGTCTGTCACTCCATCATCCCACTCCTAGGGCAACCAGGGGGCATAGAGGAGACAGGACTGAGGGCGTGTCATGGGACTTCGTTCCCTTCCCAGGGCAAGAGGTCAATGAGAGGGAATGGAAGAACACAGGAGTGGGAACACCTAGGTGCCAAGAGAGCATTGTGCTTGAAGGCTGCCCTACTGCCCTCCTAGGCAGTGCTGCTGGGGTGCCAAGGGCTATTGCACAGCACTCAGCATATGTTCACTGAGCGCCTGTGGGCCTGACCCAGAGCTCACATGGCAGGGTTAGAATTTGAACCTGGAGGAGAGAACCTGGAAAAAGGGAGGTAGAAGTCCTGGTGATAGTTACCGCTGTACCTCCTTATAATGGCGGGAGCTCACGCGATGATGTCCCTCTCTGGGTCTCAATCTCATTACCTTTCTGTTTCTGTTGAGGTTCTGGGTGGTGCGTTTTAGCACCTCTAATGCGTTCAATAACCTTGTAGCCACAGAGTTCATTTTGCAGCAGAGGAAATAGAGACTCTGAGGCCAGTGACCCCGCTCGGACACATGAAGTCCAGGCAAGAAACTTGGGCTCCTTCCTCCGTCACCCTATGTCTGCAAGTCACTTACTCTCCCGAAGTCTCAGTTTCCTTCCTGTAAATGCCATCAGACGTTCTTTCCCCATGGTTTGCTATTGGCAGAGCCATTCCTTCATGGATGGGATCTTTATTGTGCACCTAGGAGATGCCAAACTGTGTTGCAGGTGAGGATGACAAAACCCGTTCTCTCACAGCTTATACTGTAGCAGAGAGAGGGGAAACAGAACAAAGAAGAAAACAGCAACAGATCAGGTAGATTCGGAGAGCGGCCGGAGAAGAAACAACACCACGGGTGGCCGTGGAAGCCTGCTGAAGAGGTGATGCTTTGCTATGCATACAGAACCAGCTGACGTGCCCATCAAAAAATGAATGGAGAAAGAAAAGGTCATACACATACCCAGCCATCAAGAGGATGTAATTTTGTTCTCTGTAGAAAAGTGGTTGAGTCTGGAGATTATAATGTTAAGCAAAATAAGCCAGACTGGGAAAGACAAGCATCACGTGTTCTCCCTTGTATTTGGAATTTTTAAAAAGATGACAAGAAAGCAGAAGGGAGATGATTATTAGACAAGAAGAAGGGAAAAAGAGAGGAGGGGTATAAGAAGTAAGTAATAGAGGGTGATGAGTGTGATCAAAATATATTACACACATCGACTCTTCCCTCCGCGGGAAACTAGGAGGAAGGAAGGTGGGCGGGGGCAATAGGGGAGACGTGATTAAATTACAGTACGTGCTTGTACAAGTCTCCCAGAATAAACC
Source organism: Ctenodactylus gundi (assembly GCA_004027205.1). Lineage (NCBI taxonomy): Eukaryota > Metazoa > Chordata > Mammalia > Rodentia > Ctenodactylidae > Ctenodactylus > Ctenodactylus gundi. The sequence continues at coordinate 202,715 of PVKB01002197.1, read as the reverse complement.
CCATTAGCTTGTATAAACCAATATGGACTAATAAGAATGTGGAGAGATTTAGTGAGAACCTGTCTCAAAATAAAAATAAAAAAGGCTGAGACTGTAGCTCAGCAGGAAGGCCCTGAGTTCAATCCCCAGTACCACAAAAAAGTACAAGACAATGTGTTTTAACTGATGAAAGATCACATTTCGGATTCGGTTCTAGCCCACTGTACCAGAAACAAACAGAAAACAATAAACATAAAAATACCAAAAGATGACATTTGCGCAGGGATCTAAATCACCTCAAGGAGGCGGATGGGGGACAGCCTGCAGCAACTTGTCCAGTAAGGCCTGGAGGAAGGAAACAGCTTGTAAGTGACTAAATGAGATGGTGTAAGTGAAAGTGAAGGTTTTGGGTTTTGGGAGCTTTTACCGTACGCTCACTCCACGCCAAACACTGAGTATTCTGTGATTATGTATATGGTTTTACCTACATGATGGATAAAATTTCTGTACTCAAGGTACTCACTCTCTAGATGATGAAAATGGAGCATCTAATTACAGGTAAAAATAATTTTTATTCATACTTTGGCAAACGTCCAGTGCAGGTAGAGATATTGCCTAGGAGATCACACAGGTGCCAGTTTAGGGCACCGGGTTAAACTTTTCGCAGCTGTTAAGCCACTATGACTTCGTGCCACCTCCGGGCGCCAGGGGGCGCTGAATGGTATCGCAGCTAGATAGTGCCGCGCTCTCCCCAATTTCCCTTCTTGTTGCTCAGTACTTCCGGTGCCTGGCGGAAGTAGGGACCTGGGGCCGCGGGCGCCGGAGTCCAAGGCATGGCGGGGGCGGGGCTGGGGGAGGTGTGCGCGGAACAGGCTGGGGCATCCCTTGCCCTGGCCCCTTGAGCCAGGACCCGACAGGTGAGGCCCTCTACTTTTTGGCCCAGCCTCCAAGCCGACCAGACCCTCTCCAGGAGGCTCCTCCCCGCATGACACCGAGACCAGAGACCCCCGCCCTTTCTCAGAATTCTCTTCCCTTGGAGGCCCCGCCCCGGGCTTTTCTTTCCGGGGGCGCCCCCGTGGGCATCCCTTTCGCGCGCTGGAAGCTGTCACCTGGAGTTGAGGGACAGGTGCACCTTTCCCCCCGGGGAAACAGACCCAGCAAGGAGAAAGAACTTAGTATCATACAGGGACTTAGTGGCTCACTTCAGCCAGGCTTTTAAAACTTATTTCGTTCCATGACGTACTGAAACGTCTACTGTGTCCCACCCCCGGTGCTAGGCTCTGAGAACATCAAGGAGACTAAAGTAGCCCTGGTTAACTTCATGTCTGGAGAGTACTGTTTAACGGGGGAATCAAACATAAAACACAACAAGGCAAGGGAAAGTGTAAATGCAAACTGTGACAGTTACGTGGAGAAGACAAAATAATGAGAAATCTTGGTTTAAGTGTGGCAGTTAGGGAAGACTTACTGAAGGAAATGACTCAAGCAGGAACTTAAGCAGTTAAGACAGGGGCCGGGGTATATGGCTCTGACAAAGGGAACAGGCTCTGTGGACGCCTGCGTTGGCAGAAGACTCGGCACAAGCCAGGTCCAGTGTTTCAGAAGGAAGGCTTACTATGTGCCAAACACTACTGGGCATATGGCAGATGGTGTTTGTGTCCTATTCCCCTTGCTCAGCTCCCCATCTTGTGAAGGCTGTGAGTATAAGTAAAGTGTAGAGAGGTGGAGTTGCGGGCATAATAAAAGGGGGAACGAAAGATGTGGTTACTATATCGGAATTTTTTTGTTATTTACATATCACATCCCTTTCTTCTTGGGATTTTATTGAATAGAGAAATGAAGGGAGACTTAACCTTAGGAAATGATGACTAAACTGATATATAGGGATCAGCAAACCCAGGAGAATAACTTTTTTAAACAAAGAACCAGATAGTAGATATTTTAGGCTGTGGGCTGTGTGGTCTTTGTCTCAATTACTCAGCTTTCTCATAAGGCAATAGCTGTTGTAGGTAAAATGTAAATGAGTGGGTATGAGGGTGATCCACTGAAACTTTATTTACACAAACAGGAACACAGCTGGGTGTGGTAGTGTATACATGTAATCGAAACTTTGAGGCTAGGCTGGTTAATCTAGTGACATCCCCATCTCAAGGCAAATAGGGAGGTGGGTTAGATTCGGCCTGAGAGCAGTAGTTTATGAGGGCCTGACCACTAAGCTACACTGTCTCTCATTGTGGTTTTGATTTGCATTTTTCTGATGATTAATAACATCATGACATGTCTGTTTTTATTGAATTGTTGGCCATTTGTGTGTGTATGGAGAAATGTCTCTTTATTTTTGAGTTCTAGAGATTCTCTATAGATTCCTGATATTAACTCTACCAAATATATAATTGACAAATAATTCTTCTTATTCTGTAGGTTGCCTTTTTACTCTGTTGACTTTTTTCTCTCTCTCTCTCTCTTTTTTTGGAGATATGGATTGTTCTGAACTCACTGTGTAGCCCATGCTGGCCTGGAGCACATGACAATTCTACCTCAGCCTCCCGAGTGTGTCAACTGTCTTTTGATGCACTGGAGTTTTAAAGTTTTGTGTACTCTCTTTTTAAAATTTGTTATCTTTACTTTTGGCGTCCTGTTGTTGAATGTCATGAAGCTCCCTACTGTGTTTTCTTTTAGGAGGTGTATAATTATAGGCCTGATGTATATATATTTAATCCATTTTGAATTAATATTTGTAAATGATATAAGGGTCCAACTTCATTCTTAAAGATGGTTTGATGTGTGAGGGCTATTTTCTAGGCTGTCAGTTTCATTTGGCTATGTTTGTGTCAGTACCAGGCTTTTTTGATTACTGTGGTTTTGTCATTTCTTTTGAAATCAGGAAGTCTGAGTCCTTCAGCTTTGTTAATTTCCAACGTTAATTTTGTCTGTTTGGAGTTCTTGAGATTTCCTATAACACATTAGTTTATTTTTGCAAGAAATCTCATTGAGATTTTGATAGGGATTGCATTAGATCTATAGATTGCATAGGTTATAAGACCATTTAAAAATTCTAGTTAAAAATGTTGTTTTTTATGAAAGGACATTGAATGTGATTTTTTTTTTGGCGGGGGGGGTGGCCAGGATTTCACTCTGTAGTCTGGGCTGGACCTACTTTCTGTGTAGTCCAGACTGGCCTTGAACTCATTGCGGTCCTGCCCTCAGCCTCCTGAGCATGAGTGTAATTCTTAATTGTGTTCAAATTTAATGCACTTGTAGGCTTATTCTATTTAACATTTGTACATGCTGAGCATATTTGGAGGCTATTCTCCCCTCATATCTGTGTCTAGACTTAAACATGTCAGCATCATTTTCTGACTTTAACCTGGAATGGAGAAATGCTGATTACTGTCATGTCTGGAATGCTGAGGATATAAAGGTAGTCTTGTTTGACACACACACACATATATATGTGTGTGTGTGTGTGTGTGTGTGTGTGTGTGTGTGTGTGTTTTGGTGATTTTTTTTACTTTGCTGAACTCTCTTTTATTTCCCATTCAGAGATGTGATAATGGATCATTATGTTTCTACCATCAAACCTCGAAGAATCCAAAACCAGAATGTCATTCACCGCTTGGAACGCCGGCGAATCAGCTCAGGCAAGGCAGGTACCCATTGGCACCAGGTCCGAGTTTTCCACCAGAACGTCTTCCCCAACTTCACTGTTGTCAACGTTGAAAAGCCTCCTTGTTTCTTGCGTAAATTCTCACCAGATGGACGCTATTTCATTGCATTTTCTTCCGACCAGACATCCCTCGAAATCTATGAGTACCAGGGCTGCCAGGCTGCAGAGGACCTGCTGCAGGGGTATGAGGGGGAGATCCTGTCCAATGGCAATGACCAGCGGTCAGTCAACATCCGGGGCCGGCTGTTTGAACGCTTTTTTGTACTGCTGCACATTACTAATGTGGCTGCCAATGGTGAGCACCTGAACCGGGAGTGCAGCCTCTTCACTGATGACTGCCGGTGTGTCATTGTGGGCTCTGCAGCCTACCTCCCGGACGAGCCTCACCCTCCTTTTTATGAGGTGTATCGGAACAGTGAGTCAGTGACCCCTAACCCACGGTCCCCACTGGAGGACTATTCCCTCCACATCATTGATCTTCACACTGGCCGCTTGTGTGATACCCGCACATTTAAGTGTGATAAAGTAGTCCTTTCGCACAACCAAGGGCTGTACTTGTACAAAAACATCCTGGCCATCTTGTCTGTGCAGCAGCAGACCATCCATGTCTTCCAGGTGACCCCTGAGGGCACGTTCATTGATGTGCGGACCATTGGCAGATTCTGCTATGAGGACGACTTGCTCACTGTGTCGGCTGTGTTCCCCGAGGTTCAGCGGGACAGTCAGACTGGCATGGCCAACCCCTTTCGGGATCCTTTCATCAATTCCCTGAAACACCGGCTTCTGGTTTACCTGTGGCGCCGGGCAGAACAGGATGGGAGTGCCATGGCCAAGAGGCGCTTCTTCCAGTACTTTGACCAGCTGCGGCAGCTGAGGATGTGGAAGATGCAGCTCCTGGATGAAAACCACCTGTTTATCAAGTACACTAGTGAAGATGTGGTGACACTGCGGGTCACAGATCCGTCTCAGGTATGGGGTGTGAACTCTCCTGTCTTCTACCCTGCCTGTCTCCCTGACAAAACGGGAAGGTTTCTTTTTTTTTTTGAGACAGGGTCTCACTCTGTGGTCCAGGCTGGTCCTGAACTCACAGCAATCCTCCTGTCTCAGCCTCTCGAGTGCTGGGATTACAGATGTACACCACCATGCCCAGCTTATGTGGTGCTGGGGAATTGAACTAGGGTACTTAGCACTTGCTAGGCAAGCTCTTTAACTGCTGAGCCATTCTTCCAGCCCATGGGAAGGTTTCTTTTGTACCTCTAACCTTCCTAACCTTCCCATCAAGAAGATATTTTTTGTGATCTAAATTTTTAATTTCCTAGGGCGCAACCTTCAAATTGGCTTCTGTTTTTCCCTGCCTACTTGCATAGATCTAGACAGACAGAAGCTAAATCTCAAGACAAATTAACCTGTGATTGTTGGATTATGGTCCTGATTCTTCTCCCCCCCCGAGACAAGTTCTTGCTCTGTAGTCCAGGCAAATGCTTCTGAACTCACTGTATAGTGCAGCTGGCCTTGGACGCACAGCAATACTTCTGCCTCAGCCTCCCGAGTGCTGGGATTACAGGATTACAGGTGTGTGCCACCATGCCCGGTTTATGTGGTGCTGAGGAATTGAACTCAGGGCCTTTTACTTGCTGGGCAAGTGCTCTAACTGCTGTGCTATTCCTCCGGCCCTGCCTTGGTTCTTTTGCAGAGCATTTTTAGTATACTTGAGGTGGGAGCCTAGATGTTCTAAGGTCAAGGCTTTGCTACTTTTGGATAATCCTGCCCTGATTTGATCACATCGTGCTTACTGTGCTAGCGACTTTGATTCTGGCAAGGAGAATGAACTTTCTATGTAACAAAGAAAATCCTCATTTGGGTGTAGTGGCACATGCCTGTAATCTCAGCATTCTGAGAGGCTGAGGCATGAGGATCACAATTTTGGGCCTAGTCTGGATGACTTGGTGATTTAATGAGGCCCTTTCTTGAAAAAGAAAAGTTAAAAAATAAAAAAAGAGAGAGGAGATGTAGCTCAGTGCCAAGGCCCTGAGTTTAATCTCTAGGTGGGGCCGGGGGGAGCGGGGAGAGGAAGATTTCTTTAAAAGTGTAATCTTGTTTTCTTGCTTTAGTAGTGGTCTCCCACAAAGTTCTCTTTATAAGGTAAATAGTAGGTAAGCTCATTTGACAAAATTAAGCTTAGGGACTTTACCCTGACCTTGCCTACATGCTAGGACTGGTTGTAGGTCAGTGAAGAGATTAGAAAGTTAGAAAGAAACCAGAATTTCAGCATTACCGGGAGAGTCACCTGGTCTTGAAGGACTTACAGTTTGGGTGAAAGATGGTGGAGGGGAGAGGGATGAAAAACAGTTTCCAAAAGGGCATAAGGAAGGCTTTAAGATCACACAAACTGCCAAGACTCCCGAGAACTAAACTGAAAGAACATGCAGCACTGTAGGGTATCTTGACATTTGTCTTTGAGAAGCTCTGCACTTTGGTGTTGACCAAATAAGAGAGTGACCTTTCTGTGCCATTATCTCCTCACCTTCCTTCTCTCGTTTCCACATTGCCCTCTTACATACTAGTTTGGAAATTCCAAACAGCCAGCAAATGCAATCAAAGTACGTTGTACTATCTGCCCCCAAATATGTGAAATCGGGGGGTGGGGAGTGTGGGCTAAGGCGAGGAATGATTATAAAGTATGTTATGTGCATATGCAGATCTGCCAAAATAAAACTCGTTCATTTGTATAACCAATATGTACTAATAAAATATGGAAAAAGGCAGATATATTAAACAAAACCAGCCATCCAACCAGTAAATCATGAAGTTAGCTGAGTCTGGTATCTCTCATTGACTTGCAGCTGGTTCTGCTGTTAACGGACGCTGCACAGGGCATTGTTTTCAAAGCCTTCACCAGCTACCTATAGGTAAAATGTTTTCTAAGTTTTCTTCTGAATCAGAGCTTGTGTGTTCTTAAAAAAAAAGTGTGTTCAGGAGGTGGTATGGTTAAGCTAATTATTGTTTTGGATTCTTTTTCTTCCTCATCAATGATGAATTCCCCCACTGAGCTGAGCATCCAGGGGGAGCACCCTGTTCACCTTACGCATCATGAGAGGTTGGTGGTGTGGTCTTTGACTTCTGTCTCCTCCTGTCCCTAATTTCCCAGTCTGTCCCCAAGGAAAGGCTGGTACTGGTAAATGTTTATGTAATTTTATATTCACATAATTACGAGAGATCTTGGTAAAACCCTGATAGGATCAAAGTGTTGTCCGGGTCTGTAGAGAAGACATGATTTAATCTTTTATTTAGGTTTGAGCTATAATTTACCTTTTTGTTTTGGATGGAATAAGGTGTCTGTAAACACTGCATTTAAAGTTATTCTTTTTCCCTTCACTAAAAGGTGACCTATTTTTTTCTGGTGCTACAGTAAGTTGTAGCTAGAAATACTACAAGGGCTTTGTCCTTGGTTGCTGACTTTGTAACTCTAAACCCCAACTCTATGCCCCATTTGTGCTCCTCACTCCTCCCCCAGGTTAATTTGATAGGTTCCAATAAGGATGATGAGTAACAAGTGCATTTGAACACAAAGCCTTGGTAATATTATGAGTATTATTCTCAGGTTACTCTCTAGCCACTTTAATTTACAGCCAAATTTAATTTCCAGGTGACTGCAAAAGCCATGAAATAGGAGCCCTGGGAAGGACTAATTACTAGTAAAACAGGTGGGCCAAATGGCTCCAGAAATTCATAATGGAGAATTAAATTCAATCAGAGGACGGTAAAAATAGTAATCCCAGCCATCTGAAAACTTCTAGAGTCCCATTGGGAGCTGGCGGATGAATTCACACTGCTACATCCGCTATGACAAAAACTAGGGGTCCCTGGAGCCTTCTGTCAGGCAGAGCAGAGCATTGGAGGTTTAAAGGAAGAGGACTGGTCACCCAGGGACACATTCAGAAAAAGTGGCAACTCTGCCACCTAAGGAATGTGAATGCTTTTCATGTCCCCCCGCCCATCTTAATTGCTACGTGTATTTTACAAATGTGCTTGGCTGAAAAAACATTTATGAAGAAAGAAATGGAAAATGCCTCTCTGGTTTGTCGTTTGTTCAGCAGCAGTACCCTACGCAGATACGCCTGGCCAGGGCAGTGTTAGCACACAGTGTACTTAAGGCATCTCTCCGCAGGTTAAAAATATTAAGAGGGAAAAATAAATACCCCTAAATTGAACTTTCAACTGTACACATACAAGAGAAAATCATTGGCCAACAGGCAGCCCCAGGCTGCAAATGACTTTCTCAGCAGGCAAGAAAATTAAATCTGCCATTTTTTTTAAAGCGTTTTTTATCTCAGGGTGGGTTGGGAAGCTAGAAGGAGGGAGTCAACACTTGGAAGGAAAAGTATTAGATTTACACAGTTTGAAATGAAGGATTGAAAAGCTTTTTCTACATATGTGCTGGCCAACTCCATCACTAGTTGGAGTGATGCAGTGGGGAGTCTGTCAACACCGAAGCTCTTGGTTGACATAGCTACTGCTGCTTCTTCCTTTCTCAGAGCCACTGGGTGCCATGTTTCTACCCAGTGCTATTGCTGAGGCATCAGTTTGGCTTAGTTAGGTAGCCTGGATTTTAAGCATTTTACAAGTTTCCTAGGCATGGCATTCTACTTAGCTGTCCCTTAGCTCTCTCTCTTTCCTTCCTGCAGGCGTCTTTCTTTGTGGTGTACAATATGGTGACCACTGAGGTGATTGCTGTGTTTGAGAATACATCAGATGAGCTTTTGGAGCTCTTTGAGAACTTCTGTGATCTCTTCCGTAATGCTACTCTGCACAGTGAAGTCCAGTTCCCTTGCTCAGCTTCCAGCAACAATTTTGCAAGGCAGATCCAGCGCCGGTAAGCTGCCCCGCCATGCTTAGCATGCTTAACTTTAAGAAAACCTGTTGGTGTTAGGCCAGTAGCTATTTCCTCCACGATACCTTCTCCTTTTCTTTCTACTCACCTCACTTTGGTTGAGATCCCGTGTTATCCTGAACCCCTATTGTCATCTCTCGACACCTGTGGAATGACTTGTGCATTATCTGGATTCTTCCTAGAACAGTGGTTGCCCACCATTTTGACATCAGGGACTGCTTTAGTCGAAGACTATTCTCCCAAGGACGAATGGGAATACTTACTCTGTAGTTGGTTATTGGACGGTAGCTTAGAAATGGCAAACAGCAGCACAAGGGGAGTAGGGAGTAAAGCTCCACTTCCTGTCAGATCAGTAGCCACATTAGATCCTGATAAGTGCATAATGACAGGAGGCGGAGCTTCAGTGAATAGTTCACCTCCTACTAATGGCTTGTCTGGTCCTTCTGAAACCACAGACCAGTATGGGTTTGTTGCCCAGGGCTTTCTGATCCCTGTCCTAGACTATCTGTGAGCTACAGAAGGAGGTTGTGTCTATTAGTTGCTGCGTCCTTAGTGGTACACTAATAAGCACTTCAGTGATTGTTGAATGAATTGTTAAGAAAATCATTTAAAACCTTTTGATTAAATATGGTGTCTAGAATACATACATTTATCTCTGTTTTATCACAAACCCCATTCAAATGACAATAAAGGAATAGAAAGTTCAAATCTATAAGAACAAAGAGAATGAGAGGAGACAGAGACAGGAGATATTTTTGAACTCTGGAAAGCTGAAAAGCCAGTGATAACTGACCTGGCATACCTCAGGGAGTAAAGATTGAGGCTACAGAGCCTTGTCATCAATAAACAAGTTGAAGGAAGGATATTCACAAGTGCCAGCACAGCCTGGGCAGCTTAGCACCTTGGTGAGACCCTGTCTCAAAATAAAAACTCAGAAATTGTCTGGGGATGTAGCTCATTGCAAAGACCCTAGGTTCAATCTCCAGTACAAAAAAAAGCACTAGAGCACTCAGAAGGAAAGGGCTGGGAAGTAGGAGGCCTAACTCTGCAGGTACGTGTGAGGCAGGCTCCAGTCAGAGGATTGGGACATTCATAACAGTACCAGTCAGGTCCCTTAGAACCTTTCTCTAGACCTAAGATAGCCACGTCACCATCCCTTCCTCTACCTTCACAAAAGGCTGCCAGGGTCCTCTCTCAACATACTGATCCAGATGCATGAGGCAGAGCCGAGAGTGGGATGAGACACATGACGCTACAAATAGAAATTAAATGGAGGGGCTGGAGGAATGGCTCAGCGGTTAAAAGCGCTTGCCTAGCAAGCACTAAGTGCCCTAGTTCAATTCCTCAGCACCACATAAACTGGGCGTGGTGTCGCATGCCTGTCATCCCAGCACTCAGGAGGCTGAGGCAGGAGGATTGCCATGAGTCCAAGGCCAGCCTGGGTTTCAAAGTGAGTTCAGGACCAGCCTGGACCACAGAGTGAGACCCTGTCTCCAAAAAATAAATAAATAAATAAATTAATAAAGAAAGAAAGAAAGAAAGAAAGAAAGAAAGAAAGAAAAAAAGAAAAAAGAAATTAAATGGATGTTAACGTGCTAAAGGTGAGACTCCTGCCCTCCTTCCCAGATAGCCCCTGGGCCTCAGCCTCGGCAGGAAGTAGAGACTTTCCCTGGGAAAACTGACCACTCCAAAGAAGAAGCTTTCAGATAGTCACACTTGGAGTTCCTTTTACAAAATACCAAAGCCACCCTGAATTGATGCTTCCAGTCAGAAAGGTTCTCTTGTAAAAAAAATAGCTCTTATAGCTGTTTTAGTACATTATTATAAAAGTGATTATTCCTTTGGGCTGAGAATCCAAGCAAGTCCTGCTGCTGTGGTCAGGCAAGGCCTCATCAGATCTCACACACCTAAATCATTCTCCTGCCCTTAATCAGATGTGGGAGATTTCCGCTGTAAGTCCCAAAATAGGTCAGAACACAGTGGATAAATCAGAATAAGTATTACTGCTGCTGGGAAAAGTGGGTAAAGCAGATATCTTAATACACTCACATTACCTTTATATAAAAGAGGTTGTACTTGATTGGAAATAGAAAACATCAAAGTTCAGACAACTGACTTGCGTATTTTTCTCTGGTACACCGAAGTCTTCTGCCGTAGTAACGTCTCTATTCAGTGTAGAAGAAAGTTTGTAAGTAGAACATAGCTTTGGTTTTGCTTTTGTGAGTATAGAGTAATTCTTCTTTCTCCTCCAGCCTAGGAATTTTCTTCCTTCAAAATAAACTTTTAGATTAGGCAGATCATTAATATTCAGGGTTACGTTCAGTCATGATGCAGAAGATGTCACTAGGTGGCAAGCTCCCTGAGACAGGAGAAAAGCTGGAGACAGTATGAAAAGGTGTTCTGAGGCTTGAGGAGTTTTGTTCTAAGAAACTGTAGGAAAGTAAAAAAAAAATGCAAAATGTCATTTACACAAATAATATTATAACATTTTAATGTGTTTCTGCCAGTCTTTCTTTAAAGGCATGATTTCTTTGTGTTTTTAAACATGACTTACAGGCTGTATTCGAGTCTACTAGAAGTTCTTTTACTTACCATCATAATCAGCATTTTTTCTTTTACTATATAATCTTCGAAAATTATGGTTTTCCCATTATGTTTTTCATTTTCCAATGTCTTAGACAATACGTGTTGAATGTGTGCAAAAATTTGTCTGCATGTGGGAGTGTTTTCTTTTGAGAAAGAGGAGAAATACGTGGTTGATGAGTATTAAGCTAACAACTCTTTGTAGTGTTGAAAAATAACTGTTCCTCTACTTTCTTGTTACGATATAGTCTTTGAAAATTGTATTTTTCCACTGTGTTTTTCCTTAGAGTGTTGAGAAATAACTGTTTTTCTATTTTGTTCAAAGACAAGTAGTCACATATGTAGCTGTTCTAGTTCTCCTGGACACTGTTGTTTCTATAGGAGTGTAGGTAGATCGTTGTCAGACTTCATGGAAATGTGGAGTGAGTTGCTTGTCCAAGGGTTTGGTGGGTTTGGGTTCGTTCCCAGTTCCACAAAGAGTAAGAGAAGCAGGTTCTGGTCACAGTTCCCTGCTTTCTGACACTGTTGCCTAATTCGGTCTATAAATTTTTATTTGGGAAAAGGAAGTTCTTGAGTTTTTTCTCTAGTTGAGCTGTTATTAAAATAGAGTAGAAGTAGTACAGCTAGTTATATTCATTTTAAACCTGTTTGTAGGGTCTGTTAACAGTAATGTTTGCATCTTTGTTTTTTGCATTTTCATAGTATCTGTAGTAGCTAGACTTAGGATGTGTGAAAGAGTTATGTCTTCATTCAATATGTAAGATTAATATTTGTTTGCAAGATATATGGTTTTTAAGTAGGTATTCATCAGTTTAATATGCAGGGAAGCTGTAGAACAAGCCCTCTTCACCGGTGCTTTGTTTTAGATTCAAAGACACAATCATAAATGCCAAGTATGGGGGCCACACGGAGGCCGTGCGCCGGCTGCTGGGCCAGCTCCCCATCAGTGCCCAGTCCTACAGTGGCAGCCCCTACCTGGACTTGTCTCTCTTCAGCTACGATGACAAGTGGGTGTCAGTCATGGAGCGCCCCAAGACATGTGGAGATCACCCTATCAGGTACTTGTCCCAGATTCAGCTGCACACAGCCTGCTCTCCCTTCCTCCTCTTCCTGACATCATTTCCCTGTCTCCCTTGTCCTGTTGGTGAGACAGAAAGATCAGCCATCTCTGTAATGTGCTGAGTGCTCTCACCACTTAGGTCCTAGCCTCACAAATTAACTACTCTGTCTCTGCTTCCCATCAGAACATGTAATTCAGGTAAGTGTTGTCCCCTTTTAGAGTTACTAAGGGAAAGAAACAGTACTTTTCCATGGAAGAATCTAATGCCATTCCATGATAAGTTTTTGTGGTAAAGATTTTATTGTTATGTCTGTCTCAAATTTACTTTATCCTTCATGTTACTTAGTAGAAAAGATGGTAGAAGTGATTTGAAAAGCAGGCAGACTTAGACAGAACTGGGCTTCCCCTCTTGGAGGAATTTTGCAGTGTGGACTGCTGAGTTCTTTTCTGGCACCTTGAAGCTGGCGCCTTTGAAGCAATCCCTCTCTCAGAGAAGTCGGTCAGCAGACCTGCCTGTTTCTACACCTGAAGCCCAGCTGCAGTCGGTGTGAGGAAGAGGGACTGGCACTGCTGTCCTTGTGTTCCTGGAGCTCTAGCGGGAGTTGGGAAAGTATTTTCACATACAAACAGTCATAGTTTTATCTTTAGAGTAAATGTGTTTCATCATCCAACTGCATTGGCATTAATAGGTCTGTGTAACATATTCTGTACAGTTATTCACTGTCGATAATATTTCCTTTGGGAGTTTGCAAGCATATACTAAAAACTTACTAAAAGATTTTTTTTTAATCATAGAAAGTTTTAAACCTATATAAAAAGTAGAAGAAAGAGGACAATGACCAGCAGTTAACAGCTTGTTTCCTGTTACTATATGGTCTCTGCCACAGCTTCCACCCCTCCTCATGAATACCCTGTATTATTTTGTAGCAAATCCCAGTTATCCTAGCATTTTGCCTATAAATATTTCAGCAGGAATTCCTAAAAAAACAAAATTCTTAGAAGCAACAACAGCTAGGCATGGCGGTACATGCCTCTAATCCCAGCACCCTGGAAGGCTGAAGCACAAGGATCATGAGTTCAAAACAATTTAGGGATATAATTAAGTATGAAGCTCCCATGTTCAATTCCTAGTACCACACACACACACACTCATATACACAAGTAACGGCAAAACCCTTTGATTTCATCCCATCTTGAGAAAATTAACCAAAAACTCACGAATACCACCACATATCTGCTACCTTTGTTGTCTTGTAATAATCTTTGTGTTTCAGTCAGGATCTAAGCAGGGTTCTCGCCTTGTATTTGTGCACTGTTCCCTTAAATCTTATTTGTTCTCCAAGTCCTACTTCTTTTTTATTTTCCTTGCTGTGAAATTAGAAAAGTCAGGTCATTCCTCCTCTGGTATCTTCATGTTCTGAACTTGGCCCATTGCTTCACTGGGATAGTGTTTTCCATATTTCTCATTCTTTCATATTTCCTATAAACTGATAGACTTAGGAGCTCAAACATCTCACATTAAATGACAAGCCTTTGTGTGTTGGAGAGTAGCTGGAAAAGGTTAATGTGCTTTTCACGCATAAGAGCACATAATGGGCCTCATTTGATGTAGTCAAGTAGCAGGAGATACACTTCTGTCCTTTCTGACTTCTCCTCCATTCTCATTTGAAAAGCTGAGCCCACGTAACACATCTGGCAGTACCACTGCCTAAAACTAAAGAGATTTTTCCTGTAGTTCCAATTTTTAATTTCAAATGAGAAATGTAAGGATATTAAAGACAGGGTATTTGAACATGTAATGCTGTTACTGTAACACTGTCATTATATATTCCACTTCAGTCTTTGTCAGTATGCGCTAATATTTACATGACTGAAATTATGGCTAATGTCATTTTGTAGCCTACTTTTATTGTATAAATGTTTTTCCATCTTTTTATGTATTCCTCACAATTATAGTCCTAATGGTGCCATATTATTTCATCAAGCAGGTATGCCATAGTTTATTTTGTTTAGCCTTTTCCCTATTACTGAGCATTTCTTTTCTTTATGTATTTTTGCATTAGAGTGAATGTTATACTAGCCATATTTTTTTAGACAAGAGTCTCACTGTGTTGCCTGCTCTAGTTTCGAACCTATAAGCTGTAGTGATTTTCCTGACTCCTAAGTAGCAGAAACTGTAGGCATGTGCCACTGTGCCTAGCTTATGGTGACCACGTTTGATCATGTCACTATTTACTTAATCTGAATTAAATTCTGAGACTGTAAATTCTTGGGAATGAGATAATTTTGCCAATATTCATATCTGTAGACCTATCTGTATATTTCTGCTTTCCAGAAGGGAAATTACAGAGCTCTTTAAATTCACGGCTCTTCACTTTCTAGGGTTTGTCCCTGGTTCAGCCCCCAGCCTGCTAGTCGTTTCCAGTTCTCAAATCACAGACTGTTTATTTTGCAGATGGGAAAAGTGTTCAAGTATGGGATGGTTGGAAAGATGGGCCTAGGGCTGCACTGTCCTTCATGGTGGCCACTGGCCAAGTGTGGCTGTTGAGCACTCAAAGTGAGGGGAGTTTACATTGACATGTATTGTCCCCTCAGATTTTAAAATTTAGTAAAAAAAAGGGGGGGGATATTTTAATGTGTTTATCCTGATTACAGGTTACAGTGATAATGTTTTGGATATGTTAAATTAAATTAAATATATTATTAAAATTAATTTCATCCTTTTTACTTTTTTCTGAGACAGAATCTCACTCTGTAGTCCAGGTTGGTCGTGAGCTCATTATGTAGCCCAGATCTGGCCTCAGATTTTCAGCAATCCTCCTGCCTCAGCCTCCTGAGGGCTCGGATTACAGTGTGAGCCACCATGCATGGTTTATATGGTGCTGGAGAATCGAACTTGGCCTTGTCCTTGCTTGGCAAATACTCTAACCACTGAGATATTCCTCTAGCCACTCTTTACTTTTTTAAATATAGCTATCTGAAAATTATACATATGGCTTAGATTTGTAACCTACATTTCATTTCTAGCCCTGGCCACATAGTCACTCAGTACAAGCTCCTAGAAGTGGGAAGGGTGTCAGTAAGGGGCATCTTGGGAAAGAGAAATGACCAGTGACTTAGGACAATATAGTAAAATTCATAATCACTCTGTTCCTAACATGGAATGCTAACCTGGGTGTACAGTGAGACTTAATTACTCAGGTTCAATGTCAAGTGGGCATGACCCCTGATGTCTGGGCTCAGGGTGGCCCTGCGCACCAACCCCCACCTCTCTTTCTCTCCTTTCCATGTAGGTTCTATGCCCGGGACTCAGGCCTGCTGAAGTTTGAGATCCAGGCCGGTCTGCTGGGCCGCCCCATCAATCACACTGTACGCCGCCTTGTGGCCTTCACCTTCCATCCTTTTGAGCCTTTTGCTATTTCGGTGCAGAGGACTAACGCCGAGTACGTCGTCAACTTCCACATGCGACACTGCTGCACGTAGGTGCCTCGCCACAGCCAGGTTCCTGGGCCTTCCCGGACCTCTCCCCTTTCTTCTCTCTGGGGACTCTGGAGCAGAAGCTGCTAACTGCTTTTGTCCTGGGTTCCAACAGGCACCCCCTGCCAGGACAGCCAGAGAGAGGCATGAGGGGACTCAGACCGCTGGGACTTTGTTAGTGTATAAATATTGCTGCCGAAGTCCTCTGGCCTTTTCCCTGAGGAGTTCCCAGCATTAACGAAGCCCCAGATTCCCTGTTGTGAAGATGGCAGGCATCACACCTCCCCGTCTTACTTCTTTGGCATTATGATAGGCAGCCAGAAGCAGGTCAGTCTTGGTGACTCATGACAGCTTGTGCATCCTTTCTGCTTACCCAGCAGCAGGCCCGTCTTTATAAGAAAGATTAAAGTCTTGGTATTTTCTTACTTAATATGTCCTGTTTGATGGCTGCTTATATTCCTGTCGCACCAGTGCTTTTTGAGTACTATTTGGATTTCAAGAGGGACTGGAAGTGATGCGATGCCTCGGATGCGGCGGCTGCTCCCAGGAGCATGGAGTGGGTGGTGCCAACCTTCCTGGAAGATAGCTCTCTGCCCCCTTGGTTTCTTCTCAGGGGTTTTTGCCTGGTAATTGTGGCAGCTGGAGGAGGGCGGCATAATTGCACGTCCTCATGTGGCAACATGCACACTTCAGCGCCATCTGTGCCAGGCAGGTGGGAGAGCGGCAGCCCTTGCTGGCCAGAGCGGAGACAGCACCTGGGAGCACACACCGTCCTCTGCGTAGGGCAGCTGGCAAGCTCCACTCGTCCCTGAAGAGATCACACTGGTCGATCCCTGGGTGGCTGAGCTGTCACAGCTGTCCTCCAGACACTTCCTGGCCCCCAGCCCACGCACTTGTCACATTCTCTGCCAGTCTCCTCATGAGGCCTTACCACATGGTTTATCACATGGTAAGGTGGCTGTCTTGTTCGACAACATCTGCCTGTGAAGGTGGCTTCCAGATGAGACGTGGGGTTCCAGAGCAGGCTGTGAAGAAGTTGTGAAGGCACACAGCTGGCTGCTGTACTCGCTCAGCCCCATCCCTGTGGGAGTGTGAGGTGGATGTGAGGTGCTGAGCCCCACACATGCAGTGTAGTAAATTCTCCTTAGCACTGAACAGCTAAGTTCATTTTCACTCACCTGCAAGACAATATTTGAGGGCTGGGGGTCATGGTTTACTGGTTAAAGTGCTTGCCTAGCATGTACAAGGGCCTGGGTTCAGTTAGCTTGGCATGGTGGTACAAGCCAGTAATCCCAGGACTTGGGAGGCTGAGGCAGGAGTATTGCTATGAGTTTGAGGCCAGTCTTGACTACAGAGTGAGTCCAAGTCTCAAAAAATAATAATTTTTTTTTGAGCTCCTACTCTGAGTCAGGTAGACACTCTGCCAAGGGAGAGACATAGACAAAGGGATCACTGTAGGAGAGCACAGTGGGGCTAGTAGTGTCTCCCCGAGGATCACGGTTGGAAGTGAAGGAGAGGCAAAGAAAAGGTCTACAGGGAGGTGACAGTGGAATTGAGTAAATGGGAGTTGGGATGATAGGTGACAGGCAGAGGCTCTTAGGATGAGGCACAGAAGCATAAATAGGGCTGCGAGGTCGATACACCAGACAATCTAAGAAGGCTTCAAAATCAGCGTGTGGAGGGGCTGGGGCATGTGACTGTCAGGCAGGCAGGAGGATGTTATGAAGAGAGGTCTTGGGTGCACTCCTTGGGCTTTATGTAGTGGAAGGTGTGATGTGACCTTCATAGCGGCTAGCAGTGTAGGGGGAAGAGACTAGAGAGGGTACTCATACAGGGAAGAATGGGGTGAGAGGAGATGGGAGACTCTGAATGAACCTTACTGAGTCCCATGATGATGAAGTACTCTGGAAGTCATGGCAAATTCGGGGTCCCAAAGTTTGGAGGCTTAATCATGTATTAACAGCACATGTATCACCATGTGTTGGTATGGCTGAACCTGCATTCCCTGTAGAAGCACTTTACTGAGAAAGTTCTGAAGACTTGGTAGAGTGGCAGGAACACAGAGTGTGAGGTCTCCTTTGCTAGTGTGAGCTCTAGCCCTTCTGCTTATGAGTTGTGTAACCACCAGCTGCTTTCCTACCCTCTTGGAGACTTTTTTTTTGAGACAAGATCTCATTCTATAGTCCAAGCTGGTCGTGAACTCCCTATGTATTTCATATTGGCCTCAAGCTCATAGCAGTCTTCCTATTTCAGCCTTCCCAGTGCTGGGATTACAGGTGTGTGCTACAGTGTTTGGTTTTTATGTGGTGTTAGGAAATTGAGCCCAGGGCCTTAAGTATACCAGGCAAGTGCTCTAACTGCTAAGGTATGCCCCTGACCACAACAAAAGTTTTCTTTCTTTCTTTCTTTCTTCCTTTCTTTTTTCTTTCTGTCTTTTTTTTTTTGAGATAGGGTCTTGCTTTGTAGTCTACGCTGGTCCTGAGCTCACTATGTATGTAATCCATGCTGGCCTTGACTTCATGGCAATCGTGCCTCAGCCTCCCAACTGCTGGAATTACAGGTGTGTACCACCACACCTGGCTAATTTTTATGTGGTGCTAGGGAATCAAGCTTGGGGCCTTATGCATTCTAGGTAAGCATTCTCACTACTGAGCTATGCCCCAGCCTTCCTCTCGAGACTTAATTTGCACTCCCCTCCACCTTTGTCACACATTTCTCTGGTCATATTATAGAAACAGTAATTAATCCCAGTGAAACAGGGAAAACAGGACTCAGAGGTGATAGGTGAGAAGTGAGAGGAGGATTTATTGTCCTAGTGGACTACTGCCTGGCTGGCTCCAACATGGTAGACCCCAAGCTCAGGGCCAGGCTTCTTTTATACTCTGGGTGGTGGTGGTGGTGGTGGGGTGGCTAGCCAGCAAACAGGTAACATAGGAACACAGAGAGGCATCTACATTGCAGGTTCACTAAAACATTTTCTCTTTTACGCGAAGCAAACTTATAGATCATGTACAGTTTGGCCTTATCTCACTACCTGCCTGCCTGCCTGCAGCAGGCCCTCAACTTTACAGCTTCACAGTTTAACTGTTGCAGACCTAGTTAAGAGGGGTAACTGCTTCCTCAGATCTTAACTGTTTCAGGCCAATTCAGAAGGGCCCCTTCCCTGGGGATTTTCTACAATATCTCCCGTTACCTCTGAAGTGTGTGTGTTCCATGCACCTGTTCTTAACCATTCCCTTGTGGTCTTTTGCTTGCTTTACCCCAACCACAGGCAGCCACAGATCTCACTGGTCCCCCAATCCGTGGCCCTAGCCAGGTTAACCAGGAGAAGGCTTCACTGCTGGACCCAGGAGACCCCACAATGCAATGACTCAGGAGGAGTTTGTTATGTTTCTGTTTTGTTCTTGCCTCACTTTCTTTCTGTCAGGTCACAGCCCAGGAAGATGCTCAAGGTTAGTGAGTGGTTCTGTCCCTCACAGCCATTCACAGACCCAAGTGTCTTCTGGCTTGTTTCTCTGCCAACCCCTGTCACATTGTCCCCCTGGATTGTGGATGGAGTTGGAGAGACAGCTATACTTGATTAGAGCCCCAGTCCATGAGTGGCCACGTGGCCATGCATAACAAAAGCAAGGGGGCCTAGGAAATGCCGTGTGCATGGCCAGCCACGTGCTAGGTGCTCTTGTATTCAGAAGAAGGGAGAATGAGCTTGGTGGACAGCTGCATGGTCTGACACTGTATCCTCCTGTGCAATTATCTCTCACTTCCTGGCTGGCATTTTGTTTCTTCTGTGCTAGTTTAAAAACTCAGCTCTACATGGCTGTGTTTGAACTCCTGAAAATTGCTTCAGAAAAACTATGCCTGTCCTTTCATCCATGTGTACAGACCTAAAGTATCACCAGTGCTGCTGAGCAGTCCTCTCACACACTTGTCTGTTTACTTCCTCATTCCACGAGGTTGCTACTTTCCATTGACACCACCTCTCCAAAATTCCTGTTTCACAGCTGGCCACGTTGCCACCTCCTTTGTGACAGAAACAATCAGGTGGTAGTCCCTTTTTATCCTTTGCCATATGTGCCTGTACATCTTGATTGTCAACTTGACTATGTTTGATTCTTGGAGAGGTGCTTGTATTGTGAAGGTACTAACCTCATCAGTGGTTCAGAAACCACTGAAGAGCTTCTAGCTAAGTGGGCACTCAAGAGTTGGGGCCTGGTTGGAGGAAGTGGGTTGGGGGATTTATCTTGAGGAATATCTGGTTCCTGGCCCCTTCCTCTTTGTCTTTTTGTCCTGTGCTTGGCTTCCTGGATTCTATGAGTTGAGCAGCTTCTCTCCACCATGTCCTTTCGCTGAGATGTTTCTGCCTTGGAATCAGCCTGCTGGCGACAGAAACCTCTGAAACCATGAGCTACAAAATAACCCTCTCCTTTCATTTTTGAGGTGAGATATTTTCTCCTGGCAACATGAAGCTGACCAGAACACCAAAATATCACCCATGTGACTTACATTTGCACTTATTCTCTGCCTTTCCTCCTTTTCTATGAATGAAACATCCCACGTCTCTGAAACACCAATCCCTCTCCCTATCCACTGAATCCTGTTTCCTTTTGACTTCTTATAAAAACAAAATGTATTCCTATAATTATTTTCCTTCTGCATTACTTCTGTCTGGTAGATCATCCCCATTAACACACAGATAGGCTGTACAATGTTATGTCTTTAAAAATTCCTGCTTTGACCCCCTGCTGGCCTTTAGTGACTGCCCCTTTGTCTGCTGTCCTTTCCAATAAAACTTCTCAAGGCAGTTCTGTAAGTATCCATACCTCCCCGTGTCCCATTTTCTCACAACCCACACCAGAGCTTTCTGTTGCCATCCTTCCACTGAAACTGCAGTTGACTAGGTGAGTGATTTCAGGTTGACAATTCAAGATTGCCTCTTGTCCTCTTCTTCGACCCTTCATGTTAAACGTTGATTTCTTTCTGTATCAAGAGACACGTGGTTCTCCTGGTTTCTGCGGCAGCTCCTCATTCTGGTTTCCCTTTTCCTTCCTGATTGTTTTTGCTTGGTCTCCTCTGCTGGCTCCTTGTCTTCTGTTTACCTATGTTTTTTTTATTATTATTTCTTTTGAGACAGGGTCTTCCTCTGTTCAAGTGAGTTCAGCCTGGTCCTGAACTCACTTATGGCCATGCTGGCCCCACTCATGGCAATCCTCTTGCCTCAGCCTTTCACGTGCTTCCACCACACCCAACTATACTGTGGTGCTTAGGGTTTGAACCCAGGGCCTCGCTCTTCCTAGGCAAGCACTGAGCTACACTTACCTTTAGATGTTGGAATGTCTGAGCCTCGGCCTTGGATTCACACCTCTTTTTCTCTGTATTCTTCAGTTGATTTCATCCATTCCCATGATTTCAAATTCTAGCTACTTACTGAGGACTCTCCAAGCTGTGACTCCAGCCCTGACCTCTTCCTTGAGCTTCAGATTCACATGATCCGTGACTTGCCTGACCTTTTCATTTAGGTATCTAGCAGACACTTCAGAACTGGTGTTAGAACACTGATTCCTGCTCTCTCCACCGACCTGTGTTTCCTTTCCAAGACTTCTCATGTGGCTTCAGCATTTTTGCTCATTTAATTCAGCCAAAAGCACAGGAATTATTCTCAGCTTCACTTGTTTCTATCCCCTTTACTCCCATAATCTGGCTTCACTCTAGGTGATGTGCTGTGAGCAGTCTAAGCCAATTGTGACAGGTTCCTATGTCCTGCTAGTGACTAAAACAGAATCCTAGGCCAAAACCAGTGTGGGGGTTAGATTAGGGACATTATGTGTCTTGATTCAGGTCAGTGATGCAGTGAGGGGAAGATTTCTGTGGATTTCTCTGAGAATATCTGTGAGGAAATGTGTAGCCCACGTCACTGTCACCCAAGGCCCCAGGACCACATTCAGAAAAGAACGAGCCTCAGTCTGCAGCTGCCCAGGATGCAGGATGAAGAGCAGGAAATGGGGGAACAAGGGCCCTGATTCCTTCCCACCCCAGATTTCCATTTCTGTGACGCGGTTCAGTTCCCTATTGTCTATACCTCTTAGGATTGGCTTGCCTCACTCTCAGAGTTAAAAGCAAATTAATAGATAGAGAAAGGTGTCTATGGAAAGATTCATGGAATTCTTACAGGTTGGGTGGTGCCTACTTAGACTCAGTTCCAGTTTCCATGAAGCTGGAGGGTGCTAGGACTCCTATATTTTTTCCCATAATTATCATTTGTATTAGTGTGTGTTTCAATACAAAACATATACATTTTAGGGAGTGGGCTGGGGGATGTAATTCAGTGTGTAGCATACACTGGGCCTTGGTTTCATCCAGCACCATAGAAAAATTAGCTGGGGTTGGTGGCACATGCCTATAATTCCAGCACTGAGGAGGCTGAGGCTTGAGGATTGCTATGAATTCAAGACCAGCCTGGGCTCCTAGTGAACTTGGGACCACCCTGGACTGTAGAGAGACACACCCTATCTCAAAAATGCATATATAAATAAATATATATGTGTGTTTATGTATGTATATATAAAATGAGAAGCTATGTAATGTTAGCCTTCTATGCAGGACTCTTGTTTTTCGATTTCTATAAGATTCCTGGCTCTCCATAGTAACCTGTGGCTGTGCTCAAGCTGGCCTGACTTTTTCTTGCAGTTGAGAGGATTTTATCAAAATGGAAGATAGAACACCCACCCTACTGAGTCCTTGGCCTATGTTAGGTTCTCAATCCTTATGTATATGTTTATATTAGTTTTGTTCCTAAGAAATTTAAGGTGTCAGGAGGTTCTACAGGCAACTCTACTTGCAACCCTTTTCCACATAGTGGGAACTATTGTTCCTCTGTCCTTTACTTCTAAGTAATGACACTTTCGATACTTTGGGGGAAAAAAAGATATCAGGAGATACTAGTATGGTCTTTCCACACATGTCCAGTGCATCTCGAGGATCTTTGGAGAGGCAAATTCTTTGGAACCAAAATTTTGAAGGAAAGCAGGAACCAACCTCAAGGACGTTGTCTTTGAGATCTGAATTCTTCCCTGCACCTCCCTGCTTACCTCCCTACTGGGAGGAGAGCTGGCATGTCATAGTCAGATGGTAGCTACTCGAGAACTTTGTGAGAAAGGCGCCATTTAGGTAGAGCAAAGCCGTTTTCATTTGTAACCCTTACACAGTATAAATGAGTGAGAAGCCTAAATTAGATAATTTTTAAAAGGATGGTAGCTTCATTATTTTCGAGTACACAGAGTAACTTAAACTCGGCAATGAAGTATTCCATTGTAGAAGCCCTTAGGGACATTCTTGAATGAGTAGATTATAATTATTGGTAATCAGCATAACAGTTCTCTGCAAAGCGTGCTTGGAAAGCAATTGAGCATATTAAGTGATTTTGATGTTCCCGGGCCAATTTTGTTTACAACATTAATTTGCTCAGTATATGCCCTTTATGGCTACAGCCCTCTGTTGTTTAGAAAGGAATATCCGAAAGGCTGTCTCCATGGGACATTTGATCACTGTTGTAGAGGTGGAGACGTGCGTAGCAAGCCTGGGTTCTTTGCCCGCAGTGCCCTAGTAGGATTATGGGAACAGCTCTGGCCAGCATGTGGGGCCTGGTACAAGCCCTAGCTTTGGCTGTTACCTCCTAGCTGTGTTGCTGTGGGCTTAATAGCAACTTCACTGATCTCAGTTTCTCTTCTCTAAAATGGGAATCAGGTTTTTTACTTTGCAGGGTGGATTTGGGCTCTAAATGAATTTTTAAATTTTTATTGTGGTGGTACTGGGTATTGAGCCCTGGCCTTTACATTGGGCTGTATCCTCAGCCTTTTAAAATTTTTTATCTCAAGTCAAGGGCTTGATAAGTTTTCCTGGCTGGGCTCAAATGTGTATCCTCCTACCTTAGCCTCTCAGAGGATTGGAATTAAAGCTATGCCACTACATTCAGCTAACTAAATGAATAGTAATTAATTTTTTTGCAGCAAATACTCAAAGGTCTCAAGTGTTACAGGGACAGCTCTAAGCCCTGAGAGTCTTCCTTATCTGGTGACTAAGTAACATAAACTTGACCCTTCTCCAGGCCCAACCCCTGCCTACGCACCATAGACAGGTAGCATTTGGGGTGGTGCCCTTCTACTTACCCGGCCTCGGTCCCCAGCATCTCCAGTGCTGAAAAGATCAGAATACCCTTCACCCTCTTGGCAGCTCCACACAGGAATTGAAGGTAGCCTTGCTTATGGAGGGCCTGTTACTGTCATTTTGTTGATGATCGTTATTACGAGCCCCATGGGGATCAAAAGACGTACTAAGCAGCTTACTTAAGAAGGTATTGGTCGCATTTTGTCAATTCTAGGAGATATTCTTAAAAACTGGAATATACCTTAAAATTGGTGTCTTTGTTCCTTTTGTAAGCTTTTTGGTTTTTTTTTTAATTAAAATTGGCATCTTGGCAGTGTTAGCTAGGCAGCAGTTGTGACATAACTGCTGTTACCATGTGTGTGTACAAATGGAGCGTGCTTTTCCCACTGCCATCATGTCAGGGAGTAATGTGTGTTGTTGGTGCCATAGGTGTTCAGTGTAAATGCTTTTTAAGATATCTTTTAAGACCATGTGTGGTAGTGCAGGTCTGTAATCCCATCACTCTGAGAGGCTGAGACCAGAGGATTGCAAGCTTGATCCCAGCCTGGGCAACTTATCAGGGTAGCAAGACTCTGGCTCAAAATAAAAAATGAAAAAGATCTGGGGATGTAGCAAAGTGTGAAGGCTCTGGAGTCAATCTCCAGTACTACACACACACACACACACACACACACACACACACACACACACACACGTGTCTGTGTACACACAGATATTTGTCAAAAGTTTATGCTGTGATACAGTGTTACAGTGAAAGTTTCTCGTATTCAGAAAGGCACAGAGGCAGAGGAGTGGGTGTGATGGTGATGTTAGTGAAGTGCGTATTTGCTGCTAGAGGAACACACATGAGGCCATAGGGTTTCATAAAGTAACACATGTTCTTTGGAATGAAGAAATACAGACTCTCCTAGTAAATGAAGTCTTGCTGACATGCTAAGGTTGGTGCAGAAGTGTTGCCTGTCAAATGAGGCAGCCAGCCAAATTAAGGCCAGACAGACCACGTCTTGAAGGGGTGGAAGGTGTTTTGATGTAGTGAGAGGGTGAGTGTGACCACTTCTGGCAAAACGCTGCACTCATCATTAAGGTGGGAATTGATTTATTGGAAACTTCCTGCAGACTTTGAGCAGGAGCTGATTAGATCCCAGAGACATGTGATCCAGCGTAGGAAAAAGTGAAACTAGAGTTTAAATAGGAAATTCTGTTGACACTGGGTGCTCTACATGTCCCCAAAAACCTAGTGAAAGGTCTAATGTGACCTTTGAACCCAAATATGTTTTAATGGTATTGGAATTTTTCCTTATCACATCTGGCAAAACACAGGCATACATGTGCCTGTCATTAAGGAAGAAGTTTGTGGTACTCACAGTTATCTAGAAAGGCCGTGTAAGTTCACACCAGAAGCACCTAGACTGTCAGGAAGGAGCAAAGGTGAGCAAGGGCACAAGTCCTTACTGTGATTTCTGCAGTAAAGATTGTGTAAAACAGGGCAAGCTTGAATAATTCGGGTGGCCTCTGAGGACAGAAGTTGTCCCTGGTCGCCTGGTAGCTGGCCCTGAGGTGATTGTGACCCAGTAAGAGATCCCTTAAAGCAAGGTGGTTGAAGATGTGGGCTCTGATGATTGTCTGGTTTGCAGGTGTTGTTTTGCTATCCCTAGTGCCACCCATGGAAGAGACACTTGCTTCAGAATAAAGAAGTCCCTAAAATACCAATGTGTCAGGAAAAGGCACAGTTTATACAGCATAAAAACAATTGCATGGAGTAAGAAAGTATTGCCCTGGCTTAGTTGTCTGGATTCTTTTCTTCTAGTGGCACATCTGGGTAGCCGGACTCCAAGATGGCCCATGGTGGTTCTATCTCCTACTTTCTACTCTTTGTCCCCTCCCACATTACATCAGGGTTAGTCTAGTGATCAGTAAAATACAGTGGAAGAGAAGTTGTGTGACTTTCGAGGTTTGGTTATTGTCTTAGTTACATTTTTGTTGCTGTGACTCAATACCCAACATGTACAAATTTAGGGGAGGAAAGGTTTATTTTAGCTCAGTTTTCAGAAGGTCACAGTCTGCTCAGGGGCGGCCGGTAGCACTGGAAGTACATGGCAGAGGCAAAGGTGGAGGCAGCTCTTCATGACATTACAGATATGAAACAAAGTTCCATCAGGTCCAGTCTCTCTGCAGAGGAGAAAGCTGTAACTATCTTTCTTCTTCCTTCCTCTTATACAGTTTGAGTTCCCAGTTGGACCTCCCATATCTAGATGGGTGTTCTTCCCTCTTTCGCTGGCCCAGGAATCCCACTCTAATCCAGGATGGTTCCTAAACCCTAATCCAAGGATGGTTCCTAATTGCCTCAAATTGACATAATCTCTTCAAGAGTCACAGTTATAAAAAGATATTTTGAGGCTGGGTGTTTGCACCCATCCCTTGAATCACTCACTGCCAAGTCACAGAGACCTTCAGGTGACCTGGAGAGACCCCCTTGTCTTGTCCAGGAGCTGTGGCTTCCTACCAATAATTGAGTGGGGAAGCTTCTGAGGATCAGTCCTCTATCCCTAGCCAAGCCCCCCATCTGACTGACCCCCTGGGAACCCTGAGCCACAGCCACCCAGCTGAGCCACTCCCAGATTCAGATGGGATTAAATAAAAATAATAAAATAATTTTAATGGGCTGGGATGTAGTTCTGTGAAGAGGCCCTGGGTTCAATTTTTAGTAGTGCAAAAGCAATCATCAATCAACCAAACGTGTGTATAACCCTTTGAGTTTCAATCTGATAATGTCTCTAAATAGTTACCTCCCTCTTTTTGAGAGGAAGAAGACTTTGCCCTCATTGTAGCTCATCTGTTCCGCAGTCAATGAACAGGCCAGGTAACTAGTCTCTGCACATGGAGCTAGGGGGAGAGAGCTAGAGTTGGAGGCTTGTGTGTGGAAGCCTGCTGCTGGTCCCTGCACTGTCTTACTCAGTCTCTGATGCAGAAGTTCCATCTGTAAGAGCATCTGCAGTGATCTCAAGGGCTTTGTGCACCTGCAGCCTGGCAGCAGCACCCACCAGCACCAGTGCCAGAAATGGGTCCCAGGCCTCAGGTGGCTGCTCTTCCCATCGCCCCCTCGGTACTGCCCTTCTGCTTCCTGAGGCCAGAGATGTCCTACTCTCCAACTCCTGTTTTTCTGTAAGCTTATCAATTTCCCAGGATTACAAGGAGAGACTGTCCCTTTGTTTTAATTAATTGCTGAAAGGATGGAGAGGGGCCTGTATGTCTGCTACAAGAAAAAAATTAAAGAGTGATAATCACAAAGAAGCAAATGAAAGATAATTTTCAAACTCATGCTCTTTGTCTTGATATCTAAAAGTTTTGCTGAGGTTGGTAAGGTTGGAAATCTACTCTCAAGGAGGGATGTATTAAAACAAGCTGTCTCTGGACAGTTTCCTTCTGAGGTCAATCTGTTTTATTTTAAAATGTCATTCTGAATAAGTTTTTTAAAAAATAAAATTGACCTAAAAGTGATTCCTGAGTCTAAGCTGGTAGGAGCAAAACTGAGTGAATGGGCATGCGAGGACCTTCAAGAGATTTCCTTGGGAGGACAACTCAGTGCTTTTGTTGGGGTCGGGGATGAAAGATGCATATGTTTCTGTATTACAAACTTCAGAATTTGAAAAATTCTGCTGCTTACGCAGAAGACATGAATACTCATAGTTGGGACACATCCCTGGCGTGGATGTCAGGGTTTCCTCGTTGCTGAACGAGGGGAGCTAGGCTGCAGAAGACTGAGAAATGTTATGTTAGAAAGATGTTGAGTTTCCTGAAAAGGCAGAGGGGGAAGGCTGGAGGAGAATCGAGGAGCTTTGCCTTGGGTCTCACGGTGTGATTCAGAGGGACAGCATCAAGGGCCAAGGTCAGATAAAGATGAGGGACACAAAATGAATTTATAATACACAGTGTCTTCTAGATTTCTATGTGTAATCTTGCAGTGAGGAAGCCCTTTCTAAGAAAGGCAGGAGAAAAAACCCTGTAAGATGTAATATATAACTAGGTATGGTGATACAGGCCTGTAATCCCAGCACGGTGGGAGGCTGAGACAGGCAGCTCAGTGTGAAGGTCCTGGGCTCAAAGTCAAATGACAACACCTTTACCAAAAGATTGGTTACCTTAATGAAAACATTTTATAAATACATAAAAGATGAGCAATCTAAAAGAAAATCAGTAAAAAAATATTATTAGCAGCTGCTTACAAAAAGATGAATACATATGGTCAATAGCTATATGAAAAAATGCTGAGAGCATTTATTTCCCACCCATCAGACTAACAGAAGTTCCAGATGTGCTACCCAGTATTGGCACGTGTTTAGGGGTGCCCTCTCCCGGAGTTGGTGGGAGAATGAACTGATCTGAATTTCTTTCATGACAAATAGCGGTATTTTGATAAGTGTACATGACTTTTAATGGAGTCAGATTCTGACTCTAAACATGGACCAAGGCAAAACATTTGCAAATGTGAATGAGACTTGAGTTTTTTAAATGTTTTCATTATGACAAAGTGGAGACTATTAAAAGTGCATCAGTAGAAGACAGACTAGATGAATCATGAAGCACCCATAAAATGCAGCCTGATACAGCTGTTAAAGAGAATAAGGCAAATGTGTGTATATTGATTGAAAAATCTCTCAGAGACAGATTAATTGAACAACTGTTGAGTGTGATGCTGTTCTCAAGAAGAAATAAAAACCAACTAAACTCTGTTCTGAACTTGTAGTCAGCATAGATATAACTAGATGCCTGTTCATGCAGAAAAAGCTGTGTACTGTGGTCACCTCTGGAAAGTGGGTCTGGCAGGGAGGCAATGGAGACATTTACATTTGACTTCTTCCTTTTGTTGTTGAATTTTTTTTTTTACTATGAATTTTTTTTGAGACACTTTATAGTTCAGGATGGTCCTAAACTTACTATGTAGCCCAGACTGGCCATGAAAGCAACAGCAATCTTCCTGTCTCAGCGATGAACATGTATTTAAAAAAAAAAAAAACTTGTAGAATTATTTTTTTTGAAATTCTAGAGGTAAGGGTCTCATTTAGTGGTACGCTGCTTGTCTAACATACCTCAGGCGTAGATTTCATTCCCAGCACCAAGAAAGGTTAAAAAAAAAAACCTTAGCCCATATAATTTATTAAATTTACCATCTTAAACTACTTTGAAGTATGCCATACAACTTAGTAGTGTGCTAATTATATTCACATTGTTGTACCAGTATTTTGTAGAACTTTCTTTTGGTGCTGGGTTGAACTGAGGGCCTTGAGCCTGCTAAGAACCTCCTCTTACTAGAGCGGCATGACCAATACTCCCCACCCCAAGAGCTTTTCACCTTGGCAAAACTGAAACTTCATTTCCATTGCACAGTACCTCCCCGCTCGTAACCCGTTTCTGGTTATCACAGTTTTACTAACTGTCCCCATGAATTTGGTGCCTGTGGATACTGCATATAAGTAGAGCCCAACAACATCGGTTCTTGAATGACTGACTCATTGCATTTAGTATAACGTCTTTAAGTTCCACTCATGAGGTTTGGTTGAATAATACTGTGAATGTTTAAATTTTTTAAATGTATTGTAGTAAATGCCGTGATCCCCCTCACAGTACTCCCCCTTGCTTTAGATACACTTATCCCACCATTGCTGCCACTTTCCTGAGTGTCTTTAGTTGCTTCTCAATGTTCTGAAAAGATCAGAACATTTACCAGTTACGGTTGCTTTGACGTGGGAGGGCCAGGTGTCACACCCTGCCGGATTCTGTGTATAGGGTGAATGAGGATATGACATCACATTTTTATAAGCCTGCCTCTCTCTTGGGTGGCACTCAGCAGCAGCGTTCCCTAGATTTTTGATCATATGTTGTAAAGACCCTCATAAGAAGAGGACTTGCAAAGGTGTTCTAAAATGTGCCAGAATTTCCTTCTTTTTAAAGGCTGGATATTTCCTCATATGTACGTATAACATTTATTTATCCATTCATTCACAGATGGGCGCGTGGGTTGTTGCTACTTGGCTGTCACTACTACTGCGACTGAACAATAAGCATACGAATGTTTCTTGGAAGTCCTGCTTCAGTTATGTTGGATGTATACCCAGAAATTGAATTTAATGCGATTTTTCAAAAAAGGTATTTAACCAGTGAATTCACCTGCAGCAGCAGCGGTGGTATTAGGTTGACCCCCTGGACTAGTTGATCTGAGTATTGGGAGGCCGAGATTTTCCCTACTGTACCAGCCTCCCTGGGGTTTGGCAACCTCACGGCTGCCCCCTGAGCCCAGGCTTTGCGCAGAGACAGGAGGGGGTTGAGCTAATTTGTGAGCCTGGCTGCTCCTGGCTGCATTAATTCAGCACATTTCTATAACTCCCTGAAGGACAAGACGCCACAGCAGCATTTAATTAGTGGCAGGGAACATGCTTTCCCAAGGACACGACTCATTTCTCAGCCAGCTGTTGCCCGCTCTCCCTAGCAACATGTAGCCCTCACATCAGATTGCTCCAAGGCCCTTTCTCTCCACGGCCATCCACCTGCTGTCACGGCCTGGGGTGGGGAGGAGGGCCTCTGTGTCTGGGCTCTATCTCTAGAAGATGTGAGTGATCTGAACTTGCTGTTCCTGCCAGCTGCGGTGCTAAGCCTCTTGACCTACTGGTGGCTCAGGTGTTCCCATAGTGCTCTCCTTCAAGTTCACGATGAGAGTAGACAGAAAGGACTGGGCAGCCGGGCTGGGAGGAATCCACTGGGATTCTAAAGTACAGCTGAGATCCAAGGCTCGAAGAAGAGAAGATGGCCTTGGAGTATGGTGTGATGGCTTATAATCCCAGCACTCAGGAGGCTAAAGCAGGAGGACAGCAAATTTGAACTCACTTCCAGGGTAACTTTGCAACTTACTGAGACCCATTCTCAAAATAAAAAGGGTAGTAGATGTGGCTTAGTGAAAGGGACCTGGATTCAATCCCCAGTGCTGAGAACAAAGCAAAATAAAACAGAGCCCCACAGTCCCTGGTTGGTGTGCCTCCCTTTCAGGGGGGACCAGGGGCTGTCGGAGCAGAACAGGTGTGCAGGAAGGAGGGGCCTGTCTGAGGTTGGTAGCAGCTCTTGGTGTCTAGGGTCCTTGGGAAGGGAGTAGACAGGCAGGTGTCAGCAGCAGCCAAACTCTGAACCTGAACTTGCCTTTCCTGGGCCTCAGAGAGCAGCTCCAGGATGACCTGCCAGTTTCCGGCCCCGTCACTTCTACAGAGGTTGTGCTTGGGGCTCTGAGCTGAGGGGTTGTGCACTGAGTGCTTTGTTTGGCACACCTGGTGCTTTCACAGTCTTGAAGTTTTATAGAATATTCTGCTTTTAAAAGTTATCTTCAGAAGGCCCCTGGTCACTCGTGTTGGCAGTTTGGGGTCCTCTAGACAGGGAGTGTTCCCTCCAGCATAAGCCCTGTCTGTGTGACATGCCCCCAATCTCTCTATCTATCTCTCTCTCTCTCTCTCTCTCTCTCTCTCTCTCTCTCTCTCTCTGCTGGTAAGCATGGTTGTCTCTGTCAGGGTCACCTCAGATTCAAGCCATAAACATTCCCACAGACATCACTGAGCTGCTTTTGAGTATCTGATCCTGAGTCAGACACTGTGCAGTGTGGTCCTTGTACAGCGAAGTTTCTGGAAAGATATAACCTGAGCTGAAAATTCTGCAGGAGGAGAGGAGTTAGCTTGGAGGCAAAGAGAAGAGGAGAGGCTGGGATAAGAAGGGTTTTCCAGCTCAGGTGGTGGGTACCAAGGCACAGAGCAGGAGAGAGCGGGCAGGCATGGGCACGAGTGCCAAACCATTCTGCCACCTAAGGCTAGTGCCCACACAGGGATGGCTGGGAGGCAGCGGAGAGCCACCTTGGAGAGAGAGCCTTGTCGCCTTCAGAAGGTTGACGCTTAGCCCTCAAGGAGTTCAATCTGTGAGGCCGGTTGTCAGATCTGTCTGCTCAGATTTCCTCGCCTCCAGAGTGGATCTGCCGGGGCCTGGTAGACAAGAGACAGGGATGCCGGAAAGGAGGCCATTGCTGAAATGAGAAAAGAAATGGTGCAGGTGTGAAGAATCCTGAATCCCTCTTCCCCCTCCCCAGGCAGTGGGACCTCTGAATGGGAAGGTGCAAGCTGTCCTCCATGTGGCTCGTGTTCTTGGTACCTCCCTGCCCAGTTTGTCCTGTTTCTCCCACTTCCAACAGCTCCTCGAAACTGGACTTCAGTGTCACCAGGGCTGACACAGAGTCAGCATCTGTCCATCTATGACAGCTACTGTCAGATGTCTTGGCTGGCTGAGGGCCCAGCTGGGTAAGGGCCTGTGGCTTCTCACTAACAGCTGCCACCCAGGTGGTGGCCTCAGTACTGGGTCTTGCATGTGGCCCGGCCTGCCCCTCCCCACCCCACCCCCTAGTGCCTGTGGCTGGGGAGATTGACAGGTGTATCACGAGGGAGTAGTGGCCAGGTTGCAGGAGTGAGCAGCTACATGTGGAGAGTGAAGAAAACGTAGAGCCACGATTGGTTCGGTTAGTAGGGAAGGTGGGCTGTGGCCCAGGCTGGGAAGCCCCGTGCAGGGAAGAGATCCACTGAAGGGAGGCACTAGGCACATGTCCCCAGAGGGGGCATCCATGGGGACAGTGGTAGGCCTGGAGAGCCAGAGCTCTGGGCTAGAGGTCAGGATTGAGATGCCAAGGACTGAGGGTGTGTGTGTGTGGGGGGGGTACAGCCCTGGGCTGAATTCCAAGGGCAGAGAGAGAGAGAGAGAGAGAGAGAGAGAGAGAGAGAAATTGAAGAGCCAGAGGTAAGTCATTAAGCCATGAAAGTGACACAGCTATTATTATTTTTTTTATTTTGAGGCAGTGTCTTGCCTAAATTTCCTAGACTGGGCTCAAACCTGTAACCCTCCTGCCTCAGCCTCCCAGAAACTTGGGATTATAGGCCCGTACCACCATGTCCAGCCAGGAAGCTGTTACAGTAACAGTAGCTGTGTTTGTTAGTAGTTACTGTGGTGTTTACTCTTCCCATTTATTGACTTCTCAAATCCTAAGGACAACCTCAGGAAACAGCCTCTGTGTTCCTACTTTAAAGATGAGAAAGTAGAGATTAGGGACATTTTTAGGCCTTGTGAGTGCCTCTGGAGCATGTCACAGACCTCTACAACTGAAGGAATCTCTGGGCATCTCTTTTGTACAAGCCTCAGGGCCAGCTTTGGGTGGAGGAGGCAGTTCCCATTAGAAGAACCTTGCCCTAGAAGAGATCACACACTGAATAGGGAGGAAGGATCTGAATCCAGTCTGGTCAGATCTGGTGATATGCTGTTTTCAGGAGTGCATGCCACCTTTGGGCCCAGTGGGAGAGAGAAGGAGCCAAGGACTCCGGACAAACCTGAGGCAGAGGGACTGGGTGACCAGAGCCCTGGATGAAGAGAGGGAAACACTGGGGACAGGGTTCATCACATCCTTGGAAGGCTCCAGAATGCTTCTGAGGGACTAAGAGTTTGGTCTTTAGAATTCTGACTCCTTATTTTCTCAGCTGCGTGACTCTGTTGTGTCATTTCTCTTAGTCTCAGTTTCCCCATCTATCAATATGAGGATGATAGAAAATTCGGTTTAAGTAAATAAAAAAGTATCACACTTTGCCATTATTCCCCTCAAAATCCTCCCCCCCGACCTTGAACACACAAATCTTGTTCTGTCCACTTTCTGGAGCAGTTCTGGAACTCCTCTTTCCCAAGGTTCTGACCTTTCATGATCACTGTGACTTTGAGGAGGAGTCGGAAGTTTCACAGTACCAGATATGATGAGTAAGGTGGATGAGGACGCATGCCATATTTTTACAAGCTTGCCTTTCCATTGGATGCTACCCGACAACAGCAATCACTGCATTTTTGATCACACATTGTGAAGACACTCGGGAAAGAGGACGCGCAGAACAGCTTCAGGAAGTGGCGGGAGCAATGGGGTAGGTGTGTGCAAAGCCGGGGAGGATTCTGTGGGAGATTCATGGCAGTGTGTCTTTTACTGTTAAGAATTTTAACAATTTAAATGTTCATTATATTTTTTCAGTCAATCTGTAATAGCACTGATGTTCTGGGGTTGGGTGAGGATGAGATAAGAGACTGCACAGCAGAAAACACCTACCGGGCCGGTGGGGGTGGCCTCTCTCCAGAGAGCCCGTCACCTCCTCCTCCTTGGTTGGGTGGACACAGGGATGATGAAAGGGTTGACCTGGTCTGCTCGGTCATCCTCCTGGTGCCAGTGGCTTGGTGGTAAGAAAAGACTAGCTCTTCCCATTTCTAGAGAGGCCACGGGAGGTGGTGACCTTGGTTCTGACTTTCCTTCCAGATGCTTCTCATTGATGAAGTGAAAATAGGAAGCCACCACCTCCGAGCCACCTGCTATGTGGCAAGGCCAGCCTGCCTTGGCCTGCAGACTCCTTTTAGGTGTGTGCATCTTAGATTGTGTGAGTTCCATAGGGCTGGGAGGCTGGCCTGGGGTGGGTGGGAGCAGAGGGGCACTGGGGAAGGCAAAAAGGTAAGGAGAGGTCTAGAGCAGTGGGTCTTACTGGGCTGAGGGCCACATTGCTGGTGCCCTTCCCTGAGGACAGACTGTGAGGGTTTGGGGTGAGGCCCCCAATAGTCTCAAGTTCAACTTCTTTATTCGCCTTGTGATGATCTTGGGCTCTCCCCAGCAGTTTTACTTTTCACATCCAGTGAATGACAGTCTTATTTTGTGGGTCCCCACCATCAAACCTCTCTGGGTTTGTGGGATTCTACATTCTGTGAGTCCTGACAGGAAGCAGAGACCACCCTCTCCCACAGAGGTATCACTAAGGAGCTCTGTCAATCAGACTACCTGTGCCAGACTGCCCCAACCTGCTGAGACAGAAGGCATGGGGGGAGAGGGGGATGAGAGGGGCGTGCATGGAATCCTTCACCAGGGTGGTGGCCCGAGATTTTTGTTTTTATTACTAAGAAGGAACTCAGAGACTTCACCCAAGCTATATCCCTAACCTTTTTTTTTTTAATTTTTAGTTTTGAAATTTTGAGATGGAGTCTCACCAAGTTGTCTAGGCTGAGCTCAGAATTCCATCCTCTTGCCTCAGTCCCCCAGTGTGCTGGGATTACAGGCATGCGTCACTATACTCAGCTTGCCCCAGACATTAAATACTGTATGTTAGTATCAAAGGAGCGTTTTCCAGTTCATGTCTGGAAATAGCATAAAATTGTTGCAATTCTAATGGTGGAGGAATGAGGACTAGGCAGAGTGCTTATTTTATGAGCAGGAAGCCAATAAAGAGCAGGGGAACAGTGAGTTCCTGGGCTCCAGGGCCAGGCGCATGTTTTCTTTTCTTCTTCTTCTTTTTTAATCTGCAGTGGACTGCTGGATTTTCAAGTTTTATGCATAGGTCCTTACAGGGAGCATCCAGACAGAGCTGATGGTTTTGATGGAGGTCAAGGAGCCCCATGTCTGCTGTGGATAGAGACCTAGAGAAGGAAGGGAAGCCGTAAGCAGTAAGCATTTCCTGGGCACTTGAGGCAGGCACTGTGTTCAATTCTTTGTGTGCATTTTCTGATTCCATCTGCAGCTCTCTGAAGTATCCACTACTATGGTTTGCACCGGATAGTTGAGGAACTCAGGCACAGAGAGACTAAGAACCCCTCTGAAAGTCACAAAGCAGGAGCAGGAGTTCTAACTCAGATTTTAGAGTCTGCGGCTCAGCTACTCGGTTCCCTCAACACATGGTTAGGGCCCTGGAGAGGTTGTGGAAAGAGAAGAGTGGCGGCACACCTGAGCCCACACTGCATGCAGGTGGCCAGCCATGTGGGAAGGATGGAAATTCCCACCTGAGCCCCAGGTGCCAGCCAGGGGCCTGAGAGTAGATGCTCCCAAGATAAGGGGCACTTTAGAGGCACCCATGAGTCTGTGGCCAGGGAGGGCAGGTGGCAGATGGGTGGCCATGGAGCTGCCCACATGCCCTCCCTGGCAGGTGCGTGGTGACAGTGGATTAGGTGTACCCAGGAGCTTCAGCGACCATCAGGTAGAGGCACAGTGGGGCCCCTTCCAGCTCTGAATCCTGGGTGCTTACTGCTTGATAATCTCCATCCCCATGGCAGCGGCAAGTGAAGGGCCCATCCTGAAGGTCATGGGATCTCCCATCTCTAGGTGGCCAGGCTGTCAGCTCTTCACATTAGGAGACATGTGGTGGGGAAGTGGGATGTGAAGCTGGGACAGTGGCCCTGAAGTCTGTCACAAGTTTGTGACCTCTCTCCTGTCCTGTTCTCAATTCCTTGTTCTTTCTATCCCCTGACTCCATCCATGTGTCTGGAAATCTTTTTGCCTGTTTCTCTTCTCACTTCACAAAAGACTTGAAGTATTTCTCAAAAATACAACCAAAATAATCAGGCAGGAAAGGACATATTTCTGTGATTTGGAGCCAGAGGGATATATGATATGATGAAAAGATATAGTGAATGTTTAAATAAAAACATTGCTACAGCTAGAGTTATATTGTCATTAATCCTCCCCTCTGCTTGTACACACTTGTCCCTTCATTCTTGTGACTTTCTGGAGCAGTTCTGGAAGTCCTCTTTCATCAATGTCTTTAGTTAAGCTGGCATGATGTCCTGAATTGATTCAAAGTATTCAAAACAATTTCTGTCAAGCAAAAACATTATGAGGTGTCCTAATTCACCTTATTCACTAGATATGGCACTGTGTAGCTTCTGGCTCTTCGTTAAAGTCAAGATGACCATGAAAAGTCGCAATTTTGAAATGATTCAGGCAATTCAAACAGCCTAGCTACAGACACTCACAGAAGGGGACCAGCAGAAACATTTCACAAAGTGACAAGGAGATGGAGATTTGGCTCAGAGGAGGAGAACTTGCCTGGTGTGTGTGAGGACCTGGGTTCAATTCCCAGGACCACCAAAAAAAAAAAAAAAAAAAAAAAAAAAAAAAAAAAAAAAAAAAAAAAAAAAAAAAAAAAAAAAGGCAAGAATGATGAATAAATGTGTTTGAAGAGTACAAATGCCAACGTGTCTTTTATTGTAATAAATTGTTTAAATTTAGACATTCACTGTATTTTTTGATCATTCCTCCTGTATGGGTTGAGCCACCAGAGTAGTCTGAGGGCCAGGACTCCTTAGTGACCCCTTTCCAGAAAACTGCTTCTGGAAGTTCTCCAGTTACAACTCAAAGTGACATCTTAGACATCATTTCTTCTTTATATAACACAAACAGTTGGTTCTTTCGATAAATATTAAGTACCTATTTTTGAAAAAGGTATCCTCATAAGCCTTTTATGTCTAAATTCCTTTGTCACATTTGGAGACAGGGTTGTGGTGTCCTTTCAGTATTGAAACATTGGCTGATATTTTCAGTTCTAGCTGTCACTCTAGAATCCATCCTCATGTGTCATTTTGGATCATTCGTGTTATTAATAACCTAGTTTTTCCAGGCCCAGTGGTGCAGGCCTGAAATCTTAGTACTCTGGGAAGCACAGGCAGGACGATCACAAGTTGAAACTCAGTATGGGCAATTGGGGAAGACCTTTTTTTTTTCTTTTGAGACAGGGTCTCGCTCTGTAGTCCAGGTTGGTCTTGAGCTCACTATGAAGCCCAGGCTGGCCTTGAATTCATGGCAATCCTCCTGTCTCAGTCTCTAGAGTGCTAAGGTTACAAGTGTGTGCTACCATGTCCAGCTTCTGTGATGCTGGGGAATTGAACCCAAGGTCTATGAGCTTGTGAGACAAGTGCTTTAACCACTGTACTATTCCTCCAGCTCAAGACCTTGAATAGGGTTGCGGATGTAGCTTAGTGTGAAAGCTCTTGACTTGATCCTTAGTACCATCGAAATAAATAAATAAATAAATAAATAGATAGATAGATAGATAGATAGATAGGTAGTAACTTAGTTTTCCCACTTATTTTATTTTTTAGAGTGTTTCTCCAGAAACTTTTTTTTTTTTTTTTGAAAATGACCCTTAAAGATCACATCGTATGATGTTCTCCAACCTTCCTGTGGCATTTTCTGGAACATGGCTGAGTCTGGAGCTGGGCCTTTTGTTCCTCGGCATTGTGGTCCTGGGTTAGCAGGGTGGTTGGAAGATGAAGGTGGTTCCACCCCAGCCACCGGCTCAGGCTCTGTGTTGACTGAGGTCCTCAGCACAGGCGTGACCAGCTCTTGTCCATATCTGTACTTTCCCAGGCCCTGTGTTCACTTCCTTGTGGTCATAGGGTTCCATTTAGAGACAATGAGACAGAACATAAATGAGGAAACTAACACACGAATGGCATGATCTGATTTGTGTTTTCTTGGGGTAAACGTGGTCCACACTTGAAGGAAGGGCTACAGGGACCGGGGGTGGGGTGGGGTATAGGCAACAGGTCCGGGCAGGCCAGTGCGATCACAGCAGGGAGGCTGGCAAGCAGGCTGGGGTGTATTGTGGAGGAGGTTCCACTCTCCAGTCTTTGTACAGACCTGCCTCAGGGTCTACTCCCTGCAGGACTCAGAAGGATCCCTTCCCTGACTAGCAGGTGCACTCTGTGCCAGCCCCTTCCAGGCATCTTGTCTCCTACTGGGAGACTCCAGGGCCCCACCTGGTAAGGCCATCTATGCTGTCACTCTCGTCCCTTGCACAAGAGTTGGAAGGAAGAAGAGAGGGGGAGACCATTCTCAGGCTGCACCTTTCCTTTGGTTGGGGAGATGTTGGAATTTTCTGCAGCATCTCCGTGGGAGTTGGGAAGAGGTGGTGGAAGTAGCTGAGGCAGCCTCCTCATCCTAGGGCCAAGGAGAAGCAGTAGCCTGAAGGTCCCCCATCTGCAATCCCTTCCAGCTCCATGTCCCCGTGGGAAGGCCCAGGCAGAGGATGCTGCGTGGGTGGGTGGGAATGAGAGCGCCTACGGGGCCTGTGGAAGAGCCTACCTGTCAGTAAGGGACATGTGATTGTCAGTGTTGGCCAAGCCAGCCTCGCAGGTAGTCCCTGCTCAGCAAAACAGCCTGGACACTTTCTCAGTCTGTCCTTGCAGTCTCAACTCTGGAAATCCGGATACGGAGGAGGGAAGCAAATGGCAAACCGGAAGCGGGAGGAAGCTTTGAGCTGGCTGGAGGCTGAAGGGTTCTTATGGGTTCAATTGGACTTTAAATCTCTTCGAGAGATCTCTATTAAAGGGGCGGAAGGAACGGCCTGGCAGTTAGAGCGCTTGCCTAGTGAGTGTGAGGCCCCGAGCTTGATTCCCTGGCACCACATAAGGGGGCATGGGGGCACATGCCTGAAATCTCAGCATTTGGGAAGCTGAGGCGAGGTTAGTCTGGGCTGCCTGGTGATTTTAAGACTAGCCTGAACTACAGAGTGAGACAATGTCTTAAAAAAAAAGATGGAACTTAGTCTTTTTTTCCCCCTTTTTTAAAAAAAATCAAACCCAGGACCTTTTACACACTAGGCAAGCGTTCTCCTATTGAGCATGCCCTCAGCCCCATGTTTTCTTTTTCTTTTTCTTTTCTTTTTTGTTGTTGTGTTTGGTTTTGCTTTTTTTTTTTTTTTTTTTTTTTTTTTTTTTTTTTTTTTTTTTTTTTTTTTTTTTTTTTTTTTTTTTTTTTTTTTTTTTTTTTTTTTTTTTTTTTTTTTTTTTTTTTTTTTTTTTTTTTTTTGAGACAGACTAGTCTGGTCTTGAACTCACTAAGTAGCCCAGGCTATCCTCAAACTCATGGCAATCCTCCTGCCTCAGCCTCCCTAGTGCAGAAATTACAGGCATGTACCATCACACCCAGCTAATTTTTATGTGGTGCTGGGGAAATCAAACCCAAGGCCTTGCACATGCTAGATAAGAGTTTTAACCACTAAATTCCCCCCTTCCCCCCTTTGTGATATGAGAACGGAACCCAGGGCCTTTGCATTCAGCTACATCCTCAGCCCTTTTTTATTTTGAGTCAGAGTCTTGCTAAATTGCCCAGGTTGGGCGTAAACTTGAGATCCTCCTGCCTCAGCCTCCCAGAGTGCTGGGACGACAGGCCTGTGCCTGACTCTTATTTTTTCTTTTTAAAATGACCATTTAATTATTAATATATGACACTTAAATACTTTTCATTTATAATACATTTCACAAGAGAATAAAAATGAAAATAAAGCAAATAGGGAAACAGAACATTTTCCCACAGACTGACCTTTTCCAATGAGATCTCAGAGTTTAGTCTTCTTGAAGAGGAAACCTAAGGCGTCAGCAGGCGGGGCCCTGAGCAGCGCCTGGCCCGTTACCTCCAGCCTCTCTTCACACATACTTCTCATTTTCCTTTCAGCCAAAAGACCAAACGAATAGAACCTAGGGCCTCTGCACTGAGCTACAGTCCCAGCCCTGTTATTATTATTGTCATTTTAAATTTGTATTTTGAGCAAGGTCTTGCTAAGTTAGGCTGGGCTTGAATTTGTCATCTTCCTGCTGCACCACCACAGCCAGCTGCTGCTGCTGCTGCTGCTGCTGCTGCTGCTGCTGCTTCTTCTTCTTCTTCTTCTTCTTCTTTGTGGTACTGGGATTGAAACCCAGGCCCTCACACGTGCTGGACGGGCGCTCTAACACTGAGCCGCACCCCCAGCCCCAAATGGGCCTTATTCTTACAATGAAGAGTAACCAGGATGCAAGGGGTCTTCTCGAGATGGCATGCTGGGTCTAGAAAGGGGGATGCAAGGCGCGAAGGTGACTGAGGCAGGGCCGGGAGGCGGAAGACCCGTGGGGCAAGCCCTGGCTTTGTCCTGCTCACCCATGAAGGGTCGATGGAGGGATGGCGTTTGGAGCAGGCAAGGGGGCGTGAGCTGCTGAATCCTCGGAGCCGTGTGATGACCCAGTTTTCTGCCTCTGTCTGAGTGAGTGAGCGCTGATTATAGGAGGTGTGAGGGCTCTAAATGACTGCAAAGTACTTTTCAATCAGACAGAAAATAGGTGAGAAATGCATTTCCGCTAATGCCCCAATTATCCCAGTCCCAACAGGACAAAAAATGTGCTTTTGCCTGCTCCCAGGGACACGACTGTCAGGTCCCGGTTGTCCTCGGTGCTCAGCTGGCACAGCCAAGAGGCTGGGGCGGTGGCCTTGTGAAGGCCTAGGTGCCCCAGCCCTGTAGGGGCCCCCGACGCAGGCTGGAAGGGGACAAGCCCTGCCCCTCAGCATTGGCCAACTTGGCTCCTGGCTACTGGAGGAGCCACAGGTCCCCTGCTAGACATGCCCCGTGCAGCTTGGGATCTTCCCCTCTGTAAATCATAAACGACATCTTTGCCTCTGCAGTTTCTCTGGATCAATTCTCCTCCTCCTCCTCCTCCTCCTCTTCCTCCTTCTTCTTTGTCTTCTGTGGTACCAGGGATTGAACTCCGGACATTTGCACTGAGCTACCTCCCCAGCTCCTTATTTATTTATTTATTTATTTATTTATTTGTTTGTTTGTTTGTTTATTTTTGAGACAGGGTCTTGCTGAGTTTTCCATGCTCGGTTGGAATTTACAATCCTCCTGCCTCACCTTCCCAGAACTCTGAGGCTACAGGCATGCAGCACCATGTCCAGCTGTGGATGGTTCCTTCGTGGCAGTCCTGCGTGCTGTAAACTCATCTTTCCCCTGGGCTCCTGCTTTGACTTCCCGTGGGCCTCCCTACCTCCAGCCACCTGTCCCATGTTCCTCCATCACAGTGCCCAGAGTGATCTTTCTGAAATCCACCTCCCACCAGCTGTGACACTATTAACCCTTACACTGCGTCCTGGTCATAGAGGGCCCTCCTGGTGTGGGGTGGGCTCTCCAAATGTTCCTAGAACACCAGACAGCTCGCTGGCCCATTCTCCTCCTTTTCTCACCTCTGACCCACCCAGGACTGGTCCATTGTGTCCTGAACGTCCATTACCCATTTCTCTCTGCCCACCCTGGCCTCCCCAGTATCCTCTCCTGCTCCTCTGTATTCGCCCCTGAAGCTGCTGAAACAAAGGCCACATGCTGGCTCAGAGCCTCAGAAGCGGCTCTTCCAAAATTCTAGAGGCTAGAGTCTGGATCAGGCCCAGAACCCAGGATGTCCAGGCTCTCAGAAGCACCGTTCTGGCCTCTGCCGCTCCCCACTGCCACTAGCTTTCTTTGGTTTGTGCTGCCCTCCTCAGTCCCTGCCTCTGTGCTCACAAGTCCCTTTCTCCTCTCTTTGACCTCCAGCTCCGCCTCCACTTCCACTGGAGAGAGGCACATAGGCTCAGATGGAGGATCCTCATGGATAGCCAGACAACCAGTGTAACCCCCCCTATCTCTGCACCCTGAACTGAAACATGATGGTAAAGACCCTGGCTCCATATTAGGCAACATTTCCGGTTTCTTGGGTTGGGACTTGATGTCCTCAGGAGCCTTATTAGCCAGCTCATCTCCCTGCCACACATGATGTTCTGAACTGCTTGTAGTTTGCCACACAGACCGTGTTCTGGTGGCACACTTCCCCGGCTGTGCCATCCTCTCTGCCTTTCCCATCATCTACCCCCCCCCCCCCACTTCCTTTTCTCTCTCTGTCTCTAAGGCTACACAGGGGTTTCCTAAGTCACTGTTTCCCTGGCTGGGCTCAAATTCACAATTTTCCTGCCTCAGCTTCCCAGAATCCAGAGCACTGGGATTACAAGTGTATATTTCTTGCCTGGTTCTATTACTCGTATTTTGAGCTCAGGTGTTACCTCTGCCAGCAAGTATTCCTGGCCCCTCTTCTGTCACTATTGCCGTCACAGGTGCTCACGCTCACAGGTGCCCTACTCTGTAACATTACAATGGACTTTTCTGAATTGGTCTTCCTTGCTAGGCTCTCAGCTGCTCAGGGTGGTTCCCAGGGCTGAGCCGTCTTATATCTGCATTGATGGATGGTCGAGAGGCAAGGAAGGGAAGAAGGACTCTTGGGAGTTAGATGATTGAATCATTTGGCCTTTTAATTTAATTTCATTTTTGGCTGTGAATTCTGAACAATCTGGCTGAATCTACAGTCGAGTGGATTAAAGGAAATAGGAAGATGGGTGACTGGCTCCTGTGCAACATTTTCTAATTAAAATCATGGAAGATATTTGAGAATAATAATAATAACAGCAGCAGCTACCGTGGCCAGATGGGCTTCTGCCATGAGGTTCACAGCCAGGATTGCACAGAATGGAGCCAGGGTTCTGCAAGGACCAAGCTGCTACCTCTGCAGCGTGCAGGGAGTTGGGGGGCAAGAGGCAGGCCTGGGCCCTCCTGGGTGACACTGGCTGTGTGCACGAAGAGTGCACAGCTAGTGCAGGGAATCCCAGAAATGCCTTATGAGAGGAGAGCAACTGAGGTTCACAGAGGTCCGGTCACCTCCCTTCCACTGCCTGCCAAGGTCGCTCAGGAGAGCTGGGATTCAAATGCAGGTCTTTGTGACTCCAATGCCCACTTTTTTCATCCTAACAGGTTGGAAGGAACAGGTGATCAGGGAGAACACTGGCTGAGGGCCCGGGAGAAGAACAAATTGATTGTCTAGGAACATCTAATCTGTCCTGTGCCGTACCGTGGGGGTTCACTCCACTGCGATCAGGATCTGGGCATTCCTCACTGGATCAGTTGTCAGCTGCTTGGATGCCAGGGCTCCATCCCCCCACCCCCCTCGCTGTCTGGAAGGGGAAACTGAGACCCAGTGGGGTGAGGAGGTCATGTGCTCAAGCTGAGTCTAGACAATAGGTGTCTCCCAGCCAGGGCCCCCTTGACACCACCCTGCCCCTTGGTTGACATTTCCGTTCAGTTCAAGGGGATTATGCAAATCCACAGTGATTAGGCTGTCTGCTACTGGGCACTATGGAAACAGAGCATCCTGCTCTGCCTGCTCCCTCCTTCCAGTCGAGCATAGAGACACCAATACCAAGGTGAGCTTTTCTGGCAAGGCTTGTTAGGCTACTTTAGGAGCAAGTGCACAATTTGTTTTGAATTTAGGCTCACAGAGAGGAGAAGCCAGATTAATCATCAGAACCAATTTCAGAGCCATGACTTATGTCTTCTTCCAAATACTGGACCACCAATGGGAACAGGGAGGGTCACAGGTCCCATATATGTCACTACATATATTCATAGTGTTATATGTAACCTTCTGCAGATAATTTAATACCCCGCTTCAGCTTCTATAGTTTTTTTTTTAAAGTTCATTCCTATTATTTGAATTGGTTCAATGATTAATCTGAAGAAGTAACAAACATGTATTGTATAGCCACTCA
Organism: Ctenodactylus gundi; assembly: GCA_004027205.1. Lineage (NCBI taxonomy): Eukaryota > Metazoa > Chordata > Mammalia > Rodentia > Ctenodactylidae > Ctenodactylus > Ctenodactylus gundi. The sequence goes on along the minus strand of PVKB01002197.1, from coordinate 158,674 downwards.
CTTCTGAAAGATGAGAAGTTAGGTCCTTAACTGGACAAAGTGGCTTGCTTGTAATCCCAGCTACTTAGAGGCTGAGGCAGGAGAATCATGAGTTGAGCCCAGCCTGGGAAAAACAGTGAGACCTTATGTCTCTCTGTCTGTCTGTCTGTCTGTCTCCTTCCTCTTTCAGACACACACACACACACACACACGCACGCGTGCACACACACACACACACACACACACGCTATTCACATCCACTTTCCACCTGCTGCACAGCTGCTTGGCTTCCCTCTTTGGAGCTAAGCATGACCACACACACGTATCCTTACTTATTTTCTCTCCTCTTCTACAACAGTTAGCAACCACACTCTACATGCTTCCTTCTTATGTGCTGGAACATCTGGGTGTACCTCGGACTAACACTCCCTGTGAGTGAACTCTTAATTCCTTCGCTAGCTCTTGTCGATGGGCCTTAGGTGCCTGCCTTTATGCACACTTGGTGCATATGGGCAAAGACGTCTACAGCTGTGCTGGCCAATATGGCAGCCAATAGTGCATGTGGCCTTCTCAATTTAAGTGAACTCCAGGTAGTCAGATTTTTGGCCAGGGCAGCCACATTTTGAGGGCTCTATGGGCCCAGTGGCTTTCACAGGGCAGTGTGGGTATGGAACATTCCTAATGTTCAGGAGGTTCCAGGAGGCCAGTATATGCTGGCTGGGGGCACATTTGTGCAGGGAACTATGAAGCCAGAGGTCTTTGTGCCTGGATCCTGGCAGCAGCTGCCCAGGTCCCCTCTCTCTGAAGGTGCTCTAGCTATTTGAACCCCTCAGTGACAGCCTTGGGGAAGGAGATTTCTTTTGTTTCTTAACAATTGCATGAATATTAGAACAAGAAGGTTCTCTGTGTGCTGGTTCCAAGGACTTTCTGTTTCTGTGTGGTGTCCACATTGCTCATATCAGATGCTGCTGTTCCTTGCTTACAACAGCACACCTGTTCCTGGGGCCCCACAGTGACCTTCCTCAGTGGCCTGGTCTCTTGGTCCCTTGTCTCCAGCTCCTGCCCTGGCCACTTCTCCCCTCTGCGAGCCTGGATAGCCAACTGTATCACAGGAGAAAGGGCTGACCCCTGTATAGATTCCCTGTCACTAGGAGACTTTTTTGTGGCACTGGGATTTGAATCCAGGGCTGTCACACTGAGTTACATCCCTAGTCCTTTTTTTATTTTTGATTTTGAGACAGAGTCTTGCTAAATTGCCCAGGTTGGGCTTGAACTTGCGATCCTCCTGCCGCATCCTCCTAGAATTCTGGGATTCCAGGCTTGTGCCACAGGTCCAGTGCTGGAGACATTCTTTACCAGAGATTCAGCATTGGCCCAGATCTGTTGGTCCTTTTGGGGAATCATGATCTCCATGATGCCATACCCATGGGCACCTTTGGTGCTCTTCCCAAACTGCTCCCAGCTGACTTCTGGGCAGCATTCTGCACATCGCCTGTGCGGGCCCCCTTGAATTCAGAGATATGGCGGCCTCCTGTCCCTGTCCATGCAGCTCCCCGAGAGTTTATGGCCTGAGTCTACTTCTTTTCCTCTACTTTCCCCCTCTTGTCTCATGGCAACTGTGGCTGATTAGCATCTCTACATTTGAGGACAAGGGTAACACATTTTAATTTCTCTTTTCATGGGCTGTGACATTCTGTATATCTTTCCTTATAAAACCAGATTAGAAGCAGAGCACAGCAGATGTTATATACAGCTTTCACCTAGGTCCTGGCTGGGGCAGGGCCCTGGCCCCGCCCTTCCCTGCACTGCTGGCTCTGCAGTTCCACGCCCTCTCTGCATCTCCGTACAGTCATCACTCAGTCACCCTGTCACAGCCGCAGCTTGCGCCCTTCCCTTCTCCCTTTCAACAGTCCTTCCCCCTCTGAACATCCTACTATCTGTTCCATCTCTCTTTTCTAAGCCCCCAAACTCCTTCCCTGCCCCAGCCCCTTCTACTCTGGGGACTTCAAATCTCATCTCATAGTCTTCTTCTTGTTCTCTTTTGCCATGATCGACTTGAACTTTAAGCATCGCAACTTTCTTGGTCCACATCTCATAATTACTTGCCTTATACCTCAGTGATTTTTATCTCAACTCTAGACACACATAGACCTGACTTTACCTCCTGTAAGTGAACTACTTCTGATATCTGACTCTCAAATTCCTTTTTGACCACAGCCTTCCATACACCCTCCTCTTCTTCATCACATCAGTTGATCTTGAAGTTACGTTGTGTGATTGCAGATTTTTAAACCTCTTCCTTTTTTTTCCCAATCCTGCTTTGATTTCCAGTTGTCTGCCCATCCAGTCTGTACCCTTGACCCACCAGGCCAACTGAGCCACAGCCAGTGATCTCCCGCTTCTTCACCTTGGGCTGTGCATGCTGGTTGGCCCATTCCATCCTAAGGATCGTGTGAGGACCCATCTAACTCACTGGCCACCTCCTCCTCAAAGCCTTTCTTTTTCCTTAAGTGGAAGGATCACTTTTTCATTGAAATACCAGTAGTACTTATGCCTCTGCTATGGGACTTCCTCCTCATTTAGCCACATCCCTGTCTAGGCTCTGTGGATGGTAGTGACTATGCATATCTCTGTGGCCCTGAGACCCAGCCTCTGTGCTTGTGGACGGGTCTGAATTGGCTCAATTTTGTTGAATGATCATTTTTGCTTTTTTGCATGATTATTCTATGCTTGTATGACTGTTTCATCACTGGGGGTCAATAGGGCCTAGATGTAAAATGTAACATCCTCCCAAAATAGGAGGGAACAAAAAGAACAGAAAGAAAGAAGAAGGGAGTCTTGTGGAGGGAGGGTCTATATGCATATTGAGAAAATGGACATAACAAAGCTCGGTTCTGGGAAGCTGCAGTTTGGAATTGGTTTCTCCCAAAGAGCAGGTGATACCTCGCTAGTATTCTGGCAGCCCAAGGTTAAGCAGTGACGGTGCATCTCAGTGTCAGGTTTTGGCCTTGGCTGAGAGAAGTGAAAACACTGTGTTTATGCTCAAAGTAAAGAACTGTCTTTTTTTTTTTTTTTTTTTAGCTTGCGTAGGAGAACATACATATCTCTTATGCAGCTGGTCTGTGCCTCCAGCTTTAGAAGTGAAGGGCACCAACAGAAATGACCCAAGGCCCCATCACTAGGAAACTGGGAGGAAAATCACACAAGCTGATGCCAACATGTCACCAGTATAGACGATCAGGGCCCAAATATTGGTCTCTTCTCTGGCAGAGGAAATACAGCACAAATTCTCTCATTTGCTCAGGACAAAGAGGTGCTGCTGAGAAGGGCTGGTGGCAGCAGGAATCTTCAGCCCAGTATTTCAGCAAACAAACTGCCTGGATTTATCAGCCTCTGGAGAGGATGCCTCTGCCTTCCCCAGGAAGTTGGGCCCAAGGCTTTGAGAAGCCAGACATAGTGTAGACACACATTGCTGGTTCCTGCCACTTGTACTGACTGGGTGGCCATCCCTGGGCCCAGGGCCATGGCTGCTGGAGGGTCCTCAGTGTCCTATGTATATTTGCTGGTTCTTTCCCTTTCAAAACCTTCTTGAGAATGAAATAACACTGCCTCTCTAGATCTGCTCTGTGGCCTGGGAGGCTGAGCCTGCAAAGACCACTGCTGGGCTCTAAAGCTTTCCTACTGGGTCTAGCCCATGGAGGGCATTTGGTCCTCTCCTCTCAACCAGGCTGTGGCTATGGAGGCTGCATTTCTGTGCCACAGTGCCTGCTTGGCGTCGCTAGGCAGCTAACCCTCGGGCCTACAGTGGGGCTTCTTTGGGTTCCCTGTAGGCCTCAGTGCTCCCTGACCTTTGGTGAATCTGTGCCCCTGACTGGGACTCTGTGAAAACCCTCTACTAAGCTTTCCTTCCATAACTTTCCAACTCTTTCTTACTTGGGCCCTGACTGGTAACTGTCTGACTGCTCCAGGCCCTCTTCCAGTGACGGCCAAACCATATCAGATTTCAAAGAGCAATTCTCAAGAGCTCCACTTTCTTGCTGTTCAATAGAATTTTATTTTACTTCTGAATCTTTACTCAGGGTAGATCTTGGCATATCTGAAGTATCATATGGATACAGAAACTGCTACAGAAGATGGCTCCAATTGGCCTCCTTTAGTCACTGTTCTCAAGATAACCTTCATGGGAGTGATGGGTAGTTAGCCATTAGTGGGACTGAAGGCCAAAGAAGGAATCCAAAATAGCACGCTTTGCCAGTTAGTTAAGCAGCAAAACCCTCAATGTATACTACATTTATAATCATGCATTGGGCTTCAGACTTGGAGACACAGGGCCTCCATTTTTAGAACAAGGCACATAGTGTTCCTGGTCACCATAGCCTACAGTCTAATAACACGAGGAAAGGAGATATTCTTTAAAGACCCTCCTGCCTGGGCGAAGAACCTGGTTTAAATCAAGAACTCATCTTTTGTAAACGTCTTTCTCATTTCTTACTTGGCCCCTGAGGGTACTCTGACCATCTGAAAAGGACAGGAAGACATTTTGCAATTCCAAAGTAACTTCTAGGAAAAATGCCAATAGCACCATAATTAGTATATTTCCCTGAACCCCAGGAATAACTCTTGTGCACATAAGATATTTTAGACTTCCACTTGGGGCAGATGCCTTTGCGGCACTGACTGCCTTCTTGAAGGAGTAACTCTCTCTGTACCTACTCTACAAGAAATTATCCATACTTGTGCACAGCTGCCCACTTGTCTTGACTGAATTGTTTTTATCAAAGGCAGAAGTTCAAACAAGGACCAAGGCTGGTGAGGGCTGATTCCTCACTCAGGACCCAGCTTCCTGGTGAAAACAGGTTTTCCTAAGGATGAAGAAAAGGCATTAGGGAGATAGTTTTTCCTCTTAACTTCTTGTCTGGACTCATGGTCTTTCCCTGTCCTCTGCCCTAACACAGCTTCTTGGTTATCTGCAGGACATGTGTTGAGTTTAGCAGGCCAGGCAACAAGGCACACTCCACAGCACCACCCCCTGGTCAGCTCACTATGGCTTGCCCTGGAGGAGCTGTGCCCTGCAAACTCACGTCTGCAGAAGGGTTTCTCCTGTTACGTCCCTGGAGCTGACTTTGGCTCTGGGCCACATCAAGGGATACCAGGGCCCCAAGTGGGAATATAGTTCTACTTGGGTCCCAGGCTATTATGCCCACTGGCAGTACCATCCAAGCTCACTCTCCCACTCTTTTAGACTTGGCTCCTGCCAGTTCTTCGGGCCATCCACTCTAGGGAATCCTGACTTATGGAACTTTATCACCTGTACAATTTCACACACTCCCTTCTCCAATGTGGTATTGGGACTGCCAGGACCAGAGTCTGTAAAACATGACTGCCACTTTAGTGTGGGGACCCTGTCACTCCCAGAAAATGTGTTCAGCAAACAGCCTGCCCTCGTTGTTACAGCTAACTTCTAGGACGGCCACTACCTGTGAAATCTTCTCTTGGAATCCAGAGGTGAAGAGCAAAACTCTCACTATTTGGGGCCAAATTACGTGTTAATAAGAACAGCTGCAGCAACATACTTGGGATCCCCTGCTGGATAACAGGAGCTTTTACTTCTCTGTCCTTTGTTTCTAAATATTCATCCTATTTATAAAAAAAAAAAAAAAAAAGGCAGATGTTGTGGTCGGCTCTGGAAACCTTGGCTGAGGGATGACAAAAAAAAAAAAATAATAATCCCTAGTGCCACTAAGTGAAACTGAAGACGGCGTGTGGGACACAGCAGCTCATATTTACAGTGTAATGACCCTTTCACAGAGGGCCATACCTCAATGTACAATCCTTTTTGCCAAGAAGTGGGGATTACTGTTTGTAACTCCAAAGGAAAAAACTCACAATTACTAGAGATGGTTTAGAGAGTCCTTTATTTATGCAGAGGAGAGACTGGAGCCTGGGCCCCTGCTCCTCTCCCCACTCCCCCGGCTCCATTCCACTTGAGTCTAGAGGCACTGCCTTGCTTGCTGGGCACATCCATCTCTGTTAGAGGTGCCAGAAAAGGCTGCCACCTGAGGTTCTGTGGGAGAGCCTGCTGGGTCTCCAGTGAGCCCTGACAGGGGATCTGTAACATCCAGCTGAACGTGAGAACTGAGGCTGGGCTCCATCCAGGCTCCAGTGTGGGCTTCCTGTCATCACAGCCGCCGGGCCTTCCTGGGGCGGCAACCATTGTGTGGGTGAGGGGTGTTGTCGGTGATGGAGATCACTTCCAGGCCCCCCATGGTCAATCCCTTGATGGCAGACTGGAAGAAGCAGAAACAGGGCAATGGCATGGTCACAAAATTGATGATCGAGGGTCTCCACACCAGAGAAGGATCCAAGAGACAGTGCAGAGAAGAGAGGAGAGAGGGAAGGCCACTGGCATGCATACTAACAGTCCTGATCTGGTTTTACCCTCACAGAGGGCTTCTGTCCGAACCCCTTCACCAAGATCTCCACACTGTCTGCCTCTCAAATAACACCTGCCACCCTGTGCCTCACAATCTGAGGACAAAGACCTTGGGGTGCATCTTAAGTGTCACAGCTGAAGACTGTCCCTGCTGGGCCTGAGACTCCCTATAAGCCCCCAGCCTGTGCTGCACTATTAAGTAATCCCATTTTATTTATACACGTCTACATGCCCACCCCCCACACCCCAGGACTGAGCCTGCCATCTGTTTTGCACTGAGGGATCTGCTTGCATGGTCCTACGGACACCATGTCCCTACTCCTAGGACCTGGCAAACAGTGACACTCAGGATGGTCTGATGAATTAAACCAAGTGATCTTGCTTTGAGGGTTTAGTAAATCGTAGAACTTCCGAAAGAAACTTCAAGCCACGCCATGGAATTTCACGAAAGGGTGCCTTCTGCCCTCTCCACACCCAGATCTCAAGCCCCAGATTCTGCTATTGAAACAGCAAGTACCCATGCTGGGAAACAGTGGTCACTTACCCAGCGCCCTGGGCCCAGGCCTTTCACCACGACGCGGACGTGTGTCACGCCCTTCCCCTTAGCTTTCTGTAGAGAAGCAGCACATGGTTAGTGTCTCAGAAACAAAGCTACTCCACAGCCTCGGGAGCAACACAGAGAGGGACCTGCGGGAGCAAACAGGGAGGCAGGAGACAGAGGAAGCAAGAGAGCTGGGCCCAATGGTGAAGGCCTAGAATCCTAGCACTGTGGGAGGCTGAGGCAGGAAAATCACAAAATTTAGCACACCTTAGGAAACTCTGTGACTTAATGATTCTCAAAATTAAAACTAAAAACAGGTTGAGGATGAAGCTCCAAGTGAAGGCCTTGGGCTTAATCCCTAGTGCCACTAAGGAAAAAATAAATAAAAAAAGAAAGCAAGGGGAAGGCAGTGGAAGATAGACTGAGAGAGGGAACAAGAGTGACAGCACTGCCACCTAATGGAGACTTCTACACAGTGCTCAACTTCTCAGGTAGGTAAGCACGGAATTGCATACCTAGAGGCACCACTTTGGACTTTAAGGCTGAGCTCAGACATTCACTTAACAAGTATTATCATTTAAAATCCTTTACATTTTCTTTTTTGACTATAAAGAAGTCCATGATAGAAACTGGAAAATACATAGGAGTCACACATAAAACCTACCACACCAAAGGCACATTAACACTGACCTATTTAATTGTTCACTGTGGGGCATTTATAGCATCTTGTTTTCCTATATTCAGTAATACTAGCCATTAACAGGTCTGAAGGACGCTCTTGGAAGGTTCAGGCTTCTGACGCTCACAGCCTTGTTGAAGGAAGGACACAGGTCAGACCTGTGTTACAGGACAAAGGTGCAGGCTGTGTCCTAGGTCAAGCTGGGATCTAATCAGGAAACTAACTGCTCCTTGGCTCGCTATGTTACACAGTCTGTCTGCTAACTGGCTTTTGAAAAAAAATAGTTAATATTGAGGGTTCTCTGAAATTCACAAAAATGAATTTTAAGTGTCCAGAGCATAGCAATTGCTCCATAAATATACCAGTAACAGTGCACTGACCATGTGCTTCTACAGAGGCCTGCACCAGTTCCTATGTTCTCCAAACAAACTGTCATCACCCTTTCTCCCTGTCACTGGTCTTCATGTCGAGAGGGCTTCGGCTCTTAAGCCTTCAGAACTTCAGCTCTGGCCCCTACAACCAACCAAGTGCTTTACCCCTAATGAAGCCGAGAAAGCAAAAAGAGAACCTTTGAACATGTTCCTCTTCAAGCTACTGCCTGCGGTCTCAGGTGTCTAACAAGGGTTGCCAAATGCCTACTGCTTCTGAACGTTCAGCTCCCTACAACTCATACTTACTGACACACTTACATACTAGATCTTAATCATTTCTATTTCCCTTTCTCTCCTCCTGTCCCCAGATCCTTATCCCCTTCCCAACTCCAAAGTCTACTTCCCTGTCTATCATCTTTTCTTTTGTTCTTTAAATTATTTATATTTTGAGAACATCTTGTGGAACAAGAACTCTCTGCAATGACCAGCCATGCAGAAAGCGGAACAGGTCACAAAGGAAGTACAGAGGAGATGCGCTTACCACCGCTGCAGCTAGGCCTGCTGTCTGTGCTGCGAGGCCTGTGCCCTTCTTGGCGTTCCGAAACCCTTCTGTGCCACAGGAAGTGTGGGCTAGGGGCACGTAAGTGGCAGAGACCACCTGGATGTGCGTGCTAGGAAAAGCAGAAGAGGAGTATGATGTAAGTATTGTTCAGGCAAAGTAGTAAGCTAAAGTATGCCTTTAGAAGCATGGGTAATAAAGAAGGAAATTCACTTCCTTCTGCTTATCAGATGACTGCTTTTAGTCACAATCATCTATTAGACCTTCCCACTCACTTGTTGTAGGTTGCTTTAATGTTTGCAACTGGGATCTCTTCAAATGTCTTTCCAGCCCACTTGAGGGAGCTCGTTTCTCCTGGAACTGGAGGGTAAATGCTGCAATTAAAAGAAACATTTTATTTGAACTTGTGATTTTTTTTTTTTTAAATCAAAGACTTAGATTACACGGTTAAAAGAATCAAATAGTAGAGATGAACTCAGAAGGAAAAACAATAGCTCTAGGTCCCCATCCTACTCAGGGGTCTACAGCACAGTGGTACCCAAAGGTTACGTGTATACTCTTTCCTGTGGGCCTGATGTAGAATCCTGCATGTGATTTGCTTATCTGCCTACACGTAGAGACAAAAAGGGGACGAGTCTTGTAGATGACTTTAATGGTCAAAAGAAGATCATTTCCTGGCTTCCCCTGGTGGGTAAGGAGGAAGAGTCAAAAACCACACGTCTTTATTAAAGTCTGAGCATAACCAGTGAAAGACCTTTTGTAGAGAACAAGGTTTTGCAATTAGGAAGGACTCAGACCTTGAGCCATGTATTTGAAGGCCTAAACCAGACTTACCCTTTCAGCCCTCCAGTTTTGGTGTACATACTAACAGTGTTGCACCCAAGGAAACCACTAAAATGCAAGACAAAGCTTTCTGGCACTGATCACCTGCCTCTCTACTTCTCATACCAGGTAAACTACAGAGGTATCCTTTTTCTCATTGCTGCTAAAGACTGTTTTAAAAATACAGATAAATGTGCAATAATGCAAAGATCAGAGCTCCTGTCTTAGTGCTCTTTAGCGCTACTACTGTCCTGTTGATGACTTCACTAACATCCTTCCGCCTCAGCTTGTTTCTAAACCTTGCTTCCTTAAATAATCATGTGTTCTCTGTCCTACCTTTGCAATTTACTCCCAGGGTCACACCTAGCCTTTGTTGTTACCAGTATCTATAATCCTACCATAACCTTTGTTTCAAGTACACACTCTCTGGCCACCACCTCCTGGCATGCCCACTCATTTTTCCTGCTATTTTAACTCCTGAAGCCCTCAGCCCCACAGGACCCTACAACCCAGTGATCCTACCAGCTTTCCACTGTCCCTCCCACTCATGTCCTTTCTTCCTTCCTCACATAAACCAACCCCCATGGTTAACCATGGTGACATTCTCAAATCTTCCTTCACTGTATTCCCCTTGGCAAGCCTCTCACCCTGGTTAAATCTATCTCTCCGGCCACTCTGCGCCTGTGCAAGTGAGTGGTCTTTGGGCTTCTCAACCTCCTCACTACTGACATTTTGGGTAAGACAATTCTGTGTGTCCTGGGAGTTACAGGGTATTTAGCAGCATCTCTCGCCTGTACTGACTAGATACTGTTCCCTGGGCTGTGGTAACCAAAGATGTCTTCAGACATTGCCCAATGTCTCCTAGAGTCAAAAATCAGTATGGCCCAGAGCCCCGTTGTACTTTAATGACTTCTAGCATCAAGTGGGCTCTCGGTGCTGCCTGGCAATATCCCCGGTTCAATTATCCATCCATTCTCCTGTGTGATTCTTCTGTACCTTCTTTTGTCTCCTCAAACCTCCAACTCTTTCCTACTTCCTCAATGCCAGCTGATGACCTCTAACAGAAAAAATAGAAGCAATCAGAATTTCTTCCAGCTCCCATGACCAAACATCTGTGACCACAGCCTCTGCCATCTCTCTCCCTGTTCTGATGCTCCGCTTGTGTATTACCCCTCAAGGACAGTGCTCCAGTAATGTTCCCACTCCAATGTCACTGCTCTTCTTCCTCTACTGCATCATTCTCATCATGTCCCAAATCTATATAAAACCCCTAGACCTCTTAACCCCCAAATTTCCTTGAGCTGCCCATCTCACCCCCAACAGCAAAAATTCCCTTAGAGAACTGAACACTCTTTTCCTCTCTCCCATTCTCCTTGAACCCACTCTAATCAGACACTGGCCTCTACCACTCCACCAAAAATGGCTTTAACCAAGGTCACCAATTCCACTTTTTATTCTAATGAGCAACTCCGCTATGGGCCTGTTGTCTTATCATGTCAGCAGCATTAGACACAGCTGATCTCCCCACTTTGATCCACACTAAACAAAACAAATGAATCCAATTTTCCTGGTTTTGTTACTATCTTCCTGAAGGTTGTCTCTTTCGCTGGTTCATCTCCTAAACCTCTAATACAGTGCACATTATACCTCTACATAGATGTCGGGTATCTCAAATTTAGTCACCAAAATACAAACTCCTACACTCTCCTCCATCTTAATAAATAACTTAATAACTCTGTCCATTCAGACCAGTATGCTCAAAATTTTAGTTTTCCTCATTCTTCCCTTTCACACCTTAAACTAACAAATCCTGGGCTGAAGGAATGGCTCAGTGGTTAAAAGCGCTTGCCTAGCAAGCGCTAAGTACCCTAGTTTGACTCCCCAGCACCACATAAGCTGGGCATGGTGGAGCACACCTGTAATCCCAGCACTTGGGAGGCTAAGACAGGAGGATTGCCTAGAGTCCAAAGCCAGCCTGGGCTCCAAAGTGAGTTCAGGACAAGCCTGCACCACAGAGACTCTGTCTCAAAAAACAAACAAACAAAACAAATCCTATTGGCTATATTTTCAAAATAATTTATCAGTCTGGCCATTTATATACCACCTCCATGGCTAGTGTCTTGGTCCCAACCACCATCCTCGTGCCTAGGTTGTTTCGATAGTCCTGTAACTGCTTAGACTTCATCCAGTGGTTTAATATTAACACAATGGTCGAAGAGACTCCTTTTATAAAGTAAGAAAAATCGTATTAACCCTTTGCTCAACTGTCCAGTGGCTCCCATCTCGGAGTAAAGCTGAAGTCCTCGAGGTGGCATGCAAGTCCTATAGGATGAAGCTACCATGCTTGCTGGAACTCCAGCCTGCCACTGTTATTCTCCCATGCTTTGTACTTGCTTTTCATCTACTGTCTGCTACCCACTAAGATTTAAGGCAGAATTTTATTTTACTTTGTACTGGGCATTGAATCTAGGGCCTTCTCATTGAGCCTTTTCTATTTTTTATTTTGAGACATGGTATCATTAAGTCACCAAGTTGCTCAGGCTAGGAACAAAGTCGTAACCCTCCTGCCTCAGCCTCCCAGAGGACTGTGATTACAAGTGTCTGTCATCATGCCCAACTGGTTTCAACACTGAACAGGGCCTAGCACTGTTCTTCTTTTTTTTTTTTTCAGTGTTGGGAATGAAATGCAGGGCCTCATGCATGCTAGATAAGGTCTCTACCACTGAACTCTACCCCTAGCCCTGGAATTACTGAATGATCACAGAAGAATCTTGATTTAAATTCCTGCAGCAGTAGAGAAACCGTAAAAGCTCTTGGGTGACAGAAAAGACCTTCACCATTCTGATTCCTCTTATCTTCCTAGAGCCTTATCTGCCACCACACATATCTGAACATTCCATATTCTTTCAAACCACATGCTTTACTGTGGTCTAACTATCCCAAGCATCCCGTTCACCTTGCCAGCTGAACACCAATGCACTCTGAACTCCACATGACCTTCTCAGAGTTTCAGATTTCCCCAGAACAGAAATATGGTCTTTCATACATCCAGCCAGTTCTTACTTCCTTCTGTACTATCGATCAGACTATGATGAAAATGTGTGCACGTCTGTCTTCCTTGGAAGACCATGAACTACTTAGAGGTAGGAATGATTTTTTTTTCTACTTTCTAGTAGCTAGCACGGTGCTGGGCACATAGTAGGTTCTCTGTAAATGTTTGCTAAATGGGCGTGAAGTTAAATGAGTGTATGTTGTCTTTACATAGAGGTTATGGCACTCGTGGGACCCAAGATGTCAGTACCTCGGGATGAGCACAAGACTCACCCTGGACCTTCGATCAGCTTGAAGAAGTAGAGAGTGACGTGCTCCAAAGTTTAGAGTCTCTCTCTCTCCATTCTGTGTCCAAGGCAGGGAAGGTTGTTAGTCCGAAACCCATCTCACAAGCAAAGAGTGCTTACCAGATAATAACACATCTAGCATTCACTCAACAAACATTTACTGAGCAGTTACTTTGTGCCAGAGCGCATTTCATTTGACTTTCACAACCTTTTTAGGCATTACCCCCATTTGTGGATGAGAAAGCTGAGGCTCAGATCCTGGTTTACAAAAGGTCCTGCAGATGCCGAATGACAGAACTGGGAATTCACAATTCTGACTCGAGGGTCACGAGCAAGAGTCACGGGGTGCGGGATTCCCGACGGCTCCATCCATGTGGGCCTCACCTGAACTTGCTAGGTCTCGGAGTTGCCTCCTTCTCAACTTCCTGGCTGGCCGCCGCATCTTGAAGCTCTTGGACGCCCGTCTGGAAGGTCCGGACTGGGACCCCGCCTAGAACCCTGCGGAGAAGGAAAGCTCGGTAAAGTCCTGGCTTACGGGTCACTGGCGCCCACATGGCACAAAGGCTACAGGCACAAAAGTGGTCTTAAGAGTGGCCGTGGGCCAATCACTTTTACCTGGTCTCCTGGGGCCGGGCCCAGGACCGCAGTAAGTAAAGCCCCGCATTCCTTGCAATCTGCATGACTTGAATTGACCCTAGTCAGGTCCCGTCGGCGGCGTCCTGCGTAGCGGGAGCGGCGGCCGCACCATAAGCTCCTGCGGGGGAGGGTACAGACAGTCATCTTCTTGGTATTTACAAGTTCTATTGATTTTTCCAATTTAAGTGCTTTGTAAAAAAACTATATTTGAGTTTTCACCTGGAAATTCCTTCCCTTTTTGTATTCTAACATGAAAACTTTACCCACCCTTCCAAGTTAGAATGGTTCGTTCTAGTAGTTCGGGGATTGACCTCCACCACAGTCTAGCGGCTTCCGCGTTGCCTTATGGGAGCATGGGTTGTCTGAGGCGCCGCTGAGAGCCGCGGTACATTGTGGGAAGGCAGAAAGATGGCGGCGCCCGTGGGGCGGACTCTGTTAGGTGTGGTGAGGGGCCGGCGGCACTTTGAGAGGACATGGGTCGGCAGCCTGGGTTCTCGCAGACTGTCTCTCGAGACTGTCCCTTCAGGCACCAGGTCCCCATGGCGCTTGTTGGGTGCAGTATGTCTGCAGCGGCCACCACTAGTCTCCAAGGCGCTGACCCCTCTCCAGGAAGAGATGGCGGCTCTGCTACAGCAGGTTGGTGGACTGGCATGAGGCCTTTGGTCCAACCCTTAGTTTGGCAGCAGTTAGTTTGTATAAGTCGTTTCCCTTTCTCAGGCTTAAGTGTATTTATCCGCAAGACGGAACTACCAATAGGGTTCTGGTGGTGAACAGGAGTTAATCCCTGTCCCAAGGAGCACACAGACAGGAGAGGACAAAGTCTGTGAAATGAGTGTTAAGAAGGAAGTACAGGAGCCAGTGGACACACCTGTAAGATTCTCGTCATGGTCTGCTCTGGTTTACCTCAAAAGGGCTCTTTCTGTGAAGGACAAATGAGGAAATAGGAGCAAAAACTGATTGTATTGTTTGTGAGGGTGTTAAGACCTTACAGATAGCGACCGAAGGGTGTTATATTACCTGAGAATCTAGGCTTTGTCTTGAGCAACCGAGAAGCTAACGTTTCTCTTGCTTGCTTTTTGCGTGATTAATTCATTTACTCAACCTGCAAGCACTCTATTCATCCTACAGATGCTCATAGGTCATACTGTATATTAATCTGTGTTGTGGAGTGACAATAAGTGTAATTTGGGTGTAGTTCTAGTTCTCTGGGAGCTTCAATCCAGTGGAGGGAGAGAGACAGTCAGGAACCAAATAATCACATGACTAATTTCAGACTCCTGTAAGTGTTAAAAAGGAAAACATAGAATACCCTGAGTTACACAGAGACATCTAATTTTGAGTTTATAGGAAGTTTCAAGGAATGTCTCTTTGAGAAAGTGATATTAAATTGAGATTGGAAGGATGAGTAGAAATCTCTTGTGAGAAATGACATAAGGATAAATATTTCTAGGAAAAAGGGTCATCAATAAGTGTCTAGGGCAGGAGGGTCTTTGGTGAACAAGTTGTTGATCGAAGACTGATGTGACTGGCCTGTGGTAAGTTGGTGAGCAGTGTTTTTCCCGGCTCTGTGTTCTTAGTAATAGCTTTTATTCCCAGTCATAGTCTGACAGTTTTGGAGAAGTAACTTAAGTGCTAAAGGGCAGGTGACCATTTTTTTCCCCTGTCTCTTTTCTATCTTTGCAGTGTTTTGATTGTATGTCTGTTTATATGAAGTGGTAAACTTTTGAGCCTGCCATTGGTGCTTTAGCTTTGTTTTACTTTTGTTGTTGTTGTTGTTTGTTTTCTTTTAATTTTCTCAGATTGAAGTGGAGAAAAGCCAATATTCTGACCACGAGCTTCGTGCTCTGGAGGAAGCCCAGAGACTGGCAAAGAAGAAAGCTGAGCTGTACGATGAAGAGCAAGATGAACAGAATATTTTGCTTGTGCAAGATTTGGAAGATTTGTGGGAGCAGAAATTCCTGAAGTTCAAACCTGGACCTCGGATAACAGGTTTGTAATCCTTTTAAGCCCACAAGAAGGAAGGGGCGATCCTCTGGTTCCCAAATACAGGACTATTACTTAGACTTTGCTTTGTGTTTTAAATAACAAATATTTTAAAATAACAAAACAACTTTCAGGAAAATTTTTTTTTTTATTCCTCACATCTATCCTAATACAATTTTAAAAAGGCTTCTGTTATTTTTGTTCTTGATGTAGCCTTTTTTCTTTGTGAATGTTATCTGAGCTTATTTTCTACTCTGGGACAGAGAGTGGGAGAAATTAAGCCTTTTTTTTCTCTAGTTCTTGTGCTTGATCAGAAATTCCTGTTAAAGAAGGGTTTTTTATTGTCATTATTTTGCAGATCAAGAATGAAGAACAGAGAAATTGGGAACTACTTAGATTCGAAGCGGTGATATATTCAATAAAGTAGTTGTACATATTATGGGTGTTGTTTCTTTTTCAAAGGCTCAGAGTATATTGGCTCTTGGATGGAGAAGTTCAGTTCTTGGTTTCCTTTTTCTTGCCTTGCAGTATTTTTGAGTGTGAGACTGTACTCTGAAAGAAAGAGGTCAGACTTAGAGAGACGGGTAATTTAGTCATAAATTCTTTGAGGGCAAGGATTGTAACTTCCCTGAAGGAAGATTCTAAAACTCAGAGCTCCTTGGTTCTAGCTTCTTCTGACATCCTTTTCTTAATAGAAGCTGATAAAAAAAATGACCGGACCTCATTGCACCGGAAGTTAGACAAGAACCTTGTCCTTTTAGTCAGAGAGAAACTTGGAGATGAAGATATTTGGATGCTGCCCCAGGCGGAGTGGCAGCCTGGGGAGACCCTCCGAGGAACAGCTGAGCGAACCGTGGCCACACTCTCAGGTGACTTCTCTTCCTTTCTCTAAATCCCATAACATTCATTTCATAAATAGGTGTGGCAGCTCATGCCTGGAGTCTTAGTTGCTTGGTAGACTGAGGTGAGCAGAGCATTTGAACCTGGGAATTTCTTGTCAGCTTGGGTAACATAGCATGATGAAATGCTGTCCCAAAGAGAAGGAAGGGGAGGATGAGGAGGTGGGGATTCCCTTCACACGCAGACAGAGATTTATGGGCTGACTGTGAGGAAAATTTCCAGTAGAAAGGGTGAATATTGAATGGCCCTCACAAGATAAGGATTTTCCTTAGAATGAGTAAAGAGTCTTTGTTCCACTGAGATTTTAATACATTCAGAACTGGTGTTTCTACTCCTCAGCCTATGTCTATTCTTATGCTTATAGCCTCATTTGTCAGCATCACTGCTTGTCCCTTTGCTCAACTGGGAACCTCAGAGTTATTGTTGATCTCATTCTGACATATACAGTGCTTTTAAAGGTCCTATCTTGTCTCTTCCAAATAGCCCTATCTTTATTCTCCTGGCTTTAGTTCTGATTCACTTCACTTTCCACTAGACCAGGGTTTCTCAGCTATAGCACTGTTGATGTTTGAGGCCAGATTCTTTGTGGGGGACTGTTTTGTGCATTGCAGGGTGTTTAACAGCATCTTTGGTCTCTGTCCACCAGCTGCCACAAGGTGACAGTAATAACATGTCATCCTTACCCTCAACCTCCCGCCTCCATTGTGATAACCAAAAATATCTCTAGACATTGTCAAATGTTACCTTTTGTTGAGAACCACTGTACTGGCCTGTTGAAGAAGGTGCCAGAGAAGAACCCTCATGCTGTTGTGTTACATTCTTTAGTTCTGTTAACATGAGCTTTCTGAAACACAAGTCTCTTTTCACTTTTCTCCATAGAGTTCTTAAAAAGTCTGACTCTCCAGAATGGCTTACAAATGCTTTTTACCCTGACTTTGTCCCATCAGTCTTATGCCTTACTGTGTTAATGTATATTCCAAATTCTAACCTAGCAAAGCTCTTGTATTCCTTGAATGATGTTGCTTTTCATACATTTTTGCTTTGAGGCTCGCTGGTCCCTGCTAGAATCCTTTAGTTCCCCCTGCATTGTTGCTTAGTTTTTAAATCTCAGCTTGTCTATAATACCTTCCATCGGGGAGCTTTCTTTAAGCCTCCAGGTGTACAGGGCATCATCTTCCAGGGATCCCTTCATATTTGTATATGTACTTATTTAGTTTATACAGCAAACTTTTACTCTGTGCCTACCATTGGCCAGGCAGTAGGGTCACAGTGATCAATTGGACACTACCCTGGTCCTGAGAAGCTTAGGTTCCAGTTCTAACAGAGAATACACTCTTTTATTTATACCATTGTATTGTAATTTTTTATTACCTTTCTCTCCCAGCTAGAATTTTGAGTTCACTGAAGGTCTGGACAGTGTTCCTCTTCATGATCTCAGCCGTTAAAAAGTACCCAGCACCTAGTAGGTACTTTGTGAATATTATTGTTTAGATATTGAGTGTCTCCCAGAAGACTCAAGTATTTGGATGTAGTGAGACACTGGTGGGAGCAAGTGCTGTTAAGAGGTGGGACCTGAAATGCTAGGGCTTGACCCAAAAGTAGTTGATCACTGAGACAGGACCTATAAGGGTAGCTCTGCTCTGCCTCCTTATGTGGCTTTCTGTCTGCCATTCTGTGAATAGTTCTCCAGCTGTGCCTCTGCCAAGTGGTTCCACCATTGCTAGCCACACATAAATGGACTGTGACTTTCTAAAACTAAGCTAAAATAAATCTTTCCTCCCTTAAATTTTGGATGTTGGATATTCTGTCCCAGCAATGAGACAGTAACTAAGATAGAAACTGGTTCTAGGGAAGTGGGGTTGTTGCTATAACTTTACCTGACAATGTGGTTCAGAAGTCTTTGGTACTGGTTTGTGGGAGGAGTTTGGAAACATTTGAAGATGCTGGCTAGAGAAGACTTCGGATGCTGCGAGATCAGTTTGTCAGGAGATTCTGGTTGGAGCTCAGAACACCAGAGTGTTGATAGAATTGAGGATTGTAAAGCCTGGGTTTGAGAAGTGTCAGATGGGAAAAAGGATTTCATTGGCGGTTGGACTAGAAACCATGCATGTTATGCTCTGACAAAAAAGTCTATTGTTTTTTTTTTTTTTTTTTGTCCCTGTCCTGGGACTTTGCCTGAAGCTGTGATTAAGGTGGTAAACTACTTAATCTGGCAGGCAAAGAATTGAGGCAGCCCAGTTTTTATGCTGTCATATGAGTACTGGTTCTGGCTTTTAGCTAATTCTATGGCAAAAAGGAAAAAAAAATGGCAAAAATGGATATAAAATGTTTGTGATTTTGTAAGACTGAAAGGGGCTGCAAAGGTGGGGCAGAAGAACACATAATTGTTAAAGAGATTAGCATTAAAAAAAAGCCAAGTCCTTGGAATCAGGATTATAAAAAATTCCTTGAGAACATGTCAAAAATAAGCAAGACCCACTCTTTACCCAGTGAAAGTTGGGAAGGCAAAAAACCTTGCTCTGAGAAGAGTACCCCAGGCATGCTATAGGGCTGAAGAGGAAAGGTTTGCCAGGGTTCAGCCCCTTGGAGTTCAGCCATCTAAGAACTCAGAGGCCTTGGCAGCAGTTGTCAGTGGGGGTCAGACTAGTGCTCAAGTTAGTGCTGGACCTTGGTAACATCCATGTGGTGCTGGCTTTACAGGGATACAGAGTATTTTAAAATTATTGATAAGACTGAGAACATTTCATTGTATTTATAGATCATTGATATTTTTATGTGGACTTCTTACATGCTTGGGTCATTTTTATTTTGGATTTATTGAGTTTTTCTCATTGATTTCTAAGTGTTCCTTAATACTATAAAAGGTGAATCTGGGGTTTTGTGCTTAGCCTCTGATGCCTTTGAAAGGCAGATAAGCTTTGCTTTATAGAGCCCAAATGTGTCAGCAGACACTGAGCAGGGAAATGCAGAAGCCGGCTGCCCTCACTACTAGAGAGCATCACTGTGATTGTGTTGCTGACTGTCAGTTAAAAAGTAATAGCTCAACCCATGGCCCCAGAAGCATTTGGATTGAGTATAGAAGAAGATTTTTTAGGAATAGTCCTAACCTTACTCCTAGTGATTGCTTTTACTTCAGGGCTAGCTGTGGCTTTCACAGAGTCCTCCTGTAATTTGAGGAACTAGAATAAACTGGTGGGTGCATGCATCATTATCTTCTAATTCTGTTTTTTGTTTGTTTTTTCTTCCCTCAGAAAACAACATGGAAGCCAAGTTCCTAGGAAATGCACCCTGTGGCCACTACAAGTTCAAGTTTCCCAAAGCATTGAGGACAGAGAATAACGTTGGGGCCAAAGTGTTCTTCTTCAAAGCCCTACTCATGACTGGAGACTTTCCCCAGTCCAGGAAGAAAGACCATCATGTGTGGGTCAGTAAGGAGGAGCTGGGCGACTATTTGAAGCCCACATACTTGACCCAGGTTAGGAGATTCTTTTTGGACCTCTGATGGACTGAGCTAACTGTGGACAACCCTGAGAAAAATCAGTGATTAGGGCCTCAAGGACATTTATGACTTGCCCCATATTGCAGGGTAATATTGCAAAGTAAGTTCCAAGAATTAAATGAGTCTGCCATCATGTTGGTCTCAGCTGATTTGCTCTGAGGCGACGACTGGCTTCTCCCAGCGTAGAGGGAGCCATCTCCTATGGTGCCTTTCCATTTTTAAACAATTGAGTGTTGTATTACTTGGCAGTGAATTTGCTGGTTTGCTGGGCCCAAGAAGAAGAAACAGGGAAATGAATGACATGAAGCCTGATTTCTGTGAAAGCTTCTAGGCCCCAGAGAAAAGCCTAGTTTTATGCAGTTTCTAGGGCTGGAATAGTATAGCTGGAGCAAGGCTCTGATTTTGATTCCCTAGCACTACATAAACCAGGCCTAGTAGTGTATGCCTGTAATCTAGTGCTTGGGAAGCTGAGGCATGAGGATTGTTGTGAGTGTGAAGCCAGCCTGAACTAATAGCACATTCAGGATTAGCCTGGAATAGAGAGTGAGAGCCTGTCTCAAGCAAAACAAAAATGACAAAAAAAAAAAAAGGAAAAGAAAAGAAAAGATACAGTTTCTTAGTCATTTGTTACTTTAGTTTTTCTTTCAATTTGTTAGGAAGTTGTCTTAATCTAGTTTAGGAAATAGTGCCTTTTTTTCTTCCTTTATTCCATCTCTTCTTTCCTTCTTAAAAGCATTTCATTTTTAAGAACAAGTCAATCATGCCTTACTTAATTTCAATCACACGAAGTGAACAAGTTCATCTTAACTCCATTCTACAATAGAAGAGTCATAGCCAGGCTGAGATGTGGCTCAGAGTCATGCTGCATATCAGGGGATGGTGTTAGAGGACATGCTGGCTTCTTGCCTCTGTGTTGGGTCTTTGGGTGTTCACGTTGTTGCTTGATTCCCCACCGGTTTCTAGTGCCTGATACAAATGAACATTTGCCACCTGAATATAAGAGAGTAAGGAAGTCAGGTGGATCTGTTTGCCCGTAATTGTGGTAAGACTGCAGATCATGTCAAATTCTTCTGATTTCCTCTCACACAGCCTATATAATGTTTTCTGCATCAGATATAGCCTCACCTTCTTGCACAGGGTCAGGGAAATTGCTTTCTATATCATAGTGAGGTGCCTTGTCTTGATATCTGTGTTCTGCTACTTTACCTTCTGCATGTGTCCTTTTCCTCAGTGCTGGAGGAGGTGTGTCCCAGGTTAAGCGTGCTCATCGGGAGCAGTAGCGGCCCCTTGGAGTGAAGCCCAGGTATGGTGGCAGGATTAGGGTGCTCCACACTGAGCTGGCTGCACCCAGAACCTACAGCATTGTTTTCCTTAGTGGGAAATAGTGTGTATGCAGTTGCTAAGTAGAAAAATGTTGACAGATTAACTGAAATTCTGTTCTGTTGTGGGTTTTCTCTGCTAGAATATTAATATTTTGAAATAATCAGAGATAAGATTGACCACTTTAAGAAAAAGCTGAAAGTTTCATGAAAGTGAGACTTCCTTTATTGCAAACAAAGGCTGGTTTAGCAGCTTCAAAAATTACTACTAATTTTTTACTATGTTTAGCCATAAGTCAATGTAAAGGATGAAGCTGTAAGGACAATTCTCCCCTTTGTTTTAAAAAATCCATGACGTAGGCCCTATCCTGGGCAGCATTTTTTATTTTGGTGGAAATCATTTCTACTCTGGACCTGTGGCTTAGAGGTTTTATATCTCAGGTGTCACATGCCCAGGCTTTAGGGCTCCCAGAAACTAGTACACAGGGTTGTGGAGATTTAGCTATATTACTATCATCATGGTGATCTGGGTGCAAGTTTTATGTGTTCCTCCCTGTCCCTTTTTTTTCTGTTGTTGTTGGATTGTAATTTTGCAGAATGCAAATTACTGATCATTGTAGTAGAATTGACTACTTACCAAGCATGACCAAAAATTGATCCTCATGTATCACTTTGGGGAGATGGCTAGGGACAAAATAAGAGGTAATGTTCTCTGTCTTTTTGGGAATGTGTACTTATTAAAGTGAATTGTGCAGGATGAGGAGAGAGTTATGTGTATGGTGGTGTGGGGATTAGGAGTTGCAGTTTGAGGTGTGTTTGTACACCTAAAAATGTGTTTGTGTATGTGTGTGTCTAAGTCTAGCGTGAGAGACCACCCAGCTCACCAGAAGGTTCCTACAGAGGAGCAGGCTTGGCCCCCATACCTGTCTCCTTGTCATTCCTTTCCCACATGATTTTCAGTAACTCCTGGTTCCTGTCTTTGTTGGTACTGTGGAGAAAATACTGCTGTACTTTGAAGTTTGTTTTTCTGGTAAAATCCTCAAGATGGCCTCCATCTGGGTCATTTCTGCCCTTAGTGTTTCTACACTTAGCACTTTATAGGATCATTAGTCTCATCTCCTAACTGAACTTCAAAAAAATACGTAAGTTCTGTCCTCATGGATACCAGACTTGGAGTCAGAAAACAGGTTTGAATTGTCATCACAACAGTTACTACTAGCCATTCGAGTGACTGCCTGGGACCAAGAATGGTATGAGGGCCCTCACTTAAATGTGCATTTTTATTTCAACCAGTAGCATAGGCATCTTTCTGTCCATGTTACCAATGAGAAGATAGACTCCAAGTTAGCTGGTTTAGAGTTACTGGCTAGTAAGTTTTGGGGCCAGGATTCAAATTCAGATCTGTGTACATGATTGGTTCTTCACTTTCCTTTCTCTATGATATGAGAATGTTGCTATTTCTCAGGTAATGTGATAATTTATCTGGAAATACCTAGCACAGTGCAAGACTTGTCATCAGCACTCGTATGTTTTCTTACTTCCAACATAGATGCTTCAGTTTTTCTCTTAGTATCATGTGCAGCTTTTACAGCCCTCATTCTCACCTCTTCTAGGTTATGCAACTAGAAAACCTTTTCTAGGCAACCAAGCATTCCAGACCTATTTGGAATGGGACGCGAGTCATTTGGACATTAATGGATTCTATCAGCCAATCTCAGAATGAGTGTGTGACAGGTCAGTCCCATAACTGTGTCTAGCTACTCAGACGTGTTAGCCCATCCCACACCTGAGCTGGGAAATTCACAGCCACTGTTAGGCACAGGCTTATGGGGCACTTAAAATAGAATAGACCTGCTGACCTATTCTATTACCCCAGCAGGGGAAAAAGGATTGTCGCTGAAAGGTCAGCAGCCCAATTATTAAGAGCTCATAGCTTGCCAAATTGCAAGCACACATAGCAAAATAAAACCTGTTTGCCTGAAAGCTCAGGGCAGCCTCAGCCCCCACCCGTGGCTTTCTTACCTAGGAGTCCCTGAAGCCTGGATATTGAGCTGCCACTTCAGACTTTCAGTCACCTTTCACCTGCCTTGGAATTTCAGTGCTCAAGACAAGAAGTGAGGGAGGAAAGTGCTGTTCCTGTTCCCAGAGAGGCGTCCAGCATGGGTGCTGCTGTAGGGCTTGAGATGGATCGCTGCTGCAGCTGGAGGGACTGGTAGGTCCTGTGAGCCAGAGTGGGGATGACTTGGGAGAGTAAGGGACAGGAACACCAACAACCTTCCTGAGATCACCCCTCTCCCCCAATCAGCCAGCCAGCCAGACACACACACACACACGCACGCACGCACGCACGCACGTGCACATGCACACAAAGACCGTTAGCTGTCCTACCCTGAGCCATTCTGAAGTAGGCCAGAAAAACCGGCAACAGATTCTGTTCAGGAGCTTTGGCATTATAAATATACCATTGGTCACTGGATTTGCAGACCCCCAGTTCCTGAGGGGCTAAAGAAGGGGCTGAGTACCTCCACCAGTCTTCCCCCCATCAACTTTTCCTCTGGACTGGGAGAGGGAAAACTGTCTTAGTACAGTCAGATGAGGACCATTGAGATCAGGTGCCTTTGGGGCAATAGGGCTGATAAGAGAGATTGAGGACTCCATAGAGTGGGGTTGGAGGATACCTTCAGATCTGGAAGCATGGCATCCCAGACTAAGCAGTCAGGTACCAGCAAAGGGTCAGGGTGGGGATTTGTGACTTCTAGGTGGGATCATGTGCCTTTGCACCACAAGGTGGCAGACTCTGCCACTCTTTGCTGGACGCAGAATGGTCCTCTTTGGGGACCTTTGTTGCACTTGGCCTTTGGCTCCTTCCTCCAGACCATCTTTCCTCAGGCTGAGCAGTACCCTTAGGGCCTGCTCTCTGGGGTTAAGGGCAACTGGGAGCTGGTATGCAACACACAGGACAGATTCGGGTATATGGGGCCACTTCGGTAAGTGCACAGATAGATGCTGTGTCCTCAGGAGGGAAAGAGGATCCAGAGTTCCGTGTGTTCCAGGGGTGTCACATTGGTGACTGGCCTTGATCACTCAAAAACTGTAGTGGCCAGTGTTTCCTTTCAATGGTGGAACCAGTTATGAGTTCTTCACTTAAATTTCAGGTCACTCCTGTGTGGCAGTTTTTTTCTTTTGCCATTTCTAGATCAGTAGGTGATTTTTAGGGAGATGAAAGTCTAATATTGAATTTGTGATGGATCCAGGATTTGACTTAGAATTGTAAGATTCCAAAGCTCCCATGACCCCTGCTGTCTGGATACTTAACCTTTGCATCGCAGAATTCCTGAACCAGTCATCAATGTACAAACCTACTACAGGCTGCTAGATACCAGGAAAAGCATGACCCGGTGTAATTTTTTTAGGCTGTGAAGAGGATTTGGAGTGGAGAACTTAATGAAGCTAAAGGATTGGCATCCTTGAACTTGGACAAAAGGATAGTGAGAGTCACGGTATTTCAATTTGTTATGTTTACTTATACAATAGATGACGTTTAGTTATCTTTGTCTGAATTAGAGAAAATAAGCTTAAGATACAGGAGTAAGAATTTTGATAAACTATCCATGGGAAGAATTTCTTATTCATTAAAGTGAATTCCTAGAGACATTCCAGTTACTTTTCGACAGATATTTGTGCATGAAGTTGCTTTTACTGGAGACAAGATGGTGATCAAATAATCCTGGACAACATCTTCATGATATTTTAATGCAGAGGTTAGGGCAGGAAACAGACCTGTCAGCAAGCAAACGGGGAGTCTGCGTTGTGCACTCAGCCCTGTCTGGCCTACGTAAGTGTTCCAGAGAATTTGGCTGAGCTGATATCTCAAGAATTGGCAGAGAGAACTGGGGGAAGGATAGATAGGAAAGCCGACAGAGGCCTGAATGAAATTCTGTGGGACAGGGAGGCAGTGTGAGTAGATTTTATCTTAGGTTTTTAAAAAGCTGTCCATGACAGCTTTAAGAGTAGTTCTATCTGCAAACAAGAGAATATGCTTTGTGATCTCTTGTAGAGCTGCTTCTTACTTCAAGATAGGATTCTAAGTCACAAATCATATATTGTTAAAAGTTGCCATGGAGAGATACCCCTTGAAGAGCATCACATTGATGACTGGCCTGGGTCTTTTGGGTGAACTCTAATGACCAGTATTTCAGTGGTGGAGCTAGTCATAATTTCTTTTACTGGGTGCAGGACTAACCAGTTGGCTTATATTTGGAAGTAATTGTGTTTGGGGAGGTGGGTCATCACATTAAAATACTAAGATTCATGAACTGGTTATTAAGGGGAATTGTGAGTTTATGCTGTCCCCTCACCCACCCCAGGAAGGCCTGAATTGGGGCATTTGGAAGAATCTAAAGAGGATTCAGAATCACCCTGAGTATCATGAGATGCTCACACAAAGAGGTTCAGGATCCAAGATAAATTTGCCTCAGCCACCTTAGGCTGACTCCAGAACAGGAGCCCATGAATGAGAATAGTGGATGGAAATACTGTCAAATACTGCTTATAGTATTATTATCTTACTTTTAAAAATTCCAGTGTAGTAGTTTGACTACATCAAGGTCAAATGTGCATAGGATGTGATTCTGAAGATTCTTCAGTATTCTTTGCTTCCCAGTTTTTATAGTTGCCTGCACATTCCCATCTCCAACAGCTAATTATCCAGTAATGCAAGTTGTTTTAACCTATACCAAAGGAAGCTTGGCCTCAAAGGTGACAAAGTAGTTTTGTTACTCCTATGGGGTAAGTTCTTAGGCCAACAATTGCAGTGATTTAAGTGACTGAATTGAGTCTTTCTGATTTCATGGGATAAGAACGTGATTATGGGTAGTGATTAGAGGTGTTTTTCTTTGGCCCAGAAATGGACTCTGAAAACAGGGCTGAAGATTTCACTGGTTATAGCTGCAACAATAAAAGAAAGAATTTAATTCTTGAAGGAGACTATTTTGAAACAAATGACAGCCATTTAAATGGAAAAGTACGTGTGTGGTAGCAAACCTTATGTTTCTTGTAGTTGCACTTTATGTATACCTTTCAACACCATCTTCAGCTGCTTTGTGTGCATAGGTAAGCAAAACTGAAACAAAATAAAACTTAGAATAGGCTTGGCATAGTTGCACACACCTTTGCTTCCAGCATTCTGGGAGTCTGAGGCGGGAGGATGGCAAATTGGAGTACAGCCTAGCAACTTAATGACATTTGAGACCGTGTCTCAGAATAAAAGTATGAAAAGGAATTGGGGATGTAGCTCAATGTGAAGATGATGGGTTCACCCCTTAGAAACAGTCCATGCATGTGCGCACACACACAAACATAACATTTAACCTATGTAACTATTTACCAAGAGCCATGGCCACATTTTTATGACATGTACTTAGAGAACATTTCTTCCCTGCTTTTTCTCAAGAACCTTTTGTGCACAGATCTTTCTCTTTCCCATACACACACACACCTTTGGATCTCACATCATACGTCTTTTTTCATTCACGTCACACTTCCTCGGACATTCACAGCATAAACACACACACCATGAGCTCTAAATATTCTCATCACACACCATGGATGTTCACATCACACACAAATCCTTGGGTCTTTGTTCTTAGCACACACAGATACAAACCTTTGACACCTATCTAACACAGATATATCCTTAAGCGGTCATGCCAACACGTGCACACTTGTCATGAGTATCTGAAGCTGATCTACACATGCATATTCTTGCATTCATATTATACACTCATGAATATTCATTTCACACACTGTTCAGATCTTTTGACTCTACTCTCAGGTCCTCAGATCTTTTGCCTGCTGTGTGTGTGTGTGTGTGTGTGTGTGTGTGTGTGTGTGTGTTGGAGAATATCTGTGCCAGTACCTGTAGACTATATTTCTTAAGCTTCCTTGCTAACGATTCCAGTTGGATTTGGCTAATAAAAGGTACTGATGAGAGACTGAATGGAAGAGAAGCCCACCATTTTTCCTCATTCTTTGCATGGCTGGCATTCCCAGGATCTCTGTAGTCCCAGATTCTGCTCACAGCCTTCCTGATTCACAGTCCTACAGGGTGGGCCCAGGCTCTTGTTGGCACTACCTCCTTTCTCTGTCCCTCCAGCCCTACAAATGGTGGTGGCTTATACTCTTGCTAATTTTTGGGCTGTCTTACCATCTGTGTTTCCATTACTTAGTCTTCCCAACATTTTCTTTTAAAATTAAATTCCTTCTTCAAAACTGCCAGGCTTGGGGGACCTTCCTAGCTGGATCCAGACTTGGGTTCAGCAGACACCCACACATTAGGACATTCTTGTGCCTGGCTTCCAGCCTTTCCTCTGACTGTTGGTCAGGTCTTTATTGGAGTCAACCTTGGATGAGAGTTTTCAGTATTTGTTGAATGACAATCCCCTCTCACCTGCTTGAGTAATTCTTGTAGTATCCTCGAATCCCTGAGCTCAAGGACATTTTCATCCATCTCTAGATGGATTGCTTATAACCAGAGTGGCAGAGCCCAGCTTCATGGGATCCTGATTTTGGGTAGACTCTGTATATAGGGGGGAGAGTGTACTGCCCTAGCTAAGTCACATTCTGTGGAAACTTTAGAGGGCAGTAGGCACAACCACATTTTGCATCTGTTGGCCAGATGTGGCAAGGAGACCAGCACTATCTGAGTTAAATAAGAATGAGGTCATCTCTTTCTCTCTAATGATTTAGGTGCATTTACATTCTGAGCACTGGTGCCCAAATCTAAATTTCTAGCTCTGAAACTGACTCGGGTGAGCCATACTTTGCCACAGTATTCTTGTTTTTAGAATTATAGGATACTATAACTGATTACTCTTCCTGTTTTCAGGATGCATGGTAACTGTTCAATTTCAAATAAAGCATATCTCTGCTGGTATGTGGGGGCTTGTTTTCCTTACTGACAGCATAAGAAAATTACATTCGCAGTCCTGGTAGGGGCTGCCATGGTCTCTGATCTATGTGGGGCCTAAGTAGTACATGTATCCACAGGGAGGTGCCACACAAATTTATGCACCACCCAGATATACCAGGCTAAAAGCTGTGCTGCAGGTTAGGTCAGGTTCTCCTTCCCCAAAGCTTTGTGGCATGTGAGTACCACCAGATGGCCACATGCCTGTTACAGATTGTGAGTTGAGGCCTTGAAGGCCATTGCAGACATTCAGCCATATTGCTAAGTGGAAGTCACCAACCAAGTTGTTAATGCGTTAGGTTAATGCGTTAGAATGAGCTAATAGGATTAAGCAGAGTCATGAAGAGTGTGTAGGAATTCAGAAGAGGTGAAACTTGAAAGGATGTAGAAGAGTAGGAAGAAAGGTAATAACACAACATCCATGCTTTCTCCCATGTGTTTGATTCAATTTAACCTTGTTGCTTGGAACAGATGAAAGTGCTAGGTTGTATAGCCCAGGGCTCTAAAGTTTTATGGTTCTCATGACATGCAGGAGGAAAGCAGGGTCATACAAACATTCTTAATTGATGGGCGAGGGGCACAGAGGTGGGGGGTGAAGTGGCCTGTTTTCTAGTTGTTGGGAGATGTAGATCTTTGGATATCTAGTTCTGACCCAGGATGCCAGGCTTATGAAGGGCACCCTTGAGTATACTCGGTCACTAGTGGGGAATACTGTCACCTCTGGGTGGGCTTGGGAGGCTGGTCAGACTCTCCTGGCATGGGACAGAGAGGCAGTGCTGGCTTAGGCTCACACAGATCAGTGGGTGAAGCTGTATGGGCTCATTACCTCTACTCTACACCTAGGGATAATAAGGCCCAGAGAGAGACAATTACTTATTTTAGGTCTCACATAGAGTGAAGGCAAAAGTGAAAGAGACTCCGTGAATCCTGATTCCCACCCTGACCTTTGCCCACACATCACATGGGGTCTGTCTGTCACTGTCATGGAATCCTTGCTGCGTGGTGGTACCCTAGGCCTCCCTTGCTGCCCTTGAGTGCCAGGCTTCTGAGGATCCTGCACTACCCTGGTGCCAGCATCTCCCAGCCCCCTGGCAGGGGTCCTTGGCCTTCATGAGACCTACCGGGTAGAGCTGGGGATTACTCAGCACGCAGGCCCATGGAGGTGGGGAGAGTGAGGCTCTTGGCTCTGCACAGCTTTTCCTGGGATTACAAGGTAAGGCATATGAAGAAACATTAGCTCATCCAAGTTTATGGATTATGTGGAAATCAAATTGCAGTAATCTCCCCAGCCATCTGGTCTTGATATCTCTAGCCAGGACCTCCCAGAGACCCCCAGGGCCTATGCAGAGCTGAGGCCAAGGCTGGGCATGCTTCTCATGCCTCGGGCCAGGCCAGCATTTTCCAGGGGCCCTGGAAGGCCTGGAGGGTTTGTGGCCTCAGTATTATAGAAAGGATGGCAGGGCAGCCAGAGCCAGGGCAGGGATGCAGGAAACCATTCATTACCAATAATTCTACATATGGACTGTCCACCTGTTTTGATAATGAAGATGGCTTTGCATTTTAGAAAGCATCATTAGGCACATTTCTGGGGTTAGGGGTGGGAGGAGAGACTTCATTCCCAAGATTGGATGCACATTATCTCCCATCTTTTAAGGTGAGGAGCAAAGGCATGTATTTTCTGACATTCCTGAACTTCCCTGCCTCCGAGGAAGGGAGAGTTAGGCTGTCTGTAGCTGCCAACTTAGGTTCTGTGCTCATGGCTGACAGAAGGTCTGTGTCCCACCAAAGCCTTTGAAGGAGGGAGAAGAGAAATGAAGCAGCATCATATACAGGTGAAGTATGTGGTTTCCTTTGGCTTCAGACCTTCAAGTTGGAACTCAACTCCATTGTTCAAGTAGCTGCATGACCTTGGGCAAGTCATAACCTTTCTGTGCTTTGTTTCTTTGTCTGTAAAATGAGTATACTCATAGGCTGTAACTTCTGGGGGTGGCTGTGAGGATTAGGTAAGCATGTACACTTATTCATTTATTTTTTTGGTGGTGGAATTAAAACCAGAGCCTTGTACATGCTAGGCAAGGGCTTTACCACTGAGCCACATTCCCAGTCCTTAAGTGGGTATATTTAAAGCCCTTTAGAAGATTGCTCATCAGCAGGATCCCTGAGTTTGGAAAGTATTCTGAGTCCTAGTAGGGTTGTAGTTGATGTTTGGTACTAGTGGTGTGTTGGTATACAACCATTTGGGAGCAGTGATTGGATGCTGGTGATGTGCTGTTTTGGAGCCAATTTCCATGGTGTAAATACTTCACTGTGGGTGATTTTGAGCCACTGCTAAGTATAGAATTGGGAAGAGGTACTCTCAATTGACTTCTAAAAATTTATGTGACCTGGGACAAGCAGAGCTCCAGCCTGGTATCCTTTGGGGTGAAGAGGTTTCTTAATATCTATTACAGATGTTTACCCTGGTTGGTCAGTAGCCACTGCCTCAAGAGCTGTGTCCCTACTTCCTATTCCTTTAGCCCTAGCCCCTCCCCTAGTTAGCTTCTCAGCCTCCCATTGATCCGTTCTCTCTAGCTAGGAGGCTTCTGCCCCTGTTATCTGGCTAATATCATTTCTGATTGGTTAAGGTGGTGCCAAGCCAGTACATAAATTTGGAGATCATAGGCATGCAGCCCACAAGATGCTAGGTCATTGTATGGGTGGCCCAAGCCACCACTGTTAGCTACTTTGAGAGAAAGGAGGAGCCCTGTATCTCGAGGCTGAGGCAGCAGGGAGTGGCTATCTCTGTTAAAATAGAGTTTGCACATGGTTTGCTTAGCTGATTAAAATTGTAATCAATATGACCTGCTTCACTAGCTTGGAATACAAATACTGTCACATTTATTTCTCCAATTAGTTGCTTGAGCAGTCTTTGTTATTCAGAAGTTCAGTCTCACCCTTTTGAGGCTTCCTGCCCCGTGGAATTGATGTTGGGTGCTGTGAAGGAAGTGGCCTTCCTTCCCAGTGCCAGGCAAAAGAACAGCTAGTCAGCTAGCTGGCAGTGTGGGCTGGCAACTACCATGTGCCCTTGCTCAGGACTCCCAGCCTGGTTGATGTGCCAAAGTGCAGAATAGAACCTGGCAGGTGACAGAGTGAACAAGAAGGCATGGTGCAGCGTTTGCAGGAAAGTGGTGTGTGTGTTCTTTCAGCCAGTTGTAGCCACAAGGGAGCTACAGATGTTATATTTTCAAAAAGTACCAAATATATGTGGAATTTTATTTTGGAGGCAAATAGTAAGACACGTAAGTTCATATTTTCTTTCTCTCTCTCATGTTGGAGATTGAACCCAGGGCTTTTGTACTGACATAATCTGTAGTTCTTTTCCACTTTTTATTTTGAGACATAGTCCTGCTAAGTCACTAAGTTCGCAGACTCACTCAAACTTGAGATCCTCCTGCCTGAAGCCTTCAAGAGTGCTAGGGTTATAGGGTTGCAGTACCATACCCGGCTAAGACAGGTATCTTAGTGAATTGCCACAAATGTAAACATTTGACATATATAACCCTCATCTGTATAAATATCTGGAACATTTTCACCATTCAAAAAGTCCTTCATGCTCCTTTCTAGTCAGTCACTATCCTGCCACCAGCAAACGTAACCACTGACTTCTGTAGCCATAATTAGCTTTGTCTCATCTCGAACTTCTATGACTTCTTTTGTGTTTAGCTTCCTTTGTTCAATATAATACTCTCAGATTTAACCATGTCACATGCACCATTAATTCCATATATATATTTGGGCCTACTCAGTATTAAACATATATATGTGTGTGTGTCACGCACGCACGTTTAATGCCGAGCAGGTCCAAATACTCAAATTTGTTTACCTGTGCACTCTTGTCGAGGCTGCTCTCATTTGTGGGCTATTGGGAATGAAGCTTCTATAAACCTTCACATCTGTCTGTCTGTCTTTCTTTGTTTGTGGGGAGAGTAGTGGGTAGGAACTGAACCAAGGGCCTTCCCCGTGAGTGACATCTCAGACCTTTTTTTAAATTTTGATTGGTGTTTCAATTGCTTAACTGACAAGGCTGGGCTCAGACTTTCAATCCTTCTGCCTCAGCTTCCCATAGTGCTGGGATTACTGGTACATGCCACTACACCAGGCTCCTGTGTCTTTTTTTTTTTTTTTTTTTTTTGGGTGATCTTGTGCATTCAGTTTATCTTGGTTATACATCATGAGTAGTATTGCTGGGCCCTAAGATAGCTACATGTAAGTTTGTTAAAAGCTGACAGCTTTGCGTAAGGGGCATGTTAGTAGACACTCTCCCCATCGATGCTGGAGAGCTCGAATGGCCCTGTGCCTTCAGCAGCACCTTTGGTCCTTCTGGAGGGCATGCAGTGATACCTCACTGTGCTTTTGTGTTTATTGGCTACTCAATATCTTCTCTAAAATTCCTTTTCAGGGTCTCTGATAGTACTTACTTCTCATTTGTGAGGCTCAGAGAACCTCAGCACCACCAAAAAAATAATAATCCCCCCCACCACCATCACCAAACAAAAATCCCTGCCATCCTTTTTCTTTCTTAATTGGAGTGCCATATTATTTTGCATCTCATATGTATTATATAGATATGTTTTGTTTACATTACATTTAGATTGTTCTATTATAACCCATTGTGGTCAGAGAACATATTCTGTGTTTTAGCCCTTTGTGATTTATCAAGAATTTTTTTTATATTCCAGCATGTGGATTAGTTTGGTGACTCTTCCAGGTGAATTTAACAAATATTCTGGGGTTGTTGAATGTTGTTTTCTATGAGTATGGTCAGATTAAAGTAGCCTTATTAATTGCTGGTAGTGTCAACAGTGTACAAATTTTCTATACACTTCTTGATTTTCTAATTAGTTGTTGTATTCGTTATTGAGAGTGTGTGCTAAAAACCTTTGCCTATGATCAAAGATTGTTTATTTCTGTCTTATGGTAGTTTTTACTGTGTTTTGAAGCTCTGTTATTAGGTGACATGTATTTATGAGTGTTAGGTCTTTCTGATGAACTGCCCTTTTTATCATTGTAGTGTTCCTTCTTTCCTTCGAGTAATATTTCTTGTCTTGCAGTCTGTCTCATATAGACAAGGATATCCATACTGTCTTTATTCTGATTAGTGCTTATGTGGCATAATTATTCTTATCTATTTACTTTCAGATTATCTCCTTATAGTTTGACTGTGTCTCTTGCAAACAGCATAATTTGAGATTGTTTCTTTATCCAAACAACAGTCAGTTTCTCTCTATTTTAAAATTTTGAGTGTCTGGTACATTAGTTAGGAAAATTAAGGATAGGCTTTGGGTTTAAGGTTTCACTTGTATTAAATGTCCCCTTTGTTTTTATATACTTATTCCTTATGTTTGGCCTTTTTTATTTTTTGCTTTGTTTTTTCCCTCCATTTTATTGATATGTACAAGTGCAGAATTTAAGGTTTACAATGGAGTCGAGCATTTTGTGCACATACCTTTCTTGTCAAAGTGACAAGGGCTTTCCCGCTCTTCTTTTGTCCCTCCCCCTACCCTGCCTTCACTCCCTCCCTCCCCCCTTCCTCCTCTTTCACTTTGTCTTTCCTTTAAAGTTCCATGAGATAGTTGTGGTCTGGGTCTCTCATATCAGAGAGACCATCCAATGTTTCACCTTCTGCTTCCGACTCACTTCACTAAGCATGATGTTCTCAAGTTTCGTCCATTTGCCTGTGAAAACCACTTTGTTTTTGAGGCAGGGTCTTGCTCTGTAGTCCAAGCTGGTCTTGAACTCACTATATCATACATGCTGGCCTAGAACTCTCGGCAGTCCTCCTGTCTGGCCTTTTGAATTAATCAAGCATTTAACATAATTGCATTTTATTCCTTTGTTGCTTTTAAATTCATCTGTGTCTTATTATAAATGTATATTCTAGAAGTTATATATGCACACTTAACTTTTCACATTGTATAAACCATGTGTCTTAGTCAGCTTTTCATCTCCGTGACACTGTGCCTGGGATAATCAACTTACAAGGAAGAAGGATTTATTTTGGTCATCTGTTCGGAGGTTTTGGCCATCGTTACTTGGCCCCAATTCCCTGGGCCTGCCTGTGACAGGACAGTGCATCATTGTTGAAGCATGTGTCAGAGGAATCTGCTTACCTTATGGCATCCAGAAAGCAAGGAGAGAGGAAGAGCCCTGGGCCCTGGCATCTCATGCAACACACGCCTTCAGCGACCTTCCTCTCTCATGTAGTCCCTGTCCTCTGAAGATTTCACCGCTTCCCAGTGGTGCCACAGGCTGGGTCTTTGGAGACATACATGATCCAAACCATAGCACCATGTAGTTAGTACTAACAACTAGTACATCATTTAATGAACAATATAGAAATCTCTTTTTTTATGTGTGCATGGTGCTGCATGGGCTCTCCGCTTCACTTATGATGGGCAAGCACTCTACCACTAAGCCTCATCCCAACCCAATGTAAGAATCTTACAAAGTATGATTCCTTTTACTTATATATACACTTCCACTGTTTATGCTGTTTGTCATGTATTTTGCATTTGGACAGGATACTAGCATCACGCTTCAATGTTTTTTTTTTCTTAAGTAGTCATTATGTTTATGTAAATGTGTATGTATTTGCAAATATTTGTGTTCTTCATTCCTTCTTGGAGATCTGGGCCTCCATCTATGCCTCAGCCTGAGGAGCTTCTTTCTGCAGTCTGCTGGGGATGAAAACTCTCTTCTTTTGTTTTTCTGAAAATGTGTTTATTTTGTAGTATGTTTTTGTATCATTTAGAATCATAAAGGGTTTAGCATTCTAGGCATTTGTGTCCAACCTGTGGTCCACTTGTTTTTTTGAGTGGCAAAGGTACATGTAAAAAGTATATATGTAAATACTATTTTCTTTTTTTGAGACAGGGTCTGGTTCTTTAGCCCAGGCTGGTCCTGAACTCACTATGGAGCCCAGGCTGTCCTTGGACTCAAAGCAATCCTCTTGCCTCAGCCTCCTAAGTGCTGGGATTACAGGCATGTGCCACCACACCTGGCTTATGTTGTGCTGGGGAATCTAACTCAGGTACTTTGGTACTTGCCTAAGTGCTTGCTAGGCAAGCACTTTAACCACTGAGCCATTCCTCCAGCCCCTATATGTATGTACTAAGACTTCCTGTTTTTTTTTTTTTATTACAACATTTAAAAAAATCAAGGGGGAGAAAACCAAACCAAAACACTCGTGAGCCACATGTCTGATTAAAAAAAAGTCATTCCGTTTTCTGCATTCCATTATTTCTGTTAAGTTTACTGTAAATCTGTAAACCTTTCAATTCTTTCAGTTTAGTATCTTTTTCTAAATTTAATGTCTTTTTGAATCTTTGGGTTTGAGTGGTTTGGCTATAATGTGCTTAGATATAGTGTTCTCGCATTTATCCAACTTGGAATTTACTGAGTTTCTTGGCTCTCTGAGCTCGTATGTTTTATAAAATTTTGAAAAACTGGGTCATTTCCTTAAATACTTTTTTCCTCTAATTCTTTTTCTTTTTCTCCTTCCAGCTTTCTTTCAAACTGATATTTTTCCTCTTAACAGCATTTGGATGAACATTTTTGAGTTATTTTTTTTCCCTTTGTGCATCAATTTTGCTGTTTCTCACATTTCTCTGGCTTTGAGTTTACGAATTCTTTTACATTGCCTGATAAGTGTCTTTTGCACTTGTGTGTGGGTGTGGAATTTTTTGTTTGACATTGCTTTCTCCATCTGGCCTAAGCTGGCCTTGAACTTATAATTCTCCTGCCTCTCCCTCCTGAGTAGCTGGTGTTGCAGATGTGAGCCCTTGTGGCCAGCTTAGGTTTGGTATTTCTTTCGATTCTTCTTTAAAGTTTCTGCTTTTCCAAATAAAGTCTTATTTACTCATCACGTTTATGCTTTCCATTTATGCTTATTCATTTTTTTGTTCTCTTAAAATATTTGTGATGATTATTTCAAAGTGTTGTCTACTAATTTCCCTATCTGGAACACCTGTATGTCTTCTTCTGTAGATTATTTTTCTCTTGCTTATATTTGTCATTCTTTTTTCTGCATTTATTAGAATTTTGGATCGCAAGCTAGATATAGTGTATAAAAAGAACAGTAGAAATTAAAGTAACTACTAATTACCCCCCAGAAAGGTAATGCCTGTTTTTCTCTCAGTGACAAAAATAATAGTTCAGCTGGTTTTGGATGTCTTAAGCATGGGTTCAAGCCCCTCCCTTGAGATCTAAATGTTAACAATCATAAGATTTCTCTCTCCCCTCCTCCCTCCTATTCCTGCTCTCTCTTTTTTCTCTAATCTTTCTCTAACTTCCTTTCCCACCTCCAGGTTTTCATTCAGTGTGAGAAGACCTCTTATCCTCCTTTTCCAGCCAAGATCTGCATGGTACTGCATACTTGGTAAGCATCCTGTGATAGAGAATTGTGGCCAGTGAGTGGCATCTCTACTCTCAGACCTCCATCAAAATGCTGTCTCTCATTCCAGCCCTTGCAGTTATCACAGTTAATCTTAGCTCTCTGAATTCAGTCAGGTACCTGTTATTGCAGGTTTGCTTCCTTACCTGTTCATGTCCCAAAGAATAAAAGCAGGTACTGGTCTCCAGTCACCTATGAAAGGCTTGTTTCTCTCTCTCTCTCTCTCTCTCTCTCTCTCTCTCTCTCTCTCTCCTTCTCTTTCCCTCTCTCCCTCCCTCCCTCCCTCCTTCCCTCCCTCCCCCCTCTTTCCCTCCCTCCCTCCCTCCAATTTAGTTTGTTTAGATCTCTCTGCATCTTCAGTTCTCTGGCAAGTTTACAAACTATGATTTTTGTAGTATATTTAACTCATTTTTTGTAGCATATTTTTTCCCACATTTTATTGATATGTATACGTGCAAAATTCAAGGTTTACAATGGAGTTGAGCATTTTGTGCACATATGTATCTTGTCAAGGTGACAAGGGCTTTCCCACTCTCCTTTTGTCCCTCCCTCTACCCACCTCTATTTAACTCAGTTTTCTCATTGTTATGGTGGGTATGACAGTCTTTCTTGCCCTTGTCCATCCTACTGGAAGCCCAGGCCCAGATCTTGTTCATTTATTGTAAAATTGTCCCGTTTTTTAAAAAGGTAGAAAAAAGTCAAATATGTAAAAACAAAATAAAAACAAAAACAAAAAACCCCTCAACCCTATTGTTCAGACCAAAGGAAATGCTTCTATCATTTCTTGGCCTTTTGGTTAAGAGCAAATGGAAATGCTTCTGTGGGCTAAGAACTTTTGGCCCATGAACCATAAGTTTATAGCCTCTGATCTAAAACAATTCACTTTATTAATGGGGTGACAATTATTATAAAATCTTTATTTCTTGAAAAACAGTGTGAGGTTCTTTTTATTATCTGCTTGTATGTAGGGAGTATGCCACGTTTATGTTCTTCATATCATTTGTAAGTGTTGTGATGGGGAAAATGTCAAGAATCTGCTTGGTAAGGTAACTGGTGCCCATAGCAAAATGTCCTCCAATCACTTACATCCTGGGATCCTAGGAAGGCCCACTTTGAGCATAAACAGGATGGGTCTTCTGGTGGGAAGAAGAGAAGAACTCAGGTTGCCAGGTGTGTGTGTGTGTGTGTGTGTGTGTGTTTGTGTCTGTCTGTCCACACTTGTGTGCATATGCATGCATGCACTACCCTTGGTACAACTAATTTTCCAGGACTCTAAATCTAAGTTCAGTGTAGTGTCTAATCCCTGGACATCATGCCAGGGTATCTCTTCTCCAACTCAATGCTTGAGGCATAAACCTCTGGTCACCATGTCTCTCGGAGGACCCAGAGGGTTAGAAGCAGCCTCAGGGGCAGGGACTGATAGGAAATGCGCTATTCCCAGTACAGCACAACTCATTCCACCAGATCTTAGTTACTATTTAAAAAAATCCTCTTTCCCATCCATGTGAACAGTTAACCTTTTTCTCAAAAATAATTTTTAGTGAGACCAATGATCAAACTCTTAACAGAGCATACCCTTTCCTAGGATACAAAGTTCTATCAACAATTTTTTTGTACCTGATCAGTGGAAGATTCAGGCCAATGCTCTTGAGAGCATGAGGTGGGGACCACATGGCAAATGGGGATGAGGAGATTATGAGCTAACCATGATGCTCAAGTTTGCTGTACTTCCTCCCTTGAACCCCGCAGTGCCAATTGTAGTTTGTTATGACTCACATCTGGAACATCTCTTTCTTTGTCTTGTTCTGCCACATTTTCTTTTCTCTCATTTCCAGTCTTTTTTCTTCTACCTTCAGGCCTCTGCTTTTCCTCACTGTGACTGCTTCATTTTGATTATGTCCCTCAAATTGGATAAGCAGTTTCTTCTTATATTTGGCCAGCTGTTTTTACCCCACTTGAAAATTTCAAGTCTTCGATTAATTAAATAAATATACGCAAACACATATGCATTTTGATTAAGTAGATAAATGCTGAGAAACAATGCATTGCTCATGAATATCTTAGTGTGCTGTGTTAGGAGAAGAAATGACATGCTTAATGAGGCACTTTGCAGAAATTCAGAGGTTAATTTAGAAAATTAAATAAATACTTGGAAATGCACACAGTTCTTATAAACACTTATATATGGTTCAAGATGGGTGACAGATATTTAACAGCAATGCTGTAAAAATTCTAAATTTAATTTTGGAACTATTAAATAAACAAATGCTGCAAAATATATCAGTTCTTTCAAAGGCAGTAACTAAATGGACAGGCATGTTTTGCAGTGGCTGAATTGTTACTTAAAAATGCAGGCTCAGCAGAATCTGGTTGTGGGTGGGAGTAAGTCTTTGCATTTCATATGTTCATAAGCGAGGTTCACAACTCAATTCATCCCCGGCCCTGTGCTCAGTAGTGGCATGAAGGGTGCCAAGAGGTAGGGGCTCTGGTAGAGAATCGATTCTGTCGACTGGAAACACATGCTCAGCTCGGCATTTATTCCTGTCCTTAGGACTTTATTTCCCTAGGCTGTGTGACATTGAAGCAGATCTGTCACCCTGACTATAGGAAAGGAGACTCTGTGGGCCCGCTTAGCAGGTGGGATGTTTCTTGTGGCTGAGTCTGAGCTGGGGCAGCGTGAACCACATCTTGGTGCTGATGTCCCTTTTCTCCAGCAGAGGGCTGTGCAGAGGAGGGGAAAGAAACTGTACTTTAAGTTGAGAAGTCCTGAGTTTGAAACTGTCTCATCTCTCACTACTGGGTCAAGTCAGTTAGCTTTTCTGATCTTCAGATTTCATATCTATAAAGTGAGGCTTTCTTGCATGGCTTTGGGAGGACTAAATAAAGTAATAGAACTAAGTGTTTTGGGAAAAATACATAAAGTACTCTAAAGAGATAATTGTGATTAACTCCCCTGAAGATACTCACCTCATTCTAAGAATCAGGTATTATGTACCTATTGTGTACCAAAAAAAACCTGGATTAAACACTAGGTGGTGGTGGTGGTGGGGAGAGTAGAATGGTGAGTAAGAATCATCCTCTGGTAAAAGAATGAGACCCTAGTATATAGCCATGATAGAAGTCTTTTCCATGCACTTTTGTATCTGTAATGGAAAGATACTTTTGCCAGTATTCCCAGTTTAGGTTCCTGCTGCAGTAGACAAGAATGTGTTTTCCAAGCATCTATTCTCCATTTTTTAGTAATCATCCCTGTTTTGAATCCAAGCATCTTCCCCTCGCTCAGCATGTAAGATTTGAGAGAGATCTATCCCCTAACCCAGGAGTGAACCATGAGGCTCCGGCTCACAAAGTTGGTGCCCTTCATTCTCTGCTGGCAGAGATTGGCTCAGGAGTGAGCACTTAAGTCAGGCCAATCAGAGCCAATGAGATTCGATTCTGGAATTTTGGTTGGTTGGTTTGATTGCTGAGGAAGCAGAATCACACTTTCTCTTAGGACTTGACCCTGGAAGAATGTGATTTTGGAACTACAGTAGTTATCTTGTGCTTATATTGGAAGAATCTTTCTGAGAATGGACCTTATCCAGAGAAAGCATCCCTGAAGAGCCAGGTTTTGGTCATACTCTTTGAATGCCTATATCCAGCCATGCCTCAAGTCCACCCCACCTTTAAACTTTACAACTAAATATGACCCTCATTTGCCATTAGATAATTTGGTAGGTCAGTTAGTGGGACATGGAGGATGGGTCTAGGTGAAGTTGGGTGGATTGCTCCCCTGGGGACCCAGTTAGAGTCCAGACCTGCCATCAGTCATTCTACTTAGGACTCATTATTTCACTCTAGGAAGTAGGACATACTTGTTGGTGAGTTCACTGAGGGAGGGGATGAGGTTAAGTTCTCCTGTAGAATGAGATTTTAGCTGAGTCCAGCCTGCAGTGGATGTGTGAATTTGCACTTTTACCTACACACCCTCCTTACTTATCTGATGGGGATTCCAGTCCCTGGAAGGAGCAACTGTCTGTTCCATATTGATTATACCAAGAGTAGACATGAAATCTAATCTAATCAGTTCCTTGGATTTGAAATGAAGATCTAATAGTAAGTCTGTGAGTTGTGAGACTGAGGAAGTTGAAGTCAGACCTGTGTTAACCTGGCCCAGGGACACCCACAGATAGTTCAAGTCATTGATGAGTTAGAACCATGGTGTATAGGTGAAGACATTGTGCAGAGAGAACTGGAAACATGCTACTGCTGCTCAGAAATAGGGGAAAGAGAGGTGGGGAGAGAAGCCCAGGATGCCATTGCAGCTCCTGCGAAAGTTATTGTCACCTCCTGCTCAGTATTTCCTTGGCAGCCCTTCAATTAAAACCTCTGTTGGTTGGGCTAGTTTGAGGGGGACTTGTATTTCGTACAACCAAGTGATTTATGATTAAAAGAGTGTCTTACATTTGTGTGTCCCTAGTTCCTCTCAAGTACTCTTGCACAGTTGTATGTGCTAGCCAGGGTAGCCAACTGTGATGGAGGGTGGTCAGCAGTCCAGTGGACCATGGCCTAAGACAGAGCTAGAGACACAAGTGCTTCTTAACTTGATGAAGGC
The DNA here is from genome assembly GCA_004027205.1 of Ctenodactylus gundi. Taxonomy (NCBI): domain Eukaryota; kingdom Metazoa; phylum Chordata; class Mammalia; order Rodentia; family Ctenodactylidae; genus Ctenodactylus; species Ctenodactylus gundi. The sequence continues at coordinate 117,623 of PVKB01002197.1, read as the reverse complement.
ATTGGGGAGAAGCAAAGTGCTAGATGTTTATGGATGTCCCTATTGGAGGTTTACTTTTAGGTCCAGAGACAAAATGTCTTATTGTCTTCAAAACCACATGGAACATGAACATTGCTTTTCTCCATTTTTCTTCATTGTATGTTCACAGTCTCTGTGCATCCCCTTTGCCTAACCCGTAGTTCCCAAGATGATTCCTTGTTCCCCCAGGGGTCCTGCCTCGATTCTTTGAATATCATTCTCATCTTCTCCTTCTCCTTTTTTTTTCTTTTGATAGTGGAACCAGTGTACCTAGAAGTTGAAGACCCTATAATACAAGGTGGCAGCTATGCTGTCCTCATTCCCATGTCCCTGGGGCATTACCTAGCTCCTGACCTTTGATAGCTACCTCTAGCAGCCCACCCTTCAGTCTGAGACCTTTGACTCACATCCTCTTCTGTGCCTCATACATTGTAGGCACTTAGGAAGCATTGGTGGAATCGAATTTGGGCTAATATGCCGATACTCTTTTTGGTAACCAGAGGGGAGGTATAGAGCTTTGAAGATTCCAGGGAAATGGAAAAGAAGGGGAGCAGGAGTCTGAGAGACAGGGATTCCAGAGAAGTGGAAGTAGCCGAAGACATGTTTTAGCAACTGAATTCATCAGGATAGTTTAATTGTTATAGCAGAGAAACTCAAGATTGTAACATCTTAGTCAGTCAGAGTTTGTTTTTTGCTCAGATGTGTATGTGCCATGAATGTTTGACAAGTGGCCAAGCATGTGGTAATTCAGGCACTGGGCTACTTTTCTTTGTAGCTGCACCATACTTTAGGGCTTCGACCTATTCTGCTAGAGAGAGAATGAGTGAGAGTGCAGATACAGCTAGCTCTGCAGAGGAGGCTTTCATGGGCCTGTCCTGGACAGGGCATCTCTCAGTTCTGCTCCTGTTCCCTTGCCTAGGAATGCACCTCATGACTATTTAAAAATGTAGATTTTTAATTATTTTTTTAAGTGTAAGAAACTCAGCAGATAAATTAGATGTATTGAAAAAGATAGTTTATTATTGACTATTAACAGGAGGGGACAGGTCATGCCACATGGGGCCTTATGTGGGTGCACCCAGGCCAATCAGGAGGCAGAAGGAGCAGGGAAAGATATTGTGGTTGGCTGGGAAGGATTGGGTAAAGCAGGGTGAGCAGGTTTGGAATAGGTTAGTATGAGTAATCTCAGTGGCATCAGGGATATGGAGGCCACCCTCCTTGTCTGAGCCTAGTTCCTAAGTGATAATGTCCCTCAGTATCAGGCCCTAGTGAAACAGGTATTGAGTGAGGGTGCATTGATTAATATACATTTAAAAGGTAAGCTCTTGGGAAAGCTATTTACTATCTCTAGATATCCGCTAGCCCTGGGAGGGAGAGTTTCTCCAGAATCAGATATCAAAATACCAGATTGAAAAGGCATGCTAAATTCAATGACCACACTTCTCTGTAAGCAAGGCAGGAAGACATGATCTTGTTGTGTGACCAGGAAACAGAGCTCCGTCCTGGTGAACTCGTTGTGGCCCCAACTTAACTCAGAGGGTAATGCTTAACATTTGGAGTTAGAAGACATGGATATAACTCCTGGCTCTGGGACAGATAACTGGACAGATCACCTTCCTCCCTCCCTCCCTCCCGGCAGAAAAGTCTTGCTCTACAGTCCAGGCTAGTCCTGAACTCACTGTATAGCCCAGGATATCCTCATACTCATGGCAATCCTCCTGCCTCAGCCTCCAAGTACTAGGATTACAGGTGTGCATTACCACACCCGGTGTATGTGGTGCTAGGGAATCAAACCCAGGGCTTTGAGCTTCCTAAACAAGCACTTTTAACTGCTGAGCTATTCCTCCAGCCCCCAGGTTGCCTTTTCTTAGAACATCAGTTTCTTGAGCTTTAAAAAAGGGAGGAAACTAACAGAACCACATGTCACAGCAGTTGTGAGAATCAAATAAGATGTTGCATAAGATGCCGTTGGCAAACTCCACAGCCCTGTTCAGATGTTAACTGTGTTTTGTGGTCTCTCTAAATTTGCAAGCCATGTACCTATGCTACTCCTCTGGCAGTTAGGAGCTGTGCTGTCATTTAAACACAGGTCTTGCCCCCAGCCTTCTTGGAATGGGACTCAGGAAGCAGTTGGCATGACTTGTTTCCCCAGAACCACATGCAGAGGCTCAGAGGGTCTTTACAAGGATGGCACAGGATTACAGATGTGGCTGGGAGATTTCGTGCCACATCCAGCTGGGAACACATGCAGCTCAACAGGAAAGTGCTGATTAGTGACTCTGCCAACATTCTTAAACATGATTCTCCCAATTTAAATCAGTGCATGCTCAATAAAGAAAAAACCTAAAATATAAAAAAATACAAGAAAAAACAAAAGTAGAGGCAGTCCTAGTATCACCATACAATCATTGGTAACATCTTGTTTCTGCTTTTCTCTTTTTGGTATTTTCTTACTATGAAGTGGCTTTTAATACCTTTATTTCCTAATTAAAATTTTATTTTGATACATAGTAGATACAAAATTCAACCATCACAGAGGATTCTGCAGCAAAAAAGAAGTCTCCCTCCCCTTAGTTCCCTTCCTGGAAGGCAGCCTTGGTTACCAGTCCCTGGCATTCTCTTCCAAAGTTAATCAATGCACATATAAGTATATGCATGCATATTCTTTTATTTTTAAACACGTTCCAGCGTGGTATACACTCTCTTCAATAACTTGCTTTCCCGTATAACAGTGTATCTTAGAAAATGCTCCACATTTGTTCGTGAGAATTGTCTCTTACATTTTAAAGATTGTATGATACTCAGTTGTGTGGATCATATCACAGGTTATTTAACCTAATAGTGAAAGATATTTAGTTTGTTTCCAGTCTTTTCAATTTTTAATGATGCCACTATGAATATTCTTATACATATGTCATTTAACATGTGTGCAAAGCATATCCATAGGATAATTTTCTGGAATTGCAATTACTGGATTAAAGACTCCTCACATTTTAAATATTATGGTTTATTGCCTTAAAGGTCACATGCATGGAGAGTGCATACGAATGAGATTGTCGATTCTTCGTGCTCTTGCCAGCAATCTGTTATTAAGCTTTGTCAGCTTGGCCAACATGATAGGTAAAAATGGTATCTCATTTTAATTTGCAGATCTTTTTATGTGTTTAAGAAATCCATTTTATTTCAGTTACTGTTAACTATTTTATCTTTCCTACATTCTCCTATTGGATTATTGATCTGATTGATGTGTAGGTCTTTATGTATTATGGAAATTAGTCTTTTGTCTCTGATGTTTGATACAAGTATTTTCTTCAGTTTATTAATCTTCTATGACTCTACAATTGTTTTTTATAAAGAAAAATTGTATTTGTGTGAAGTTGGCATAATCAATCTTTTCTATCCTGATTTCTGGGTTTGTGTTATATTTTTTTTTACCCATTTTATTGAAATATATAAGCGCAAAATTTAAGTTTTACAATGAAGTTGAGCTTTTTGTGCACCTATATATGTTGTCTAGGTGACAAGGACTTTCCCACTCTCCTTTTGTCCCTCCCCCTATTCCCTACTCCCCCACCCTACCCTCCTCTTTCACTTTGTCTTTCATCTTAAGTTCCAAAGGAGTTGTGATCTGGGTCTCCCGTATCAAAGAGACCATTCAATGTTTCACCTTCTGCTTCTGACTCACTTTACTAAGCATGATGTTCTCAAGCTTCTTCCATTTGCCTATAAAAGCCTCCATGCTGTTGGACTTTATAGATGCATAGTATTCCATTGTGAATTTTTAAAAGAGCTCTACCCACTCCAAGAATGTAATATTTCTTCTGGTACCTTTGTAATTTGAGTTTATACATTTAAATGAATGTTTCGTCAGAAATTTATTTTGGTATAAATAATAAGGTTGAGATCAACATTTTGTGTGTATGTGATCAAATTTTTTTTTCTCCACTAGTACTGAGTTCATCCCAACATCATTTGTTGAATCCTGCATGATTGGTTCTACTGATTACAAATGTGTGTTGATCTTACGATTTTTTTTTCTCACTTGTGTTTGGGCATGTTTCTGGAGTCTGAAATCTATTTAATTGATGATTATCTAAGGAGGAGGAACAGGCAGAGGAGGGATGGATCAAGGAAGGCCTATGTAAGGAGGTGTCATTTGACTGAAGGATGAGTAGGAATTACCTGGCAAATGTGGCTGGGATTTTAAGGGGCAGGAAACAGCATGGGTGAGAATTTTGAAGAGGGAGTGGCCTATAAGTTAGTTTGTAAGGGCTACCACAATGAAACACTTTAGCTGGGGTGGCTTAAGCAACATACGTTTATTTTAACAGAGATATGGAGACTGGAAGTTCAAGATCAAAGTACGAGGAGGGTGGTTTCCAGAGAGACATCTCTGTCTTTGGCTTGCAGGTGGCTGCTTTCTTCCTGTGTCCTCGTATGGCCTTTTCTCTCGCATTTATGCTCCTGGTCTCTCTTCTTTTGTAAGGACACCAGTGCTATTTGATTAGGTCCCTCATTTAATCTTGATTACCTCTTGTATTAGTCACTTTCCCATCACTGGGTCAAAATACCCAACACCCACAACTTAAAGAAGGAGGGGTTTATTTTGAGTCATGGTTCCAGATGATTTAGTCTGTGGCTAGCTGGATCTTGGATAGAAGGGGCATGGAGGAAGTGTGGCTTAGTGGAATAGAGCTTCCGAGCTCATGGCAGCCAGGAAGCAGAGAGAGGAAGGAGTAGCCAAAGGCAAGAATATATCCTTCTAGGCCGCATACTCAGTGGCCTGCTTCTTGTGACCAAGCCCTGTCCCCAGCAGCACATTCAGCTATGAATTCGTCAGTTAATCAGTTCACTGATGCATATAATGTTGCAATGATTCAATCACCTTCCAAAAATCCAGCTTTAAACACATGCTTTTGGAGAACATTTTAGATGTAATACCTCCAGGGCCTCTAAAAGGCTTACGCCCATCTTACAGTGCAAAATGCTTTTAGTCCATTTCTGAGACTCTTCAAAATCTTTCCAGCATTACTAGAATGTTAAGTCCACAGTCTCCTCTGGGACTCAATGCAAACTCTTCTCTTTGAGTGCCAATAAAAAAAGAAACAAGTTAAATACTTCCAACATACAATGACACAGTAAACATTTCAAAAGGAATGGAAAGGCAATACGCCTAGGGCAAACACGAAATCCTATAGCTCCATGTCCAGTGCCTCGTGCAAAGTGTGGTGACATGTGAGCACCAAAGAACTTGACCAGCTTGTAGGAATGGCCTTGCTGATTTCAATCCATATGGTCTCTTTCTTAGAGTCCACTTCCTACTTACGGTGTTCCTGAGAAGAAAGTACCACATTCCTGGTGGATGTGGATCACACTATACCTTAAGTTTCACTTTCACATCTTTATACATTGCCCTCAGGGGCACCTGGCAGGTACTCTGACCCTGTCACACATTTTGCCTGGCTTCCCTAGATCTTCTGAAATCTGGGTGAAGTCCTCTGGGATCTCATAAGACTTGCATTTTACATACCTAAAAATCAAAACAAAACAAAACAAAACAAAACCAGCACTGTGTGCATGACTTTCAGGTCTGCCACGAGCAAATTTTGCTGGATACAACAACCACAGTTGACTCTTGTTGTCTTTTAAAGCTTAAAGGATTTTGCTGCAGGCACTTCTGGCCTTTAGAGTTTGCATTGAAAAATCTGTGGTAAACAAAATGATTTGCCTTGGTAGAATAATGTCGACCTTTTTTCCTTGTTGCTTTTAATATTCTTTCTTCGTGTTGTGTTTCCAAGGTTTTGATTATGATACTGATTGAGGTTATTTGATGTTTTATAAGTTAAAGTTAATTTCTTTTCCAAGATTTGGGAAATTTTCTTGTATGATTTCAGTGAATAAATTCTTTATACATTTGGTGCTGTCTTCTGCTCTATCTCTCACACCCATAATTCTGAGATTGGTTCTCTTTGAATCATCCATCAGCTGTCATGAGCACTACCAGCCCCCTCAGTAAAGGTCTCCCGACTCTCCTGGCTTCCCTCCCCCAGGGGTGGAGCTGTTCCAGGGTTCCAGCTTTGGTGGCTTTTCTCTCCTCTCCATAATTGTCTCTTGTGCCAGTTCTTCTTAGGCACTGTTTAAGAGTGACCCAAAAAGCCCTGATGCACTCTTTTGAGCTTTCTTTTACTCTAAATAGTTCAGTATTGGGCTCTTAAAAAAAAAAAAAAAAAAAAAAAACGGCTCCTGCTTACGTCACTGCCTGTGATGGCAGCTGAGCAGTGCTTCTGATGTCTGCTCCAGGAGGTTTTTCTGGGGGCAGCTCACACTGTGTTTGTAGTATTCACTACCTGCAGGCTTGTTTCTGGAGTCTGGGGCTGCCAGCTTTTGTCAATTTCCACTTCTCCTGGATCTGCACTTTCTTCCGTCTGAGGTTCTGGGTGGGCTTTCTTCTATCTTGTGGATGCCGGCAGCTCAAGGCTGTGCTCAGTCGTCTTGGTGCTGCTTCCTGGACTGCTGTTTCTCTCCACTTTCAATATGTCTTGGGGATTTATGATCTCCCGCCTCCTTTCAGTTGCTGGGCCACTCCTTCCTCTCCTAGCTAGGTCGGAGGCTCTGCACTCCATGTGGGCTTTTCTCCCTCTGTGGATGCTGGTGATTCTCAGCTATTTGCAGTCAGCCTGTGACAGCTTCCTGGGCTGCTGTATTCCCCCCTCTCCCGCTCACTTCTGATGTTTCTTCAGGATTTCTGATTTTCCTCTGCCTCCTTTCAGTTGTTGGGGTGCTTCTCTCTGACCTAGCTACATTGAACAGGTGGTTTTTGACTATATGTTTTTTAAGTGGGACCACGAGGAGACATTGTGCAGCTCTGTTACTCGGCCACCATCTTGACTGGAAGTCCCTCTCTCTAATTCTTAAGTAACACTTATATCTATTAGTCACTTTCCCGTCACTGAGACAAAATAGTCCACACCCACAACTTAAGGAGAAGAAATTTATTTTGACTTATGATTTTAGAGGGTTCAGTTTACATTTTGCTGGCTTCAGAGCCAAAAGTCAGAAGAGCCTGGTAGAAGATTAACCAGTAACAGAAGAAAGCAGAGAGAGAAAAAGGAGGAGCTTGGGGCAAGAATATGCCCCCCAGACCATATTCCTAGTGACCTGCCTTCTCTAATTAGGCCTTGCCTCTGAACAACACATCCAGCTATGAACTCATGAGTGAATTAATCCATTAATGAGTATAGTGCTCCTATAATCTGATAACTTTCTAAAAGCTCTACCTCTGAACACATGAGACTTTTGGGGAATATTTTAGTTGTAAACTATATCTTCCAAAGACCTTGTCTTCATATACTGTCACATTGGAGGTATGGCTCTAATCTATGAATTTTACTGGTCAGGAAAAATAATTTAATCTATAGCAGACTTAGTGTATTAGAGGTACCAGCAGGAAAAGCTTGGTGTGGTTGGCTTTTGAGTGAGGGAGCAAGTAGGGTATATGAGGCTGGAGAGGTAGGTGGGTGGCCCGATCAGGACTTGGAAACTGTCATAAAGATCTTATACCTCATCCCATATATTTGGGAGCCCGTGAAACATCTTAGGCAGGAGAGTGACTTTCAGGAGTAGTTTACAAATGTACTTTTCAATCTATCTTTTAAAATGCATAAGATCCTTGTTGAAGGAATGGAGACACTGTGTCTTGGGGCCTTTTTTTCTCTCTTAAGGTTCCAGTACAGCCAAGCGACTCTGCCTCTTTCTTTGCTGAAAGCACTGGACACTTCACCCTAGCCAATAATTAGCTTTTAATTAGCAAAGCATAGCTTTGCCTTCATGAAAGGAGTAATACCTTTAAAAATTGAATCACATTAATTGAATAAATCTTTTACCAGATAGTTCTGAAAATTCTAGTCCTTTCATTATGAGCCTCATCAAGCAAAGCCATTAGACAATGCTCGGTTAATACAGCAGTCACTGGAGCACCATTTGGGATGTAGTTGTTTCATTATGAAGGGTGGTATGATTCTTAGCTTGCACAGTGCTTCTCCCTGATGCTCAGGGCTTCCCTGCAGATTCTCTCAAGCAGTGCTATGTAAAATATGGCTGGAGACTTCTAGCATCAGTCACAATTTAGAACTTTGTGAAAATGCAGAAAGAATCTCAGGCCCTACTCTAGACCTCTTGAATCAGAATCTCTGAGGGTCAAGCAAGAACCCTGTTTTAAAAAGCACTCCAGACAATTCTCAGGTGCACTAAAGTTCCCAGAAGGGAAATAAGAATCTGTGACCCATCAGCCTGTCACATAGAGGGTGCCCAGACTAGCCTTCCTCACATAAGACTTCCAATCATGTATTTACTCTACATATAGTCATTGAGCAACTCTAGCAGGCCAAGCTTTTCCTAGGGATTTGGAGTACATGATAGTCTAGTATGTGATAGTCCATCTCTTCTAAGAATTTAGTATGAGAAAAAAAATTTTTAAGTAGTATGAGTGGAGTCATTTAAGAGGAAAGTCCACGATTGTGTGGAAGCCTAGAAATGTATCCCAAGTGATTATATTGTTTTATCAATCAGCGTTGATCAGTCTTCTCTTATTGGGATAATTTGTATGCTTTGTGGGTGCTACATACCTTCTACTTTCAATTTTTATATTTCAGAAAAATATGAGCCCACCCCATGCTCCAACAGAGGTTGAGGCCTACAACCAAGGACACAGAAGTCACTTCGGCACTAGATACTGCACCTTTCAAGAGCCCAAGAGAGGCAGTAGCACTTTAGGAGATGTCTGGGAAAGGCCTCTCCCTACTGGATACAAAGTTGAGTAGGTCTGAGGTCTAGAGCTTCTGCAGTCTTTCGGCCACTTTGTGAGAAGAGCTTATTGGAGACTAGATAACCCATGAAGAAGAACAGATCCAGGAAACAGAGTTTTCCCAGTCCTGGCAACACTTCTGAGTCTACTCTAAGCAGGACCCAAAGTTAATGCACCGTGTGGAGTTTTCAGACATGTGAGGTAATGAATTCTCTTTTGCTTAAGTCAGTCTGGGCTGTTTCTCTTTACCATGAAAAATACTGATTTTCAATATTAGATAATACTGTATTTGAGCATTTATTTCACATGATGCTGAAATACAGGTACTCCTCTCCTCAGGATGAGGTTATATCCCCATAAACTCACTATAAATTGAAAATACCTGTGTCCAAAATGCAGTGAATACAGTTAACCCAGAGAACATTCTAGCTTTACCCACAGAATGTACTGTGGTACATCATTTGTTTTCTGTTGTGGTCGCAGGGCTGCAGCTGATGCTGCCCAGCTTTATGAGAAGGGATCATAACACATACTGTAAGCACAGGAAAGATCAGAATTCAAAATCCAAAGTACAGTTCTACTGAGTTTGTGTTGTTTTCACGCCATTAAAAAGCTGAAAAACAGTAAGTTGAACCATTATGAGGTTGAGGATGGTTTGTACTTGCAGTAACCCTAGAATTTTAAAATTAAGTATCTAAAAACATTTTTTAAATCATCAGCAACATTATTAATAAAACCTTGATGCCTATCAAATATAAAATATGTATTGACATGTCACAACACACCAACTAAAAGTGTTAATTAGAATATTAATATTACACAAACATCATTATTCTAGTGTTATTATGACACACGGCATTAACTGTTGCTAGCCCCACTGCCTTCTCTCATACATTACATTACACATTGCATACCTGGTTTGCTGCCCCTTCTTTTTGAGAACATATGTAGAGTTACCCTTTGCTGCTAAGCCTGGGTCCAGCACATATCTCTTTTTCTGGTTCTCTTAAGCCTTGCCTATACCTTTAAATAACTCTGTTGGTTAATGCATCTCAGTTGTCTAATTTGACCGCACCACTCATTTTCTGAAACATTTTTTGATCCTAAACCCAAGACACTCATTGTAACCTAAGCAAAAGAGTGCTGGGGCAATGCAGCCTTGAAGCTAGCTTGAGGTGAGGTAATCAGGGATGGCTTTCTGGCTTTCCAGAGAAGAGTTTATATGCATTCATTTGTGGGGAGGAACAGGTAAGTAGTGATGCAGATCATCTGTCTTGATGAACCCCTGGCCCTCCTTCCTGACGCGGTAGTGAGAAGAACTGGGAATGACAGGGAAGATGTTCCAAGCAGAGCGAGCAAACTAAGTCTAGAGAGACACCAGGGGGCCCAGAGTGGCAGAGAGTTATGGTGAGATGTGGAAGATGACCTTAAGGGAAGATTGAAGGGAGCAGGGCGAGCAGGGACGAGGACCCCGCTGTGTCTGTGGTGATGGCATGTTCTTTAGCAGTCAGCTAGATGGGGGATGATAGCGAGCCATCTGTGGTATACCGGTCATGTCTTCTGCTTGGATGTTTGAACTGGTGGTAGTCCTGGGTGAAAGGGGATCTGGTTGTGTTTGTTCCAGGATTTGCACAGGAAAATTCCCAGGGAACTCTTAGTTTAGAAGGCCCCTGTTATCCAGAGGGAAGGTAGTATCCTCAGTTTGCACCATAGGGCTCTGCTACCAGTTAGGAGGGTAAGTACTTGATGTAGTGGCCAGTCATTGAGCTGGAGGGTGGAATGGAACCTGCCTCTCATCAGCAAACCATTCTGAATGACTGTGGTTCATTAGCAGCTCTAAAGGGTCACACCCTTCCACACAGGTGTGAGTTTGGGAGCCAAGGACTTCCCAGAAAAGACATGCTCTCCTGTTCTTAGATACAGAAGGTAGTGGAAGTTCTGATGTAGCCATGAGAATTGGAGGGCCCCTGACTCTTTTAGGATGCTCTTTTCCATGACACTCTAAGCCTGAGGACAGAAGTAATATGAATGCTTAGGTGTGCTCACCTGAGATACAGGTATACTCAGGTATAGCACTGTTTACTTCTCTTAGACCTGGTCAGGGCTGCTATGTTGGGAATGTTCTGAAATAGCCTGAGGAAAGGGTGGTGGCCCACCTTGTGGGGTTTTATAGGCAGAGCTCTGTCCTGAGAAGCTGGGTCAGATGGTGGAGAGGAACTGTTCCTAGCATGCCACAAGGAGACTGAGGTCATTAGCAAGTTACAAGCTGTATATTTACCCCTGGCAGGTGTGAGTATATGTGCATTTGGACCTGACAGGAGCCACTGACTGGCCCTAACATCGCAGAGAGCTTCAGCTGTGGCTTCTGGTATTATCCCCAAATGTTGTTACACACACAGCCTGAGAGCTAAGCTGACAGGAAGGCGAGCAGAAAGGATTCCTCACCGGACTCGGGGAGTATCACCTTACCAGAGCACACTCTGGCAGTGCCCTAAGAATTAGGAGTTCATAAATCCTATAATTATTTCGTGGATAACACAATTATATGGCATTTAAAACATGTAATGGTAATTTGTTAAATGTGAACATCTAAAGCAACTGCAAAATTTGGAGCTCAGCGGAGGCAATTTCTCACCCTTAAGCATACTGAAAACTTCTAAACTAAGGGGTCTGGGCCACGCACTGCTGCTGAGGTTGCCGGGATGGGTGTTCATGTCTGGCTTTGAGGGTACTTATAATCATGTGAGTGTGGATGAAAGAGTGTGTTTGTGAGTCTGTGCGGTATTTGCATGTATGTAAGTGTGTGTGTGTTCCCGAGAGAGTGTGCTTATATGCTGCTAGAGGACCAGAGTCCAATCATCCCAAGCTTGTGGGCATTGAGGGTGGGCAGTGGGGATGGAGGGCACTGTCAGAGTGCTGCAAACCTAAGATGTCAGGGCCATAACTTGATTTGGTGATTTGGCCCGAGTAATCCTCTCAGAATAGAAAAATCAAGGACCCAGCATGGAGGCAGCCTGTCTGGGCTCGGGCGGGTAATGAGGATTAACAAGGGTTGATGGAGCCTGGGAGCGATGGGCCGAGATGGCCCCGAGCTGCCTGGCACCCTGGGCTCTGCGGCCAGCCAGCGATGCCCATTCGGACCTAATGCTATCACCCGCAGAGATCCTTGCTGATAAGGGCCCAGAGGAAGGGAGAGTGCAGCCTTGCCAGCGCCAGCGGGAAGGCAGCAGGCTCTGCGAGCCCGCACGGGAAGCTGCCTCGAGGCTTGGAGAACCTGGGGTCCCCACATGAATCTTTCTGCTTTCTAGAGTGTACTTAGTCAAGTGTCCAGTAGTGCAGGGGTCTTATCCTTTAAATACACACAATCACACACATACACACACGTGCACATGCGTGCGCAATTGAATGTTTAAATTTTGCAAAGTTATCACAGTTACAGATACAGTGCCAGTAACACAAGATCAATGGGGAAAGTGCACAAAGTGAGGAGAGTATTTTGAGGGGAGTTAATGACAATGTGTCTTGTACTATAATTAAAAAATTTAAGCATTCTCCATATGTATACTTATATATAAATATAACCTGATACATGTTTATTTTAGAATATCAGAGCTATTTATTATCATAATGAGAAGAGAAACACTTTCACCCAGAGATTATCATTGCACACACTTTCTTGGGCAGAAGCTTTCATCAGCCACAGGGTGGGCCACGAACTGAAGTCAGTCCACACGGAGGATAATTGGCCTGGAAGGGAAGTGTCACACTGGGGGTGGACATGCCATCTCCCGATCCATACAACCCTGCTGTTTTCCTCTGGGGTTGGACTAGATCACTGTTTTTCTGGTTGAGCCATGAAAAAAAAAATAGTTGGCTTGCATTTAGGGGACAGGTTGTATGAAAAAATACACATCTTGAAACATGAGCGTCATACTCAGCATGGGAGGATGCTCACATTCTGGAAGGCAAATGGCAATGGTGGGGGACTAAATTCTAGCAGCCTCGTGTCCCCATCTCACTCATGTGCTCAGTGAGTGTCAGGCCAGTTCTCTCTCACTAAGTTACTCTCTCTGATTCTCTTCCTGTGTCCCTGTCTCTGTCTCCTCCCCCACCTGCTGCTAGAGTGCATTGATTTGAACCCAGAGAAGCTAAATGCGTGCATGATGTAACTCTACTCTTCCAACTTTTGCTATGTGTATGAGCACATCTATATGCTTGAGAAAAAAAATGAGATCACATTGTGCATGCATGCTCTTTTTGTTTATCATATCCTGCGCACCCTTATGTGTGATATCTGTATTATCATTTTACTCCTGGGATGCCACTAAAGAAATAATACCATAATTTGTATAATTATATAATCAATTCCTTATTGAAGGTCAGTTGCTTTCAAACTTTTGTTATCCTGATAATTGCAGGAATAAAATTTCTTCGACAGGAATCTTTGATTTTCTATGCAATTACTTTCCTAGAAAAATTTTCTCAGCAAGAAATTCTGTGTTGAAGACATTTTACACTTTAAGCCTTTAGTCATAGCTTCCTGCTCTTCTTACTCCTATGCAAGGAAAGGGAAGATATTTTTGTCAGTAGCACAGAGATAGGTGCATTGGTCCCAAATTCTGTGGTGAAGTCGCGTGACTAATCACAATCTAAACTCCACTTGTCTTATGGTCATCCATCTTCAAGTTCCCCATTGTCAGTCTCATCATTCACCCACAATCATGGGATAGTTCCCCATCATCAATAGGATAAACGAGGCTCAGGCTGTTGCTGGTTTCCTTGAAGCAATTAAGATAATCCATTGCATTTGTGGATCACTTTGCAGATTTCAAAGCAGTTTTATGACTTTTATCTTTGTTGAATGTGCACAAGGCAGCTTTTATTAGTTCTCCATTCATCAAAGAAGGGAATGGAGGTGCAGAAAAGTTAAGGGAGATTCTTAAGTTCACAGACATCAGGAAGAATTGAATACCAGAGCTGAGCTGAATTTTAGCTCAACAAACTGAAAAATGCTGCTGTGATTGCAAAGCAAGAGGAGTTTGGGATTCAATAGGTTGCATTGGTCACCATCACATGTGTAGCCCGGCAAATGACACAATGCTTCCTATTGCTTTTTCTGCCCGAGCAACCTCCTTCTCTTTTTCTTTGCTAATATCTTGATTTTGTTTTGAGAACAACTCTCAAGTTAGTGGTCTGTAACTTAGGACATATACTATGTTTTGTAGAGCAACACTTCAATCTCACCAATGTCTCTGCACTGGTTCTGTAGCTTCAAAAGGGCCCATTCTTTCATCCCAAAAGGCTTGTGAATGATGAGACACTTAGAAAGGATCCATTTTTCCCTTAAGACTTTATCCTGCTTTCACTACTCAAGGCATGTGTACTACCCAGGCCTGCCATATTCTACCCCATTGGTCGTAGTGATTGATTCAGTAATGAGCATGTTACCCAAACTGGGTCTGTGAGGTTCAATTCAGGGCATTTTGCAGGGGTTGGGGAGAAGGAATTGTTAACTCCCATTGGAGTTGGAGTATCTGCAAAGAAGAGAATCTATAGGAGAACAAACCCAGTACAGAAGAAAGCAAAGTCTGAAGATAGAGGTGTATAGAATGAAATTCGGATGACATTGCTTTACTTTCTGGAAACCCTGCAGGTGCGGGAACCCACTGTTCAACATGTATTAAAGCTTTAACTGGGCCATCATTGCATCAAAACCTCTGTTACAGCTTCTGCCAAATTCCCTAGGACCCTGAACTGGTCTGACTTTACTAGTCTTCCTTCTGTTCTTTAGGTCTCATACTAATGCAACTGCTTAAAGGAAGCCAGTTTTATTTACTATAAAGGCAGGATGGACACTGTAGTCTTTGTTTATTATTATTATCATTATTTTATATTGAGGCAGTGTCTTGTGAAGTCACTAAGTTACTCAGGTTGAGCTCGAATTTGTGATTCTGCCTCAGTTTCTCAGAGGCCTTTGGTTCTCTTGTACCACCATGCCCAGGTAGTTTTTAGATTTTGTCTTAGAAAGGCCAGATTTACAATGTGTCAGTGCTAGAAAGATTAGGAAAGCCATTACAACCCACCCTTTTGCTGCCTAATGTCAATATGTGCCCTATTTCCATAATTATGTCATTAACAGTGCAGTAACAGCCTGATGTGCTATGACTGTCACTTGTACAAATGAAAATGCACTCCTCAAAGAAAGGATCTAAAGTTTCATTAGCTGCTATGTCCAGATCCAAGTTTAGTTTTTCTGAGTGACACTCATTTCTCCTCTTTGTTTAATCATAATATTATATTGATAGTTTGTAACCTGCTAACTCAGTTGTAAGATTAACTACCATTCATGCAGAGCATATAACATAGTAGAGCAAAGGAATGAGGGAAAATTAATGCTTTTAAAATATAAATAAATGTGTATATGACACAGTAAGTAAAGAAGAATTGTGAACAGCTCATTTCTGTCCTATAGGACTTGTTTCTGTAACTAGTTATAGGCTATGGTTGGTATTTATTATACTTCAGCTCGTTCATATTCCCTTTGTCATCAGCAAGTGGGTTAGCTAGTCGTGATTCTTTTCCTAGTGAGATGACCCAAATTGCATTCCTGAGGGATCTTAATACTTTATGGCTCTGTTCATACAGGGTTAAAAGTTTCCTTCTATTAACTTTTATCACCAGACATGGCAAATTTGGAGATTCTCCAGAGAGAACCTAGGTTTACAGAAATAGTCCTTTCTACCCTATGTGTCTAAGTCTACTCTGATAGTCTGAAACAATCATTTTGTGCCATAGGGCATGATAAATCTCAAATGTTTAGGTGAAAGTCATGAGTTCCTATTCAATACACCTGTTATTGTGTCCTTTGGTAAAAGTTTTCCTCTTGGTTCAAAGATTTTAAGCTATCCAAAGTCACAGAATATGAAAATACAGCAAATTGTTCATTATGTATGGTTATGAAAGGAGATGCTTTTCTTTTTACTTCTTGCATTTTTGGGGTAAAATAGTGGTCATTCACTTAAAGCATATGCTACATTTCGTGGAGCAACACCTCAGCCTCGTACATTCTGTTGCTATAACTTCAGTAGGCCATTCCTCCATTTTACAAAGCCAGCTACCTTTGGATGATGGAAGACTTGGGAAGATCAATGAATGTTATGCAGCTCAGCCTCTATGATAATGTGTTTGCTTTGCGTGAGTTCCCTGGTAGAGCATGGTGTGAGCGTTGCCAACATCTTGAATAAGGCCTTCAGAAATATGATGAGCAAGGAAGATAACATTTCCAAGGCTGCTATAACAATACACCATACAACAGGTGGCTTAAACAGTGGAAATTTATCTTTTTGCAATTCTTAAGGCTAAAAGTCCAAAAGCAAGGTGCTGGTAGATTTAATTTCTTCTGAGACCCCTCTGCTTGACTTGCAGATGGCTGTCTTTTTCACTGTGTCCTCACATGGACTTTCCTTGATGCTTATTTATTTTTGATGTCTCTTAGTGCATTTAAATTTCCTCTTCATATAAGGACACAAGTCAAATTAGATTAGGACCCATACTAATAGCTTCACTCTAATTTAATCACTCCTTTAAAGATGCTATATCCAAATATAATCACATTCTGAAATACTGGGGTTTAAGGCTTAACATATGACCTTTTTGGAGACACAAATCATCTCATAATAAAACATAACACTTATCAGTCTTCCAAAGTGTTGAGATTATAGGTCTAGTTTTGTTTGTTCATTATATCCCATAGGTCTTGCATGTTATGCTCATAATTTATTATTTTTTCTTTAATGCTGTCTGTCTTAACTATTTTTTCATCTCAGAGACAGAAATATATGACATCCACAACTTAGGGAGGAAAGATTTATTTTAGCTCATAGTTTCAGAAGGTCATAGACCATTCACAGGTGGTAGCTGGAAATGAAATGAAATCACCTGGTAGGGCTGGGGCCAGAGCCAGAGAGGGGCTCCTCTCTGGCATGGCAGAACAGAGCAAACTAAGGGACGGAAGGTAGAACAAGCATACAGCCCTCCAGGTCAAGCCCCAGTCATCTGCCACTTCCGGCTAGGTCCCACCTTCCAACAGTACACAGTATCCATAGGTACTTGAGACTTTCGAGGGACACTCCAGATCCAAATCACAATGCTGCCTGGATGTGATAATTCTTCAATCTTGTCATTAAGTCCTGGTATTCTTTTTTCCTCTTGATCTAGACACTATTGGTGAGTGGTTTATTGAGCTTTTTAGTTCTAAGATTTCTGTTGATTCTTTTTCAGGATGTCTGTTTATTGAATTGTTCTTTCCTCTCTTGTATTTTCTGCTTAGATATCTCAGCTGTTTATTTTGTATTCTTTTGAAGTCCCAAACAACAAGCCCCCTCTCAAGATGGCTTCTGGTTACAACAGTCCAAGATATGGCAGGTATCGCAGTGGACTTTTCTTCAAAGCTAGCCTACCAGTGCACGAGAAGTCAATTTCAGATCAAATTCCTACACTGGATTTGTAACTTATAATAACAATAAATTCTCCTGTTCTCATACTGCTGTTCCATCGATTGTTACTGGGATTTCCAGCCATTGCTAGGTTGGCTTGCCTTGCCTTGCTCTGGTGGAATTGAGGTTTGCTCACTGCAGGGATCAGGAATTTGTTTTGGGAACACTTTGTATTTTTTTTGTGTTGCCTTCCTGCATCCCCATTGTTTTTGGCTTTCCTGTCACTTCTTTCGTGATTCCTGGAGCTCCTTTTCTTTTTCTGCCTCATAATATAATTTCTTCTCTGTTGTCATAACTCTTCTTACTCAGATAGTAATGTGAAGGATGTTTCTATTCCTTACCTTGAATCTTCATAGTAGCCTTTGAGACTGGCTTCTTTAATATAGCACAAAGTAATCGAAATTTATCCATACCATCGGTGTGTATCAATAGTGTTTTTTTATTACTGGCTGTTCCATTATATGGAAGGACCACGATTTATTCACTCATTTATTCTTTCAAGAGTATTTTGTTTTCTTCTAGATGTCAGCTATTATGAATTGAGCTACTATAAACATTCATGTATACATTTGTATTAATATTAGTATTGTGTCTGCACTGCTGGGACATAGTTCCCAACATTCCCAACTTAAAGGAGGAGAGGCTTCGTTTGGCTCATGGTTTTGGAATCTTAAGTCCGTTTTTGCTAGTTCGAGGGCAGAAACATCACGGTGGAAGGGTGCGGTGGAGCAAAGCTACTTACTTCATGGTAACCCGAAGCAGAGCTGGGAACAGGAAAGGGGCAGTGACCAGATATGGACTCTGGGCTGCATCTCCATGTCCCACCCAGACATACCCAGAAACCTGCTTTCCTAAACCTAGATGTTACTTAATTCCGTCAAGTTGACATGTTATGATTAATGGTCACAATCTACCCCCTTGTCAGCTTGACAACCAGACATATCTCCTTAACCCATACTTAATCTCCACATAAGGACAACATAGTTTGCCTAATATAAATCATACTATGTACAACCAGAAATGCAATAATGCAATAATCCCTTCTCCAATGTCATGACATTCCAATGCTTTTCAAAAGTCTAAGTCACAGTCTCTTCTGACACTCAAGGCAAACTTACCCGTGAACCTCTATGTAAAAAAATAAAAAGTTATGTAATCCCAAGGTATGATAGCACCAGGTATATGTTTCTGTTCCAAAAGAGAAGAATGGGGTGATGAAAAGAATTGGATCAAAACAGGCCAAAATTCAGAAGGGCAAATATTAAATCCTAGAGTTCTATACCTATCATCTTGGGCATGTGGTGGTAAAATATCCATTCCAGAAGGCTTAGGTTATACCTATGGCCTTGCTGGTTGCAGCTCACATGGTATTTTTCTTGGGCTGGTTCTTCTTATAGCCTGCAGCTTTTCTCAGCAGATATTCCATGTGTTGGGTCTCCAACTTCCTGGAACTTCCTATGCTTTTGGTTTCATTCCCACATCCTTATGTGCTGCCCTATTTTGGCCATATTGCTTGGACTCTCAGAACTTCTTTTGACATATGGGCAGATGCTTCCATGACTACAACTGTTGCCTTCAAAACCAGCATAATTTGGATAAAGCCAGGGTCTGCTGCCAACTCAAGTAGTAGCAGGCCCCACAGAGCCGTAATTGTAGTAGCCACTGACTACCTGGATGGCTGAACATGGTGTAATGAATCCCAGTGAACTAAATACCTAGGCAGCCCTTTGTGAGCAGGGAACCCAGGGACTTCCTTCATAAATGAAAGATTGTAACTTTGCCACATTTAAGTTTGTGTGTTGTCTTGTTGATTTCTGTGATAACCTCAGGGCGTCTTCTTGTCTCTGTTCAAAGTACTCAGTACTCAGTTTCAGTTTCTTTTGTAGAAGATCTGAACATGGTAACTGTTATTTATTTTTTATTTTTTTGAGACAAGGTCTCACTTTATAGCCTAAGTTGGCCGTGAACTCAAGGCAATACTGCTATCTCAGCCTCCCAAGTGCTAGGATTATAGGCATGTGCCTCTACACCCAGCTTATGTTATGCTAGGGAACCAAACCCAGGGCCCATGCTTGCTAGGCTAGCATTTTAACTACTGAGCTATGCCCTCAGCCCTGATACTACTGCCCAGGTGAGAATCAAACTTGTGACTTTCCTGTCTCAGCCTCCCAGAGTGCTGAGATTACAAGGTGTGCCCTACCATACTAGACTGCTTGGTTTCTTTTTAGTGATACTAATCTCTTCAGCAACCATACCCCTTTGGTTTCAATTCTGTGTATGGTTTCTTTTGAGTCAAAATTTTAGTTTTTCAAATGTTTCTGCTCTCTTTTTTGCACCCAACTTTCACTGTAAGACTGGCTAAAATCAGCCAGAAGTACCTATGCTACAGTCTGAAGGTTTTGCTGCCTTGACATTTCTTCTACCCAGATCAGTTAGTCTACTGTCCTTAATCTCAGCCTTCCACAAAGTCAGGACATGGGGAAAACAAAAACAAAACAAAACAAAACAAACAAACAAAGAAACAAACTATATATATATATATATATATATATATATATATATATATATTTTTTTTTTTTTTTTTTTTTTTTTGCCAGAGTGTAACATGCAAAGCCTCTAGTTCATTTTCCAGTGAAGTCCTGGTTCCAGTTGAAATCTTGTGAGCCTGGCCTTTGCTGTCTGCATTCCTATCAGCATTCCAGTCTTCTGAATTTCAAGCAGAATGGCCCGTCAAGCTCTGTCTACAGTAGTCTAGGGCTTCTCTCACCTGTATCTCCAAATTTTTCCAAATTCCCCTCCTGAAAGTCAGTTCCAAAGACTTTTAAACTGCACGACCAGGTATAGTCATGGCAACTACCCCACTTCTTTGGTACCAGTTTTCTGTATCAGTCTGCTTCCCCATTGCTGAGACACAATACCAAATACCCACAATTTAAAGGAGGAGAGGCTTATTTGGCCCACAATATCAAATGGTCCAGCTCATGGTTAGCTGTCTCTAAGGCAGGAAAGCAGAGTGGAAGAAAGCTGCTTAGTTCATGGCAGCCATGAAGCAGGCAGGGGAACAATGGCAGAGAAGAGGGGGCAAAGGACCAGATATGAACCACAGTTACTCTCCATGACAACTCAGGCATGCCTAGAAATGGGCTCTACTAGTCCCCTAGGTGTTTCTTTATCCAGTCAAGTTTACATATCATTATTAAAGGGAAAAGATTTCTCTGTGAATGTTAAGGCTTTATTTCCTTAGCATAAAAACAGTAGGAGTGGTATTGCTGGGTCATAAGGTAAGTATAACTTTAACTTTATAAGAAACTGCCAGATTGCTTTTTAGCCTGAATATATTATTTTCATTCTCACCCAGAATACATGAGAGTTTCAGTTGCTTATTATTTGTATTAGTTAGGGTTCTATGAGGGGCAGAATGGACAGAAATTATAAGAAAAAGGGACTTAAGTCCAAGGAGCGAGATAGTCCAAGATGGCAGCATGCATGTGCTGGAGCTCGAGAGTCTGATGGCTGCGCAGCCATGAGGTAGAACACCAGTCCGGGACCGCAGGACAACTGGTGTGGGTCTGCTGTGGATCTTGGTTGTTCAGAGAATAATGGCAAAGACTGGAGACTGCAGTGAATATGTGATGAAGATCTGTGACATGTAGCAAGTCAATGTCTGTGGACAATCATGAAGGCCAGAGCTTTCTGAGGAAAAGCTATGACAATCTTTCTTCCTTCATTTTATATAGTTTGAGCTGCCATTTGGACATCCCACATCCAGGATGGGTGTTCTTCCCTCATTTGCTGGCCCACAGGTCACTCACACACATACCTACAAGCTTTACTCTGGGTGTATTTCCTAATTCCTTCGAGCTGACATATTCCTTTGATGGTCACGCTCTTCTTGCCAGCACTTGGTATTGACGTTTTTTTCTATTTTATGTTAATCATTCTAATAGGGATATAGTGTCTATCTACATATCTTCTTTGTCCAGCTATTTTTCATATTTTAAAGTTAGATTGTCCCCAGCACCACATAAACTGGGCATGGTGGCTCATGTCTGTAATCCCAGCACTTGGGATGCTGAGGTAGAGGATTATTGTGAGTTCAAGGCCAGCCTGGGTTACATAGTGAATTCAGGACCTACCTGAACCCTTCTCAAAAAAATTAGATTGTCTATTTTTTCATTTTTGAGATTAAAAAATATATTCTAAATAGAAATCATTTCCTGGATCTGTGATTTACATGTAGTTTCTACTAGTCTGTATCTTGTCTTTTTTTTTTTTTTCTCTTAACAATGGCTTTCCCAGAAAAAGTTTTGTAATTTAGATGAAATCAACCTTTCTTTCAGAACCATGCATTTGGTATTGTGTCTAAAACACATTTATCTGACTTAGGTCGTGAATATTTTCTTTTATGTTTTCTTCTTAAAATTTTGTAGTGGTATGTTATACGTTTAGATCTCTGCTGCATTTTAAGTTTTTAAAAGAAGTTGTGAAGTTTAGGATAAAGTTCATTTTCCTTTCAACACAATTTGTTGAAAGATGTATTTTTTATTATGTTGGTTTTGTGCTCATGTAAAAAAAATCAGATAGGTTTTGATTCCTAGAGTCTATTCCATTCCATTTATGAATCTGCCTCCTTCATGGTCTTGATTATTGTAGCTGTATAGTACATCTTCAGACTGAGTGATGTGTTTCTTATATCTTTCTTCTTATTTTCTAAAAATTTCTTGATAATTCTTATTCATTTGTCTTTTGTATACATCTTAGAATCAACTTGTCTTTATCCATAAAAATTTCTGCTAGGAGTTTGAATGTGATTATATTAAACTACAGATCAATTTGAGAAGAAAAGATAGTTTTATGTCTTGTTGAGTCTTTCAATTCTGCTGGTAAGTCATCTAGTGAGTTTAAAAATTTGTGTAATTGTGTTATGCAGTTCTAAAATTTGCATCTGGTTCGTATACATATATGTTATATATAATACATTATGTATAATATATATTCTATTTATTGGATGAAGATTTTTTATCTTTTGAGTAGACCATAACTTCTGAAGCATTTTTATAACAAATGCTTTAAAGTGTTGGGTATTTCCAGTATCAGTGACATCTCACCATTGGCATCTGTTGATTCTCTTTCCCCATGCGAATTGAGATTGTTTTCTTATGTTGAATAATTTTGGATTGCATCCTGACCTTGGTACATATTGTATTAGGAACTTTGAGTCTCATTTAAATCTATAGATAATGTTGATTTTTTTTTGCTGTAGCAGGCAATTCAACCATTTGGGTTCTGGCTGGTAGTTCTAACCAGTCTTCTGTGAGATGGAATTCCAATGCTGGTTGGGGTTTTAGAGTCTTTGAGGTGTTAATCATATGTGCCTCACTTGTGTGTCACTAAATGGCCAGTCTGGGACCTGGGCCTTGGTCTGACCTATCATTCATTTTTTAGATTTTGATCTGTTTGAGGTCTTAGCTATGTGAAGCTCAAGAGTTAGCCTAGAGTTTATAAACAACTATAGAAACTCTCTTTACTTTTAAATTCTTCTGTTTTGTTTTTCTTTCTCTGTAATCATTCTGGAATTTTTCAGGTCCTGGTACTTCTTTTTGGTCCTCTATCCAGAAATGTGGAGTCATAAGTACCCGTACTCTGTCTCATTTTTGGAGCTAAGTGATGGAAGGAGAAAGAAAAACATAAAAGCTATGAGGTTAGCCTTACTGTTTTGAGAGTATGGTTCCTTTGGGTAGAGATGGTTTACCTTCTTTCTAATTTAGGAATCTGAGGCACTCCTACTCATTTGCTATCCTGTTCCCATGGAATCACCTGGGGATTGGAGCATGAGAGAATGGTTAAAAGGAGGAGGGCAGTGAGTCAATTTTTTACTTTCTCTGAGTGTAAGGAATTTACTTGACCAGGAACTAGAGGGCCCTTTCTTTGACCCTGGTCATCTCCTGTGCCTAATTTTGGGTTTCTGACTCTCTTGAGTTCTGGTTGGAGAATGTCAAAGGGAAAATAGGTTGCTTAGCATCATTTCAGTGGTACTCTGATCGTCCTCATATTTTCATGATATAGCTGACAAAAATCCTGCTTTTTTTGGTATATTGTCTGTTTTCTGCCAGATGACTTTGTAATTGGCTTCCTACATTTTGATCCTCAGATTAGGCCTGGTGACAATGAGGGGCTAGATGAAAGTCATAGTCTAGGTCACCTTCCTGTCTCTGGGACACAATACTCTATACCACAACTTAAAGGAGGAGAAGTTTATTTTAGCTCACAGTTTCAGGGGTTTTGGTTCTTGCTTGGTCAGTCAGCTCCAAAGCAGAAAAGGCAATGGTAGAAGGGGTAGGCTTGGAGAAACACTGCTCGTGTTTTGACTATCAGAAAGCAGAAGGAGAAGGGAGGAGCCAAGAACAGGAATATACCCTTCTATGTCATGCCCTTAGTGACCCCGTTCTCCAACTAAGTCCCACCTTCTAACAGCATGTGTAATCAGTGGATTAATGCACTGGTAAGTACAGTGTCCCTATGACCCAAGCACCTGAGGCTTTTGGGGGGATATTTTAGATGTAGACTATAACAGTAGCTACTTCAGGCAAGGCCATTATAGTACAGCTTCACACAAGGTAGAGGTAGCCTCATGACACAGGAATGAAGCAGTGGAGTTTGGGGTCTCAGATATCCAGAGTCATCCAGATCCTCCAAGATAGCACTAGTCCAATTCTTGAAGGTCTTTACTTTATCCTAACAATTGCTTCCAAGAGACATACAAGGGATTTGAGTCCAAACTCTAGTGCAATCCAGTGCAATTCCCTGTACCAGGCCCTGAGTCTGATTTTAGTTCCACAGCCCTGCTAGAGATAAGTGACTCATTCTTCCCAGGTAGTCATAGAAACTCAGTTCTCTGACTACTTTGAACTGAAAACGTAAAGCCTCAGCCTTTCATTTTTTATCTTCTAAGCTTACCGGTAGAGTTATAAATCACTAGTTTGTTCTTCCATCCTTGCACTCCTTGGGCCTCTGATGATGTTCTATCAGAGCAGCCACTTGGGCCACAAAAGCCTTCGTTCTGTGCTCTTCACTTCAGGTAGACTCAGGATATTTGGGGAATAGTTTTGTCACTGTGTGTTATAGACGAGAAATTTCACATCCTTTATTGATATCTGGGTTCTTGCCCCATCAGGTTAGATGGCCTATCAGTCCTCTATTTTCCTTTCTTTGAAAATGTGCCTTTTCTATTTGCTGTTTTGCAGAAGGTTCAGCTGCAGATAATAGAATTCATTTTTCCAAGTTTAAGCAGGAATGGAATGAAAATAGTATAAGTGGTAGGCAGATTTCCAACATGGTCTCAAAGATTCTCTCCCCCTTGTATACAGACCCTGTCTACTCACTTTTCTTTGAGTGTGGGCAGAAACTTAGAATATGAAAGCGTATCATGATATTATTTTTCATCATATGACATAGAATTTTGCTTCTATAATTAAGAACCCTAAGAAGTTGACTTTGATTAATAAAAACGTGAGATTATTCCAGGTGGTTGTGACCTAATCAGGTTGTCCCTTAAAAATACAGCAATAATATCAGATGTTCTTCTGTTGTCTTTGAAGGAGAGAGCAGTCTGCTCTATTGTAGAGAGGGCCATGTGGCAAGAACCCAAGGGCATTCTCTCTAGGAGCTGGTAGTAACCCCTCAACGACTGTCAAGGACAGAGATTTTAGTTGTAAGGCCAAAGGGAAACTAATTCTGCCAACTACCTGGAGGGGCTTGGAAGTAGATCTTTTCCTAAGCAAGGCACTGGATGAAGCTACAACTGGTTGATACCTATATTTCAATGAGACCCTGAGTAAGGAAGGGACCTAGCTAATGTGAACTGGATGTTGATCCATGAAAGCTTGTAGATGGGAAGTGTATGCTGTTATAAACCAATAAATTTGCAGGACTTTAAACACAGCAGTAGAAAATGAATATGGTACATTGATAAGCTTAAAGATTTTCTAAAAGGCCCAAGTTTGAAAGCCTCAGTGTCAGAATTGATGCATCCAGGCAAGATATCCAACCTTCCCAGAGGCTGTGATAGCTGAGCTCCAGCTGCTGCTTTGCCTGGTACAACAGCACTCATGAGGCCAAGAGTCCGACAGCCTGATTTTTTTTTCATCTGTGATACAGGGAAACAATAATGCTCACCTCAGTAGGTAGTTATAAGGATTAAATGAAATTAAGTTTTAAACATGTTTTAAAATAAGTAATGTGAAGCTCTTTATGTTGCATCTGTTTTATCCATTATTATTCATAATTGACTTGCCCCAGGTTGCAAAAATATTAGGCAGCACAGTGGAGATGAAATTTGTGTTTATCTGTTATCCAAATCTATTCTCTTTCTTTCTGCTCATTCTTAATTCTAGTATAAAGATTGATCTAGGGGACCTAGGTTAGCTAGGAACTGAAACCAGGGCTTTCACATTGAGTTACAGCTCCAATACTTTTTTTTTTCTTTTTTGAGGCAGGGTCTTACTAAGTTGCTGTGTTGCCCAGGCTGGGCTCAAAATTATGAGCTCCTGCCTCAGTCTGTCAGAGTGCTAGGATTCCAGGCATGCACCACCACATTGAGCCAGGTAC
Organism: Ctenodactylus gundi; assembly: GCA_004027205.1. Classification (NCBI taxonomy): domain Eukaryota; kingdom Metazoa; phylum Chordata; class Mammalia; order Rodentia; family Ctenodactylidae; genus Ctenodactylus; species Ctenodactylus gundi. Next base: position 91,700 of record PVKB01002197.1, on the reverse strand, counting down.
ACACTTTTAAAGAATTTTTGCCCATTCCAGTTCTTAGCCTCTCCCAGGAGAAATTTACTTTGAAGGGACAGAAGAAGTCTTGAATAATGGAGCATGAAAGCGTTATGAGTTTGGCCTTTACTTAGTAAATTAAAGGGTTATTAACATGGTCATTAATAAGTGTAGTGCTTTGGGGTTCTGAGAACAAACAGTCACAACCATGTGAGCTCATGAGGACTTCTTGAAACTCCCCAGATCAACTTCCTACATTCTTGATGTTGTCTCTCTTAACTTCTGCCTCCAGTGTCATATACCTCATTCAGAATCTATTTTTTCCCCCTCTACTAGTTGTTTGAGATTATTCTCTGCCTTTCACTGAGAGGAAAGGATGTAAAAGTTTGGAACTTCTGCCTTCGCTGGCTATGGAAGGCATGTGAGTCGGGGTGTGGGCTTGTTCATGTGCCTGGTGTGTATGGGGGTGGAGAGCCAGGCAGATGGCTCATGAGGATATGCTAGGCCCTTACCACTGGTGCGAAGGAGAGGAATTCTGACCAATAAGGAGGCAGAATGAAGGCACTAGGGAAGTAGTATCCCAAAGGGAGCAAAATGACTTGATGACACCAGGAAAGAATATACTTACCTACTTAGCCATGCGCAGAAATACGATCATTGTAAAGCTAAAATATTTTAAACCAAGATGTTAATGAAACATTGAAAAAAAATTAAGGATGATATTAATGGAGGCTGGCATTTTCCTGGAGATTCATGTGTGGTGAGTCACCGTGGAGAGGGCTCTGAAGCTGCTCTTGTAGTAAGGATTTGAGCAACATACAGCTCTATCTATGTACATACACCCTAGATATTAGTTGTAGCTTTTAACTGTAAACCAAAGAGATTGCTCTGGGTAATTAAACCAGAATGGATTTACCTGAAAGAATAATGGAATGGTGAACAGTACAGGAAAAAAAAAATCTGGACAGCTGAGTTTCAAGTGGTAAGACATATAAACAGCTGGTGAGAATGTGGCTCAGTCTATACAGTATGAATATTTCAAGAAGATTATGGCTTCAGGTTATAGGAGAAGGTTTTGTATCAGGCTAATTCTTCCAATTGGCAGCATTTAAAAATTCTTGGCAAAATGCTGAAATTAACTGAAGGCCCAAGAGAGTGATCCAGAGCATCCTGACACCAGAGGAACTACAAACCATGAAATAAGGAAAGTACCCTTGGTGAGAGCCACATTTTTCATTTTTATTTTTCCCTGAAGACACTCCCAGTTTGATCCACATGTGGGGATAGAGCTCAGTTGGAATGGACCATTCTGAATGGACAGAGGAGTCAGAGATTGAAGGTCAGGTTGAAATTGAGGGGAGCTGATATTTAAGAAGAGAGAGTCACAAGAGAAAGAGCCTCCATATCTGCATAAAATCTCCCCTTAAATCCTCATCTGATTCTTGAACTTAGAAGACACAAGAAAAACTCTGTGGAACCTGCAAAGAAAGATCTTACTGAGCAGACATTACTATAACTCCCTGTGCTCTGGGCACTCCATTTAGATTTCAAGTTCTGGCAAGTGAAAGAGGTTAGAAAAAGTCTTTCGTTAAAATTCCAGGAAAGTCAAACACTTGCAGAGCCATGTGCACAGCCAGAGGACTACTCCTTAGGGTAAAAGAAAAACAGAAAAGCCTTAACAAAGCTCAAAATAAATAATCAAAACTGATCTTCAGTAAGTTCACTGCTTTGTAGAACAATTCAATATCCTTAATAAATAAAAGATTGTTAGCTATGAGAAGAAGTAGAAAAAGAGATCCACAGACAAAATAAGAACCAGCCAACAGCCACAGACTGGTTGGTCCATATGGGAGTTTTAGCAGAAGTGACTTCAAAATAATTATGAAGAATATATTAAAGACTCTCTAGAAAAAGAGGGGTATAATGGAGAAGGAGAAGGAGAATTTCAGAGAAGTATGAAAACTACAAGACAGAGCCAAATGGAAATTTTATAAAAAACATAAAATATCAGAAATAAAAAACGGTTGGACAGGATTAACACAGGTTAGACAGAATAGAACAGAGCGGGAATGAAGGTAAAGTTAGAAACATGGATGGAAGAATATTGAAAAAAAAAGGAGTTGCAGAAAGCATTGTAAAGAATATTAAGGCATTTAGAATATATGTAATTGGAGTCCTAGAAAAACAAAAAAAAAAACTAACAACAACAACAACCAATAAAAAAACCAGCCAAACAAAAAGCAAAAGAAGCAAGAGCATGGAATAGGGAAAAATTTTGAGTCAATATTGGGCCAAAATTTCCAAATTGTATCAAGGACAGCGATATACAGATTGCCAAGTAGGCAAACTCCAAAAGAGACAAGGATAAAGATGTTCCATGTCGAACCAATCAGAACAATAGACAAGTAGGGAAGGATCAAAGGCAACCAGATTAAAAAGTCTGGAGAGGAAGCGTGTAGGGTGAATGATGTAAGGGTAATAGTTGACATCTCTAAATAAAATTCTAGAAAAGAATGTGTTATTAGGGTTAGAGGAATGGCTCAGTGGTTAAAGTGCTTGCCTAGGAAGCACTAAGTCAAGCGCTTAAGTTTCTGAGTTTGATTCCCCAGCACCACATAAGCTGCGTATGGTGGTGCACGCCTGTAGTCCCAGCACTTGGGATTTTGAGACAGGAGGATTGTGGTGAGTCCTGGGCTACATGGTGAGTTCAGGACCAGCCTGGGCTACCGAGCGAGACCCTGTCTCAAAAGACAGAGAGAGAGAGAGAGAGAGAGAGAGAGAGAGAGAGAGAGAGAGAGAGGGAGGATGGGTGTTACTTAAAGTAGGAAAGAAAAAAATCTATAAATGTAAAATTCCATATCCATGGTAAATTATTTTTTCAAAAAATAAGACAAAATAAATAAAAAAATCATTGGATATGGAGTACAGATAATGAGTGGCTAAAGGCTGAGAGACCGAAAGTAAATGAAATGCAAAAGGAAATTATTGAATTAACCTTTAGCTGGGAAGAATAGGTATGAATAAAAATATCTGACTGTTATAGTACAAAAAGTGAGAGAGGTGCAATGAGTTTTTCTGTTACAAGCTTCTTATGTGCCAAGGAGCATAATGTACAAGGTGTGTTAGTAAAATACAGTGATGGTTAATAAAAAATATTGTAATATATTATAGCCATTAATGCCCTTCAAACTATTTCCTTTTGCTTTGTGCACACATATCCCATCATTCTGGCCACTCTGGAGCAGTCCTGGAAGTCTCTTTCTGAGTGTCTCTTTTGTGGCTGCCTCAATGTCCTGAGTGGCTTTTTTTGTCAAATAAAAACATTAAAAATGTGTGTGTCTTCACCCACTTTACTCACTGTATATGGAACCATGGGACTGCTGGTTCTTCCCCAAAGTCAGTGTGACCATGAGGGTATACATTTGGAATCAACACAGAGCATCAAAACAGCCATACCAGCGCAATGAAGATGTATGTTGTAGGTTAAGATGGATGTCGTAACTCTGAGAAACCACGAATATGATATGAAGAGGTATGGCTTTAACGCTAATGGAAGAGGTTACATGATATATATATATATATATTCACCTCAAAATCCTTAGGTACAGGGCGAGAGGTGTAGCTCAGTGGAAGCACACTTGCCTAGTATGGTGAGGCCCTGGGTTCCATCTCCAGCATTGCAAAAAAGAAAATTTCAGAGGGGAAAAATAGCAAGACAAAGAAAGATAATGAAATTGAATCTACTATATCAAAGAATTTCTTAAATGTAATGGGCTGATACTAAACACTCCAATGAAAAGATAAAGATCTCCTGAGGAATAAGAGAATAAGACCCAGCTATGTGCCACTTATAAGAAACTCATTTTAAATCCGAAGACAAAGATTGAATGTAAAATTATAGAAAAACAAATAAGTTGTAAACACTTAGCATGAGAAGACTGAGATGGGTAAATTAGTATCAGACAAGTTGAAGAATATCACCGAGATAAAGGGAGCCATTTCCTAACAATGAAAGGGCCAATTCATCAAAAAGACATAACAATCTTAAATGTGTATGCATCTAATAATAAGCTGCAAATGAACACAGAACAAAAATTGATGGAACTAAGCAGAGGAGAAAAATCTACAATTGAAGATTTTAATATCACCTCACAATGATTCACAGAACTAGTAAGTAAAATGTCAGTAAGTATATAGAAAATCTGAAACACTGCAAACTAACTGACAATTATAGAACAATATTCTCAACATCTGTCTAACATATATTCACGTTATTTTCCAATGCATAGGAATGTTCTCTCTGCTGGAACATACACGTGGCCATAAAACTAATCTTTGTGGATTTTAAAAGAGTGAAATAGTGCAGAGTGTATTTTCTGAGCACAGTGAAATTACATTAGAAATCAAGAACAGTTAGATATTTGGAAAATCTTCAAATATTTGGATATTGAACAGTATGCTTCTTGGTAACTCTTAAGTGATTGAAGACATCATAAGGAAAATTATCAGAAAATTATTTGAGCTCAGTGGTAATGAAAATATAGCATGTGAGAATTGTGGGTTGAAGGTAAAGCATTGTAGCCTGGAATGCTCACATTAGAAAAAAATTTTTTAAAACACATTTTTATTAGTGCCCATTAATTTTTATAAAATACTATCCTTAACATTGTATTTGCACATATGCATGTAATATATGTTGATCACATTCTTCCTCCTACCATCCTCTTTGTTTTGCTTTGAGCACATGTATCCCATCATTTTTGCCACTTCCTGAAGCAGCCCTGAAGGTCTGTCTCGAGTGTCTTTTTCTGGCTGCCTCAATGTCCTGAATGGCATTTCTTTTTGTCAAATAAAACCATTAAAATGTATCTTCATCCACTTTATTCACTGTATATGGAATTGTGGGACTTCTGGTCCTTCCCCAAAGTCAGTATGACCATGAGCATGTACATTCAGAATCAATACAGAACATCAAAACAGCATGGCAGCACAATGACGACATATGTCATACATTATGGTGGATGTTGTAATTCTAAGAAACATGATGTGAAGAGGTCCCCTGTATTACTCTCTTTTACTTGCTCCTTCCCTACCCTTATTTCCGTAATCTTGTCTAGTAATAGTCTCTCTTCTCCTTCTTTTTTGATTCCACTTATTAGAAAAAATGTGCAATTATTTCCCTTGTCTTTCTGAATCTGGCTTATTTTGTGTAATGTTATTATCTCCAGTTCAATCCGTTTTTCTGCAGATAACATCATTTCATTCTTTACTGCTGAATAATATTTCATTGTATTTATATACATTAGAAAAAAGGTTTCAAACCAGTGCTTTGGATTGCCCCTTAAGAAGCAAGAAAGAGCGGGATAAAGTGAATAGTGAATAAGAGATAATGACAACAGTAGAGATCAAGGCAATAGAAACTAGTCAAAGAAACTAGATATGACAGTGAATTTGAAGAGGACAGATGAGTTTCTATAGTATGAAGGACAGAAAAATAATTGAATAAAATCGAGAATGGAAATCTGGGATCTTTGGGATTACATCTGTGAAATTTGAGTCCCAGAAGAACAGAGAGCAGGAAAAATAATATTTTAAAATATAATTGTAGGCAATTTCCATTTTGTGAAATGGAAATGTACAAATTAAAGATGACTGGTAAACTCCATGGATAGATACAAAAAATCATATCCAAGCAAATCATAGCTAAACATCTAAAAGCCAAAGGAGAATATCTTAGTAGCAGTCAGAAAGAAATGCTACATTACAGGCGTGGTGACAGTGATTCAAGTTCTCACCAGTAACCATGGAAGCCAGAAGACAGTGTTGGTTGAAAAAAAAGATTAATCCAGAATTCTATCTTTGATGAACAGATACTTTGAGAGTGACAGTGAAATGATATTATCAGATAAAAGACAACAGAAAGAATTAATTACCAGTAAACATACACTGTGGGAAAGTTTAGGATAGTTCTTTAGGCTAATGTCCTAAAGAAGTGTCTTGACAGAAATTTGAATCTTTTGTAAGGAATAATATGCACCAGACATGGGAATTATCTGTGTAAATATAAAACCTTCTCACCGAGCAAATTCCAAGGCTGGATGGCTTCACTGGTGAACTCTAACCAGTAGTTCAGGAAGAAGTGTAACAATTTTAAAAAATTCTTTCAAAATATTGAGGGAGAAGCAACTCTTCCCATCTTGTTCATATCTACAAGGACAAAGGAAAGAAAAGAAACTACTCATATTTCTCAAGAATATGAGGCACAATATTCAAAATACCAAATTCTGAGCAAAATACGAGCATGTCAAGTCTAGTAATAGATACAAAGAATAATATATCAGGGCCAAAAGAAATTATTTCAAGAATCCAGGATTGCTTTGAAAGCTACTAATTAAACACATTAACAGAATAAAGGAGAAAAAAATGCATGAATAACTCAGTAGATGCAGAAAAAGTCCAAGCTGTCAATTTGGCCAGTTGATGTCACCTGCGAGAATGGAAAACCATGGTCCCTCATCTACCTTCCAGATTCCTGTCAGTTCACAGTCCGAGAGCTCTTGGATTGAGGGGAGCTCAGTAGGTCCCCATTTAACTAGAAATCGCAACTTTCATTTGGAGATATTGGGGTCCTTATGCCTGGAAATTTAGTAGGAAAAGCAAGAAATTACTGGTTGGGGTCATTGATCCTGATTGCCATGAGGAGCTATGTTTGCTACTCCATAAAGGGGACAGCTAAGAGTAGATTAGGAACCAAAAGGATTCTTGGGACATATTTTGGTTCTAATACGCCAGTGCACAACTCTAATAATGACAGCTCAACAAGTCAAGGAAGCCTAGGGTTCAGATGCCTGGAGATGAAGGTCTAGGTCATCCCACCAATGAAACAACCTTGGCCAGTAAAAATGGATTCTGGATGAGGGTGATGATATCAGTTAAAACAAACTCAGGAGTAACAGCAGCAGCACAGATGTAGCAGGCTTGGCATGCTAAATTTTCAAGTTTTTCCAGGAAACTGCACCTTGCTGCTGTCTTGAATAGCTTGGTTTGAATGTCCTCCCTTGGGATTTCAGGACTCTGGTTCTGATGTGAGACCTGCATGTTGTAAATAAGTGATCATGGATTTGAAAGGCATAGGGGTGGCCTAGACTATGTTCAGTTTGTGTGCCACCTGAGCCGATGTGGCCACAACTTCCTCTCTTTGGCCATTGTCCTCATCTAGTGCTCTTGGTTGAGCAGCCTTAACAAGAGCTCACACTGTGGATCCCACCACCTTAAAGCCAGGTTGCTGTCACTGCTGTCAGCAGCACTGCAGATGGAGGATCTTAGTAGGTAGCACTTTGCCACCAGAGGAGACTGGTTGTTATGCTAGCTAGAGCCTTGGGTCCCAGGAGCCCTAGCTTCTCTACAGGTTTCTTGAAGAAGCCTGGTTACACATCTCAGAAGAACAATGGAGCTGGGCCCAGTGGTGCAGGCCTATTATCCAAGTGCTCTTGGGAAGTAGAGGCAGAAACATCATAAATTTGAGCATCTTAGCAACTTGGTGAGACTCTGCCTCAAAATCAAAAATTTAAAAAGGGGCTCAGAATATATCTTAACAGAAAGGCCCTGGTCTTGATCCCCAGTACCACCCAGATGTACTTGAGCACACGTGCACATGCACACACAAACACACACATACACACATACGCAGAAGGGCCACAGACACTCTACATAGTTGACTTTGATCAGTGGGAGATGAGGGCCAGAAAAGGCAGCAAAGAAGTTCCTTTCCACTTCTCATCACAAATGAATTATTAAGAGATGTAGCAGTTGAACTATTAAGATCCAAAGATAACCTGAAAGGCTGAAGAGTCAGTTGCACTTATTAGGGAATATCTTTTGGTTAAATATTACTTCCTATTCACTAACTTCTTTCTCTGCTTCAGTTTCTGTCTTAGCCACCTTCCTATTGTTGTGATGTAGTATCCAGCACCTACAAGAGGTTTTTTTAGCTTATAGATTCAGAGACTTTGGCCCATGCATGGTTGGCTGGCTCCACGCCCGAAACCACAGTGGTGGAAGGACGTGGCATGGAGGAAAGCTGCTTACTGCAGAGCAGCCAGAAAGCAAAGAGGGAGGGAGGAGCTGAAGACAAATGTACCATTCCAGATCATGTCTTCACTGACCCACAGCTCCAACCAGGCCCCGCCTCCTAACAGCACTTCGAGCTACTGAGCTCATCAGTGGATGAGTATGGTGTCTCTCCATGATCCAGTCACCCTCCCCACCCAGAAGACTTTTGGGGGACATTTTGGATCTAATCCAGAACAGTTTCCTTTCACTTCACATTGCATGACATGTTTGTAGGTGAGCTTCTCTACCAGGGAACCTGGATAAAGACAGGTGGTAATAAGGATGCCATGTTGTTGATGAGGGCTTGATGGGGTTGTGATGGGGTTGATGAATGTGGTGGTGGTGATGGAGAACAGTGGTGCTGTGGGATGGTAAGAGGGATGAAATAAGAATGTGCCAAGTAAAGATGCTTCAGGCAATGACGGATGGCATACATGATATTGGTCCTGCAAGTTTAGTATGGAGTAAAAAAATTCCTATTGTCTTGGGGCAGCAGAGCCACCTGAATGTTGTAAGGTGTGACTGTTTAAAGTATTAAGTCAGCTTGAATGGATTAAGAAATGTCCAGCGAATTTGAGGCAGAGCTTTGGATATGAGTCATTGACATATAGACTAGCAAACTTTGGAAAGATGACCTATCCCAGATGTCAGTGGAACCAACCAGTAGACTAGAAGCTGTAACTGAATAAAAATGAAAGAAGAAGAAATACAATACAGCTTCTTCTGCTGGGAGAGCTCCGGCCTTTGCCATCGTTTCTGACGTTGATCCCAAGTGCAGAAACTTACTCCTGTCTTCACATCACCTCTGGGAGCTGATCTCTGAGTTAGGCTTGTTCCAATGTTCAGTTCCTAACCATCACCTTTGGATGCCAGTCTGCAATGTAGACTCACAGTGAACATTCAGACCTTCAATCTTGGACTGGTGTTTGTCTGTCTCCCATCTGAGTAGCTGCTGGACCTTCTGGCTCTCAAATGTGCTGGTCGCCATTTTGGATTCACTTTGGACTTGGTACACTGACCTGAGAAGTCCCTATTTGCCTGCCTGCCTGCCTGCCTTCCTGCCTTCTTGCCTGCCTGCCTGCCTGCCTGCCTGCCTGCCTGCCTGTCTGCCTGCCTGCCTGTCTGTCTGTCTGTCTGTATATAAATATAATTTCCAATAATTCTGTGCTTCTAAGAACTCTAATACATAATGCAACACATTACTCACACATTTGTGGTGAAAACAAGCCTACTGCACTACTAGTCTTATAAAAGAATAGCACATATAATCATGAACAGTACATGATACTTGGTAATAAATGACAGTTACTGGTCTATGTATTTACTCTTCTATATCTTCATTATTTTAGAGTGTATAGCTTCTATTTCTTAAAAAATTCTGCTGTAAAACAATATGCTGCCATATTCCAGGAGCAGCCTCATCCATTCCGTGTTTACCCTGCTTCCTGATTGCAGCGAGGGCTACACTGCGTGCCTGACCTGTACCATCTAGTCTTGTGGAAGTACACTCTATAAAATCACCCAAGGGTGCCTTTCTCAGAACCACACCCCTGCCATTCAGCAGTACATGACCACCACAAGGATGGAGAAGCCTGCAGGTCCAGTGTGGTAGTGGGTTGTGTTCACTAGTATCCTGTGTACTTCTCCTGGGTTCTCTTCTCAAAGGGGAAGATTGCATGTCCCCATCCCTTTCAGTTCTCAGCATGGCCGTGCGGTTTGCTGTAGCCAATAAGGAAGCTGCAGAAGCCAGTGTTCGTTTTGGTCCTTCTAGCTTCCTTCTTGTGGCAACTGGCATCTCCAGAGTAGGCTGATTCTGCAGCCTGGTTCCTGGAGTAACATGCCACTGACTGGTGACCAATACCACATGGCATGACTCGGAAGTGATCCTGTCACTAAAAGTTGGTGAGATCTTAAGGAATGTGTTGCCACCACAGCACAATCTAGGTGTCCTGACTTACATAGGAGAAAGGAAGCTTGCCTGAGATACTAGAGACAAACAGGAAAAGCTTATGTCCCCCTTTGAAAGACACTTCTGGATAGAAGTTTGGGGAGAATCATTGTCCATTTCAATCAAGCCACAAAAGAAATGAAAACATACTGTCTTGACAGGCTATCGGCTACAGGTGACCACAGACTTGCGTGGCTGTATTGGTTGGCTCCTCAGTGTCCTAGAATCCTCTCAGCTAATGCGATCAGCTGTCAGAGGTAGGAGCCTCCTCACTCACTTCTGTCACTAGCCCAGGGGGTTTCCTGCTAATGAGTAGCTCAGGCAGATTCTCATTAGTGCTTTTTATTTACAGGCAGAAGAATCAATTATGAAAGTGTAGTATCATTCCTCTGGTCATTTTTTATGCTTTATTTTCTGTCTGCTGCTGGTCTGGGCAGAGAGCGCTGAGCCCGATCCTAAGGGTGGTTAGTCTGGAAGGAGAGAATCAGGAGGATGTGTATATCTGTGGGAGCATAGACAGAGATGTTGGCTTCGTAAGGGGTACTCAGGGGGTGGAGACTTAGAGACAGATGATTTAATTGAGTTTGTACCCTCTTTTTTTGTCTCTGCCTCACCCAGGATATGCAAATTCTGATTAAGATCAGGCATGGGGAGAGACAGCGTTCTCCGTGGAGGGCTGCTGCGGTCCCTAGCTAGCAGAAACAAGCACAACCTAGGCTGCTTTCAGAATGTGGGGCTGCCTCAAGGAGTGTGCTCATGCTCCTTGACCTATATTTCCTTGTCTTTGTAAAGTGTGTACAAGTGAGTGTGTAAAACTGCAAGTATGTGGATATATCTGCCTCCAGCATTGATGTATCCAGCACCTACTATGTTCCACAAGGTGTTCCAAACATCTGTTAATTTTTCCTATGTGTGACAAGTTGAGGGGCTCCCTGTATGTTGAACTTAGTGCTCGCATAGTTTTTCTCATATCATTAGTTTTACTTTAAATATTTTGACAAATGAATCCTGAGCAAACAAATTTTTATATGTTCAATTATTATATGTTTCCTATGTGTCTGGTGACCTTTGGGACATGCTATACTCTATTAGGAAGTGGAAAAACTTGGAAGAAAGGCAGTCCTGGCGTTATGCCATCACTGCATGACGAGTAAGATAATTTGAATGTTAAGGATGCAATGGTGCAGCTCAAGTAGCCTCGATTGGTGACCTACTTATCTCACCTGGATGTTCTAGGAAGAAATAAGATTTAAGATGAGACCTGGTAATGGGCAGCAAATGAGTGCATTTGTTTACTTATTTGGTATGACGATTGAATCCAGGGCCTTGCACACGCTGAGCATACCCGGTATCGCCCAGCTATATCCCCATCCCCTGGTGAACACGTGTGTATTTGATATGAGCATTGAACCCAGAGCCTCACACAGGCTAGGTGCAGCCTGTACTACCAGCTACATGTCCATCCTCTAGTGAACGCGTTTATACAAAGACATATTGTGTGTAGGTTTGCACGCATCCATCTACTCAGGAACAAAGTAAAACCTTAGGTAGTTGAGTAACTGAATTGGTCCATGGAGAAAATTTTTCCATATTGCTAAGTTTATGACCTGTGAAGCACCTCAATGATTTTATACTGTTAACAAATTAGATTTAGATTATTAGGAAAGTAATTATATGTTTTCCTGCCCTTCTAAAGAGTGTGAGTGCCTCTTTCTCCCCACCCCAGGGTCTTCCCCGGGTATGGCCCAGCCACACGAAGCTGGGAGGGAGCACTTCCTCAGGATTTATTTGAGAGTGTGTCATAATTTTACTCCACAGAGATGGCTTCAGACTGCTTTGCTTTCTGAGTTCTTATGTCTGCTTTTTATAGTTTGCTGTCTCTTTCTGTGCTCTCAGGCTGTCAACTGTCACTTCCTACAGCTGTCAGCCTGGCTTTCGCAGTGCTCACCGCTATCAGCATCTGCCCCACCCCCAGCACGCGCACACGCACACTGGCACACTTGCATGCCCCAGCGATTCTGCTTGGGGATTGGTTGATGAAGCTCATCCACTCGGAACAGCAGCAACCGATCCTTAGTGCAGCCCCTAGCCCAGTGGCTTCAGCTTCACCTGTGAACTTGTTAGAAATGCCACTTTTTGGGGCCCAGCCCAGACCTGCTGAATCAGAATCTCTGGGGGTGGGACCAGTGATCTGTATCTAACAAGCTGTCCTGGTGACTCAGATGTCCCTAAGTTTGAGAAGCAGTGCTTAAGGAAGGGTATGTAGGGCCCTGAGGAGGGCTGTGTCACTCCCCTCCATGCAAGCTGCCTGTGTCTTAGAGCATCGGCCACAGTCTGTGTTCTGTCCAATATGGAGTTACGTTCCTTCCTGGGTTCTGGGCTATGTTCAATCTGACTGGATTGTTTCAGGGTAACTGAGTCGTAGGAAGGTGCGATGCTGTGTGTGTGTGTGTGTGTGTGTGTGTGTGTGTGTGTGTGTGTGTGCGTGCCTGGTGCACACAGAGTAAAGGAGAGAGGGAGAGAGAGACAGAAAAAGTCAGGGCTCCTCAGAGATCTATCATATGCTCTTCTCTTCGCTGCTGGTGTCTTCTCTCTCCTACGTGTCTTGGTTTCAAAGCTCTGGTCTGATTTCTTCATCTAAGGGTCCTGGTGGTCTGCAAATGGCAGAAGGGTCCTCTGTTTCTCTCTTCCCCTGGGTCCTGGGCTGAGAGTCAGGAGCACTCAGAGAGGCACCAGCTGGTGGAGCCATTGCCAGAAACTCCCCAAACGGAGTTCTTGGGAAGGACAGCTGGGCCATGTGTGGGAGCCTCCGAGATGCATGGATTTGGGTTTGTAAACATGGGCCTGTTAAATTTAGGGTGGGCCATGGGCCTGGGAGAGCTCCGTAGCATCATTTGGCAACTGTTGCACATTTTGAGTGGCTTTGAAACATTGCTTATTCCTTATATAGTAGGAGGCCTGTTTTAGCACAGCTTGTCGTCAGAGGGGAGGAGAGGAGGGCGTTGGCACTGGGTGAACGCCCACTGTGTGCCAGGCGCTTTGAAGAAAGCAGCTTGGGCTGTCTGTACACCCTCCCCCAGGGCTGAGCTTTGGGGCTCTGCTGTACAGACTGAAATGCTGACTGAGGGCAGAAATCTGGGCCCCAGAGAAGCCAGGCACAGAACATTGGTGCTGACCCCAGATTGGTTGTAGAGGACCTGTTTTATGAGTATCTGAGGCTGGATAACTGGCAAGTGATATCATCATTGTGAGGACCCCCTTCCTATAGTGGGAGCAGGAGAGTGTACTCCTGAGGCCAGCCTAAGATCTTCCATGAATAGCTTGCCCAGTTTGCTTCCATTGGTAGTGTTGAGAGGGACACACACACACACACACACACACACAGAGAGAGAGAGAGAGAGAGAGAGAGAGAGAGAGAGAGAGAGAGAGAGAGAGAGATCTGCCAAATACTGACACTATGAGATTCCTCAAGTTCAAGGTTGCTTTGACCAAATCAGTTTGGAAATTGTCATAAAATAATACTCTGCTATTGGAAAGCATGACTCAAATTGTACCAGGAGGGATCGACTGGACACACTGGAAATCGCTGGCCTGTGCTTTCTGACCCTACCATAAAGCTTCAGTACAGAGCCTGAATCTCTGGCAGAGAGACCAGAGCTCAAGTCTGTCCAGTCTTCAGAGGATCCAGATCCAGGTTTGTTCACCTCGGCTCTTTGACATCTGGGGCCGGATAATTCTGTGTGGTGGGGCCTATCCTGTGTATCAAAGGATGGTAAGTGGGATCGATGGCCTCTACCCACTAGATAACCAGGAGCGTTCCCTCCCTTCCAGCTATGGCAAACAAAAATGTCAGATGTCCCCTACAGGACAAAATTACTTCTGATGACACTCACTACAGTGGTAAGGAGGCCTGGCAGCCTGAAGTCGAGCCAAACTTCTATGTTACTTATTTTCATCCTGCCATGTTCCAAAGGGATCTAAACAGTTAACTCTGCCATTTAATAACTCTATGGGGGATGTTATTTTACTTTCAGGAGCCTCAGTTTTCACTTCTGTAAAATGGGATCATGATATTTAGAACTACCTTGTCTGGTTGCTGAGGGTTGCATTGACGAGTATCTGATACGCAGAGAGCTTGGACCTTGGCTGTTATTCTATGTATGTGAATTTTTTGGCCTTCCAAAAGGGAAGCTGAGTGTCACAATTAGGCTTTCATGCGAATCTTAGTGGAACAGAGTTGGAGAGATCTTAACTATTTATTACCTGGTCCATATTTTAGGTGAAAGCTCAGCCTGAGGTTCCAGAGCTCCAGGCTGGGATAGTCCTTCACCATGAGCTGTGACAGAGCCTGGTTGTCCTCCAGTAGCTGTTGCCAGGTCCACAGAGAAGCACCCATGTGTGGAGAGGCTCAGCTTCCACGGCTGCCCTGCAGGCCTCTTCTGTAGGTGGCTCAAGCCCTCTGTCCCTGCTTCTGGAGATTTATGAATGGCACACCCTGTGGAGCTCCAGGCTGGCCCTTGCCAGGAGATTTATTAAAGGGCTTTCATCTAGCACTTTAGGTTTGTGAGCTCTCTCAGTCCTCTGGTTCCTGGCCGGATGTGGGAATCACACCACATCAGCAAAATCCTCCTCTTGTCTTGGCAGGCAGGGTGATCTCAGTGCCACCCTCCTGGGCTTTGTGGAGGTTAGACCAGCAGACTTCTTCCTCCTCCCTCGTTGTCTTTTGGCCTACTGGGGTGTACCAGGGAGCGAGATTGTGGCTGTCTTCTGCTTTCAGGATGGTGACCACTGCCTTAGGCCACAAGAAAGCTGAAAACACTGATCTTGGGGCTCTAATCATTACTCCCCACCAGCTGGACCCCTCTGAGTCCTGGTGTTTTCATCTGTGAAATGGCATTGTTATATCATCTTGTAGCTTGGCTGTGAACCTTTGTGAGACCTGGTTTTGAGAGGCTCAGCCAGAGTGTCCTTTTGTCTTTTTCTGGCCCAGTCCAAGGTCATATCCTGGATCAGGCTCTACTTATTGTAGGACAGGCATCAGCTGCAGTGGGGGCATAGCCCCGAGGGAATGAGCTGGACCTCTCATTCACCTCAGAAGAATGTGGCTTCTGAGGGACTCCTGATTTATCCTTCTAAAAGGCTTTGCCTTCCCAGCCAGGGGAGCCTGAGAAGGGGCTCTGCACTGGCCCCTCACACCTCAGGAACCACCTTCGTTTAGTCCCTGGTGGGCCAAGGCAGGCCTGGTGCTTAGTGTCACATCTCCTAGCACTTCTGGACCATCAATCATTTATCAACAAAGAAGGGGGGACTCCAGAGCCTTCTTGTACCAAACAATGGTCCAAAGGGGCTGCCTCAGTATTTCCTGAGACGCTTGTAAAAATTTAGACTGTGGAGACTACCCCAGACTCCTAGGGTCAGAACTTTTAGGGGTAAGGCCCAGACGTTGGATGATAAAACCTCCCCAGCTGTTTCTAGTGCAAGGACAGGCCTGGAAAAGGCTGTCAGAATGTCTTCATACTGGACCAATCTGTGTGGATCCCATGGGTGTCAGAGCTTGTCTAGCTGGGGGTCTCATTAGTTCTGGGAGGTCAGTGGATGGATCCCATTTCCTTTCAAGGATGGAGGATGAACTGTGAGGGGGTAAAGATCATCTCCCCTGTCTCATGGTGCCTAGGAAGTCTTCCCACTCTGTTAGTAATCTTGTAGGAATACCATGAGCCTGCATGTAAGAGCTCCGGGCACCCATTTTCTGCATTTTTGATTCAGAAGGTTGGTTCGCCAGGGCCATGAATTCCCCCCACTCCTAGCCCTGATGCACCATGCTTTCAAGAGAGGAGCTACTGTGGTGGCGAGCTCTTGTTAGCACAGATGTGCTGATCCTGAAGGCTGGCAGAGCTGCAAAACAATTGCTCCTGTGGCCACATCTAGTCCTGCAATTCTAGCTTGTGCCAGATTCTGTATGCTTCCACACACCCGCTGCCCTTTGAAA
The DNA here is from genome assembly GCA_004027205.1 of Ctenodactylus gundi. Taxonomy (NCBI): domain Eukaryota; kingdom Metazoa; phylum Chordata; class Mammalia; order Rodentia; family Ctenodactylidae; genus Ctenodactylus; species Ctenodactylus gundi. The sequence goes on along the minus strand of PVKB01002197.1, from coordinate 75,660 downwards.
ACTGATGAACTGCACAGCAATTATCAGTCTAATGAAGAAATAACAGGCTGTAGATAAAGCAAATTTGTTGGGGACCCCGTTGCCCCACTCACTGTGTTGCAGACCTCACCTCTTACCTGGGCCACTTCTTCACTCAGCAAATATTGCCTATGTACTCACTCCACTGTCTCTGAGCCCCAAGATAGTACAGGATGAAAGAAGACAGGCACACATCCATGAAAAGTTTTGCAACATGTCAGGTGTCAAATGTACAGTCTTGTGCTCAGGGCTCCAGGTGGCCCTCTTGGGGATATAGCTGGAGAGGGAGGCAGGGCCAGTGTTGGATTTTCTGCCGAGGAGATGGATAAGAGTTCGAGTTCAGTACCTTCCAGCCCACATCCAGCTGCCCTGGTGTGGCAGAGACTTCCAACTCCACCAACCTGTTCCAGGTTCTGACTTGGGTGTGTAGAGCCCTGGACCTATCATCACACGGCCTAGACAATCCCTCTCAGGTGCCCCCAGCAGGCAGCTGCTAGAGTAGCTGGAACTTGCTCCTCTTGGATGAAGATGAGCTCTTTCCTCTTTGCTCCTTGGACATGATCTGGCCTCTGAGGATTCCTGGGGAAAATAAACACAGAAGATCTCAGCAGTTTAAAAGCATTATTGGTTTCTAGCCTGATTCTGGGCTTCCCAAGTTAAAGAAAGTTTACAAGGCTCAAGAAATAGCTCAGGTGCTAACAAGCTCTGGATTTGCCAGTTGGGGCAGTGCAGGGAGAGAGAGAAGAGAGAGGGAGAGGAGGAGGGGGAGGAGAGAAGGAGAAGAAGGACGAGAATGTAGAGGAAGAAAGCTGCTCTCCGGTCAGCCCCTAGGGCCAGGAAAAGGGGGAAAGGAAGCTTTAGGAATAGAGAGTTTAGAAAAAGAGAACTTGGCTAACATTTTTCTGGGACTCTGGGCTTTCTTAGCCCATTCAATAACATTTGAGTGCCACCTGGATGTGCCTTGTTCTGGAAGACAGGACCTACCACTGAACAGAACAAACTGAGTTCTTGGCTTGCCCAATTCATACCCTCGTTAAGGTGTGCAAAGAAAAGCACATATGCAAATCCACATGTGGACTATGTTAGGAAGATGGAACTCTGGAAGGAAAGAATAAAGCAGACACAGAGGATAGAATATGGGAGGGTGATGTCCCACCAGGTGGCCTCAGAAGTCTTCCCAGGAAGTGGCCTCTGCTCCAAGGCTGCAGAGAGTAAGGAGAGAAGGAAGCAGGGGCCTGGAGAAGGAATGAAGGGTTTAGGTCCCACAATGAGTTGCGCTTTGTTCATTCAAGGCTTAGCACAAAGCTTAGTGAGGCAGAGTATGTGGTTGGGTGAGTGTGAAAGGGGCTTGAAAATGGAAATAAGGACAAGGGAGTGAGGGCCTGATTCTGAAGTGCCTTATGCAAGTCTATGAATGTGGGTGGATTTGTGATGGTGGTGAAGGGAGCTTCTGAGCATGACTTCAGTCTTCTTACTAAAGTTTGTTGGAAGCTCAGGAAGTGAGAATGAAGGGATACTCATGGATCAGGGAATGGAGGAAGTGTATGGAGAGAAAGCATTCTATGGTCATCTCAGGAAGAGATTTCTAGAAAAATCTAGAAATTTCTAGAAAAATATGCTAGGATTGCTGAGCAGCATGGAGGCTGTTTGTGGCTTGAGGTCTTGAGTGTAAGGGAAAAGCTAGCTTCACTGTGCAGTTTTCTCTGTTAAGCAGTCAAGATGTCTGGTTTCAGGGTAGATAGTGAGTAGACAGTACATGGATACATTCTTGCTCTCAGGTGGTGGGTGGCTTACACCTCTGAAGAAGAACTAAGTCAAGATTACAAATAACTACAGATCAGATATGTAGGAGGCAGCTCAAGGAAGAGGTTACACGGGCCCAGGAGGCTTTGTACCGAGTGGAGTGAAGCAGAAAGACTTTCAGGGCAGACAGACCTAAAGCCCAGCCTCCCATAGGCAGGTTGGATATTACAAGGGAAGCCACTAAAACTCTCTGAAATTCAGATTTTCTAAATTACACAAAATGAGGATAATCTTACTAACCTAATAAGGCTGGTGGGATGTTTAAACATGGAATCTGAAGTAGAGGATCTTGAGTGGAGGAGGAATGTGAGGAATGTCAGCCACTACTGTAGTGCTTTAGAGCAGCAGTTGGCAAATCCAAGATCTAGGGGCCGACTCTACTCCGCCTTTGTGTAGCCTGGGAGCTAAGAATGCTTCTTCTGTCTTTAAATGGTCAAAGAAACTTGAAAGAGAAATATGACTTCATGATGCATGAAAACTGTATGAAATTCAAATTTCAGTGTCCATAAATAAAGTTTTATTGGAACACAGCCATGCTCATTTGTTTATATGTGTGTTGTCTCTGGTCGCTTTTGCTCTACAACTGCAGAATTGAGTGTTTAGTTAAGATCGAGACCATATGGACTAAATATTTACTGTGAATAAAGTAATAACTATGTGGACCTTTAAAAGAAAATTTTGCCAACCTCTGATTTAGATTAAGGAAACTGGGCATGTAACTTGGGCATGTAAAACCATTTGACTTGAATGTAGTCTTGGTGTCATTTGGGATTACCATGGGCTATTTCAGGTAAAAGGGCTGAGTGTCATGAGAATGTAGGTCCTAGGTATGTTGGATAGGGGTATTACTATAGGCAAAGCGAACCACATGAACATAGGCAGAGCTTAAGTGAAAAAATGGTGTGGCAGTAAATCTTGATTGTCAACTTGATTGGCTTGAAAGATGCCTAGGAGATTATGAAAGCACACTTCTGGGTGTATCTCTGTGGGTCATGGTGACAATAACCTTGAGGACCATATCTGACCCCTGGTGACTTTCTCTGTGGTCCCCTTCCCCTGCCCTTTGGTTCCCAGATGCCATGAGTTAAGCACCTTTCCTCTGCCCCACTTTTCCACCATGATGCTTCTGTTTTGGAGTCATCTAACCATGAACTGAATCTGCTCGAAACCATGAGTCAAAATAAAACTCTCCTCTCTTAACATTGTGTGTAAACAAAAGGCTTTTTAAAATGAGCCTATTTCTCTTTTGAAAAAATGGGACAGGTCAGAAGTTGTGATCAGCGGAAATCTTCCTCATCTAAGGGCTGTGTGTTTTGGAGTTAGGGGTTCCTTGGTTTGGGATGTGATCTAGTTTCCTGGGAAGCAAGATGCAACGCCCTCTTTTCAAAACTTAAACGATAAATAGAAATAGGGCCAATGAAACATTACAGGAAAAAAAGGGCAGTTTGTGTAGATTAGATTCCTAGCTCCTGTGGGCAGGTGAACTTCTGCTGTACAGCTACCTCTCATTCTTTCCTGTTAACATTTATGGCAGCAGATGCAATCCCTTGTTGATTTTCCTTAAGCTTTTGAAGCCACTTGTGAACTCCATGCTGCAGGGGACCCCAACTTTAACCTTAAGAGACCAAGCTACCTGGTATGAAGTTTTGCAGACTCTTTCCTTCCCTCCTTGGCCTTTCTCCTTGTCCCAAGGTTGCTTCCTTCTTCCCTCTGCCTCTGAGGAAAAGCTGTCCCTTCTGCAGTTCAGACCAAACCTTCTGCCTGTGCTTTGATCTCTTGCCTTCTTTGTTCCTCCAGGCTCTTGCTCTGTTGATAATACATCTTTCTTGTTTTTCAGTCTTGTGTCCACTGGCATTTTTCCATGCCTTCTCTTGTTGGGAAGGTGACTAATATTTAATGAGTTCCTATTATGTGCCAGCCGTCTGCTAGGTAATTGTATATGCTGTTTCATTTGATTTTGACCAGAGCCCTGAGGTAGTGTTTTAGTCAGGACTTTGAGTTGCCATTCAAAGAATCCAGTTCAGACTGTTTAAACTAAGGAGGAAATTTATCAGCTCATGTCAGTAGAAAGTTCAAAGATGAGCTTCAGACATGGCTAGATCCAGGTTCTTAAACAATGTCCGAAGGAATGGCAAACTTCATGTGGTGGCAGTCATGGTCATTGGTAGTTTTAGACTTACAGTCTGTCTTTGCAGCAATTCCCAAGGACAGAGAGGTTTGCAAAAATCTCAAGTCTAACTATCGTTAGTTTGGCCTGGTTCATATGACCTTTCTCAAACTAATCAGCATGGCCAGAGAATTTCAGTACTCTTATTACCCAGCCCAAGGCCCCTGCCCACTTACAGCAATAGGAGCATCAATCCCATCAAAACTATATTTACTAGGAATGGGAATGATGTAGGCGCTTCACAGCAGAATCATTGTGTTGACACAAGAAGACAGGAGAATGATTGTTGGGTTGGCAAAAAGTGACATATGTTCATTAGAAGCAGATGTTACAATACCCATATTACAGAAAAGAGATTATATTCAAAAGAGGTTTGATGTATACAAGGTACAGCTACCATCAATAGAGATGTAGTTTCGACCCCATAGGAATCTCCTTCTAGATCCTACTTTGATACCCCATTGCTAATGCACTGCAGAAACTTCAGCTTGGTCAGGGAGTAGGAGAGAACAGATGAGCAACTGGTAAGAGTTATGAGAAAAAAATATCATTTTCTGGAATAAACAGTAGGAGAAAAGCCAATGATGGAGGAAACCTTGGGTAGGCCCAGATGGCTGAACAGAGGTGTTGAGAATCATGGAGTTGCTAAGGTAGATATCTACAGTAGAGAGGCCTATCCCCTCTGTTTGCTTCAAGTTGGCACTATTGTTGGCTTATCTAAAACTCATTTCAGTCAATCTTCAGGTTTGGAAAATGCTCTCTGTTGCTCTTAAGACCACTGGGCTCTGAGGGCATAGCTGTGAACACATACAACCCTGCTATTTCCCAGAGTGACTTCAGAAACCTGGGAGTCCTCTGATCCCAGGAACAGGCTCCCCCTTTGAGATGAGCTGCCCAAATACCACCTGATCTACTATTTCAGTTCTGCATTCACCTGGAATCTTATAAGGAATGGAACTTTTTGAGGAGGACTATGAGTATCTGCCCTCAGGGAGTAGTTTTTCTGCTTGTCTAGAAGACACTGGGTAAGATTGCTTTCTGGAAAATTTGCAAGTAGTTCTGCTCATGTGCATATAAGGGAAGAAGGATGACACAGAGGCACATACTCATTTTGGAGAACTTTACATGGAATCTCTGGACCATCATGTCGGGGAATAAAGGCGCTAGACAAGGCTGAGTGAGGAGTGCCGGGAGTTAGGGAGTGAAGGTAGATCCAGAGCACCGGAGGAAGTGGCTGAAGTGGGAGAATAATGTGAGCCTGCAAAGGAAAGAGTGGAGGCCACATCTGTCACTACATCGTGGTTCTGCTACTGATTGTAATAAGAGGCAGAAATGGTGACAGAACCTGGCGTTAGACCCTGAAGAAAGCTATGGTGGAATCTGAGGACATCCATAGAAATGTAAGAGCTTTGCTTTTCCTCCATGCCCCTACCCCTTCCCAGCCCTCTAGGCCTCCCATCCAAGTTCCTGAGGCCGAAAGAACATACAAAATGTTATAGATTTGAAACTGATGGGAACCCCAGGAGTTGCTTTGTCCTTACTTACTGAAAAAATGTCCTTGAAAGGACACCATTAGATGCTTTTCACTGGAAAAAAAAAGAGGCCCATTCTTACATAACATCAAAATCTGCCTCTCAGTAACTCCTTAAATGGTCTCAGCTCTGACCAGTTGGAACTATGTTAAACAAATATGTGCCGCTTTCCAAATTCAGGCTGCCCTGAGAACTCTGTGATACCATGCTGGCCACTCAGCAACACTTCCCATGCACATGTGCATGGCTTGGCATGGGTCAGGAGGCAACTGTATTGTTGTGCATGCACACAGCCCAACTGGTGAGTAAATGAGTGGCTATATTTACCTCCGCCTCCTAGGCCCAGGAGCTCCTGCGCTGTGCCAGTGAGGGGAAAGCAAGCATGCGGGGAGATGCTTCACATTATTGTGACAAGTAATTAGGGGATGTGAGATGTTCAGAAATTACTTTATTAGACAAATGCTGCTTATAAACCCCACGCAACAAACACTCCTGGGGAGTTGATTCTGGTCCCAGGTCTCTGCTACTGAAGGAATTCCAGTTTCTTAGAATCAAGGAGCTCTCCTGGTAACATATAGGGACAGGATGAGGGAACAGTGTTGAGTTTACAGAGAAAAGATTCTGAACTTGAATCTTCGTTCTACCCCTTTCTGATTGGACGATGTCAGGCAAGCCAGCCTACTTGGTTAGGCTGTGGTTTCTATCTGTGAGGTGAGAACAGTACATGGTCTGTGCTTCAGGAAAGTCTCCAGCAGGACTTACCATCAGTGGGACTGGAGGGCCAAAGTAAAATGGGAGCCAGGATGGTTTGTAGAGGTTTTTCCAGAGGGCACAAAACATTAATTGAATGTCAACTATTTCTAAGGATTGGACTAAGCCCAAGGATTAGAATTGAACAAGACTTTGCTTTGACTTGCTGATCATTGATAGAAGACAGATGATCCTCATCCAAAAATCATTAGAAACAAAATTTGCAGCACCCAAGTAACAGGGTCAGCTTTTTCTGTTATGCTAAGGGCCAGAGAGTAAATATTTAGACCTTGAAAGTCATGTAGTATCTCCTCTGTTACAACCACCTAGCTCTATTGTACTGTGCAAAGGCACCCTGAGGACATACCTAGGGACACATGTGTGATTGTATTTCAGTAGAACTGCAGACACTAAAACTTGAATTCTATGTAATTTTCACACGTTAAGACATATTCTCCTTTTTATTATTTTAAAACACTTGTAATGTCAAAACAATTTTTAGTTCAGAGGCCATAGTAAAAAATGTGGGCTGAATTTGGCCTACGACCATAGATTGTAGACTCTGGCATAGGGGAAGAAACAAGGATATCCACTTGAATTACCAGGGAAGTTATGCTGAGGACGTAGCGTGCATGCCTTAGTCAGCTTTCCCATTGCTGAACACAATACCCAGCATCCACAACTTAAAGGAAAAAAGGCTTAATTTGGCTCAGGGTTTTGAGGATTCAGTCTGTGGTTATCAGGCTCCAAGGCGGGAACATTCTGATGGAAAGATATGGCCAAGCAAAAATATTTAGTTTGCAGCCAGGAAACAGGGAAAGGATCGAGTGCCAGAGAAGAAAGAAGAGTCCATACATAGTACTGAATTTCACACATCCATGACCCATCCACACATGTCCAAGAGTGTGCTTAACTAACCTGCTGAGTGTTTCTCAATCCATTACAGTTGATATATCAGGATTAAGCTCACCCTCAGTCTCTGAGTCCCTGGATCTTTGAGTTTATGAAGGGGGTGAATCTTCTAAGCAGAAGGGATTGAGTTGCTTGGGCATGGAGGCATGACTTGTGTGTCTGGGGAGTGGGAAGTTTGGTGTGATAGGATTTGAGTATAAAGTAGGGAAGTGAGAGGTAAGATTGGAGAGAGGATGGGGGGATTGGGAAGACTTCATAAGATACCGAAAGGAGAGGGTATATCCTAAAGGGCATGGAGCTCCACCAGTGGAGGTATCTTGGGCCTTTAAGAGTCCCTACTTGTTTATGTAGCAGGATGAGGGAGAGATTGTCCCAGCAGGTTGAGGGGATAATGTAGGGGCGCCTGAACAGAGGCAGTCATAGTGGGAACAGATCAAGAAGACAATGAGGGCAGAAAGCAGAAGAGGCTGTTTCTGAGCTCACAAACTCCCAGTGGATTGCCATGTATGGACCAGGCAGCTTATTATGTGCCTTTCTGTGATGTCTAGAGTCTAATGATGTGATGGAGTAAAGTGGGGAAGGCATCTCACTTACGTTCCAGGGACTGGATCAAGAGTTTTATAGACAGTATCTCATTGAGCCTTACCACTTTCCTACGAAGGCAATTATTGCTCTCACTTTATAGAAGAAAAGAATCAAGGCTCAGGAATGGTAAATGATTTGCCCCAGGTTGCACAGCTGGTAGCTCAAAATGAGAAACTCTTGAGTTAATCATTCCCTTTCAACCAGACTTGCTGCCGGGTCTGTTTGAGAATAAGAATGGCTCAAAGCCCGCAGGGCATTTTTATGGGCATAGGGCTACACTGGGGGTTATAGAGGAGAGCACAGCAGAGAAGAGGAGGCAGGAGGGAGCCAGGGCACAGGAAGGTGAGAGTCTGCTAGGAGTCTGGGTTTGACTCCCCAGCAAGGAACCAGGGGTGTGGCTGAGCAAGACTCGAGCAATACCAGAGCTGCCTTGTGTGCTCTTCCTTTCTGAAGCTGGGCCTTGCCTCGTGGGAGGATGCTTCAATAGGCTGGTAGAGGGGAGATGGCCCCTGCCTCTAGTACGTAAGATTGTCATCCCAGAAAGGGCACACCTTCTGAATGGCTTCTCCCCAAACTGTAATTCCAGTCTGACTCTTTATTGCTCAAAAGTGATCAATGTGCAGTCTACACAGAAGGCCTGGCCACCTCTGGGCTTCAGTCCTCTCCAAGTTCACTTCATAATTCATTTGTCTCCAACAAAACTTTTTGCCTCTAGCCCCAGGGATGCATAGTGGTCCTTCTGTCAAGAAACCTTCTGTCTCTGTAAACCCAGGGAGATGTGTGTCCTACCTCTGCTAGGTCTATCCTCATTCCTGCTGTGGTGGATAGAACACAAAATCCATTGGAATCTGGGCACTAAGGCATGGCTAAGAAAAACAGGTTTCAAAGGGAAGCCAAGCTATTGAGTCCCACAGCAGAAGACTGCTGGGTAGATGAAAGGCCAACAGGGGACCAGTGATAATGGAAGTCATCAGTTCATGTAGAATTTTTAAAGAGTGAGGTGAGCATGTTTGAGCATGTTGGGGGATTGTTCACGTTCTGAGCAAGATACAGGGATCTCCTAGTTGAGCTTCCTCCCTTGAGAACTAGTGTGGCTTTGCTGTGAACATACCTATTATGGGATGTAGGTAGTTGTTATGCTTTAAATCTAAAATGTCCCCCAAATTTTTATGTGCTTGTAAGGTAACGGGATCACAGGGGCACTATTCTCACCAGTGGATTAATCCATTGATGAGTTCAGCAGTTGAGTATGCTCTTTGGGGATGGGGATGGGTTATTGTGGGTGTGACCAGGAAGATGTATTCTTATCCCTGGATCTGCCCATCTCTTTCTGCTTCCTGGGCACTATGTAGTGAACAGCTTCCCTCTACAGGCCCTTCCACTATGCAGTTTTTGCTTGGAGGCCAACCAACCATGAGCCAAAATAAACCTCCTTTCTTTAAGTTGTGGGTGTTGGGTATTATGTCACAGTGACAGGAATGTGATTAAAACACTGGAATGGAAGAACTCTAGTTCAGGGAGAAGGCCTTCTGGGGACTAAGGATAACTGATGGAAGTATATTAATTTCTGTATTATTTTAGTTATCTTAGGAAGAAAGCTCCTTGTGGCAGATACTGTGGAGGGTCAAACTGATGGGTTTTCAGATCTACCCCAGGGATTGGTGGAATACACTTCTGGGTGTATCTGGCTGAGTTATAGAGGCATGGTCTTGAAGTCTCCTTGCCCCTTCCTCTCTGGCACTGTTTCCTTGCATTGCTTTTTTGGCCAGCATGAACTAAGGGACTTTGTTCCACCATGCCCTTCGACCATGATATTTCTGCATTTGGCCCAGATGCCTAAGGACTGAACGCTCTTAAAATGTGAACCAGATTAAACCTCTTCTCATTTAAGTTATGGGTGTTGGGTATTGTGTTCAACAATGGGAAAGCCTACTAATAACTTTTCTAACCTAAAAGAGGTGGGTTCTTCTCCTCATCCTTGTCATAGTAATTGCAAGGCCATGACTTTCAACTGACTGTTCTCCATGTGCTTTCGCGTACAATATGCCACCTGAATTCCCCAATAGCTCTCTTGATGGATGTCCTCATTTTGTAGATGAAGATGGAGTAAGGTCAACTGTGACCTGTTGGGCTCCTTCTAATGACTGCCAACTGGCCTCTGGAGGAAATTCCCTTTTGAGTTCCTGTCCTGGCAGGAGGGCACTTTGTTTGCTAAAATGTTAATCAGGAGCATGTAATTTCAATTAGCCTTTTATGAAACTTGTCACATAGTTAGTGTCAAGCTAGGGACCTGAACCCTAGTTCTATGCTCCTTCCAACAACACCTTATATTGTTCCTTCACTGCACATATATGTACCGGTGGCCTTGGTGAAATTACTTACTCCTTGAAGATAGAGATTCTGTTTCCTGCCTCTGTGTGGGCTCCCCTTCTTGCCAGTGACTGGCACACAGTAGGTGCTCAGTCAACATTTGCCTGGTTATTTCTTTCCTCTTGCTCCGACCTCAACATGCTGTGTCTGCGTCATTCCTCTTAGGAAGACAGAGATGAATTACTGCCAAGGTTTCTCTCTGATCTCCTTGCCTTTGGGGTTTTTTGAAGAGTTCCCATAGCTGACCTTGGGAACAGAGATCCAATTCTTTCAATTTAGAGCATTTATATCCTGATTACTTTCATTCCCATGACACATCTTTTCATGATCTTGGATGGTTTAGACTTTGCCTAGTGGGAAGGCAATGGGAAGGATGTTATAGTCTTTCACAATCCCTTAAGAATACAGGTTCTTGGATGTCACTTTCTCATTGCTGGTCTAGTCTCACTGTCCACTGTGGGAAACTTGCACTTGAGGACAATGCTCATTCCTGCTTTAGGGTTCAGGAAGAGCCAGTAATTGTAAGAGACACCTAACCCCCACGTCTCCCTTCTTCCCCACTGCATCTGCCTTTGACTGTCTTTCTTCTAGCTAATGTTGCCACCCTGGCATGGAAGGTGCTGCTGGGAGATGGGGAGGTCCTGCCTTCCAAGTCCTCTCTGCTGGCAGGAGGGCACTGTGTTTGCTAATAGGTGTTAAATGGGAGCATCAAATTTTAATCAGCTTCTTAATGGAGTCTGGGGACCTGGAAGAGTTCTTGAGCCCTGCATTATGCTGCTTGCTGGAGCCAAGCTGAATGTATGAAGGTGGAAGGTGGGATGGGCAGCTGCTGTCATAACCAGACCTACTAGAATGATGGTGTTGGGCCAGCGAATAGCCGGGACCAAGGGCAGGAGAGCTGAAGTGGCCCGTGTTACCACTGTGACTACTCATGGTGATATCCACTGTTGGCTCCTCTTGATGGGAAATGGGTCTGGAAACAAATGTGAATATGGGAGAACATTGGAATCAGAAGACCCTGGTTCATATCTTGTGAGTTTCAAGTTTGAGGAGATGACTATGGACCAGCTCCTTGGTAGCTGATTTTCATAACGGCCTCTGAGGCATCAGGCCTTTCAGTGTCCTAACCTTTTTGTAATAAGATGTTTCTATCTTATTGTTGCTCATAACCTGTTGCTCATCTATCTTCCCACTAAGAAGCAGAGTACGTTGGTCCATCTCTTGGACACCGGGCTGGCTGGTGTGACCAATAGAATATGGCAGATGTGTTGCTAGGTGAGTTCTAGAGTTTAGCACCTTAATTTTTTTGTTGCTGGGACACAATACTTGACACCCACATCTTAAGGGAGAAAAGGTTTATTTTAGCTCATGGTCTCAGGAGGTCTCAGTCCATTCATGGGCATCTGGCAGTGGACGAAAGGGTCTTGTGGATAACTGCTTCTCATGGCTTTGCAAGAGGAATGGTCAGCAACTGGAGAGAAGCTGGGGCCATAGCATAGCCTTCCTAGCTACACCGTAGTAATCCACTACACTGTCAGTAATCTGCCCCTCCTGACCAGGCACATGAAATCTGTAGATACTCCACTACATACAAATATGTGAGACTTTTGGTGGACATTCCAGATCCAAACGATAACAGATGCTAAGAGGCCTTGCTGTGTTTGCTCCCAGCTCCCTTGGAATGCTGCCCTGAGGCCACTGTGGAGGGATGTATGGGTAGCCTACTAGAAGGTGGTAACCCATGCAAAGCACCTCTGCTCATAGACAACATGGCTGTCAGACACGTGAGCCAGGCTCTCTCTGTGGTCTACCCTAGTCAGGCAGCTAGATGGGATGGCTAGAGCCATGTGAGTCACATGAGTGACCTTAGATAAGACCCGTCAGGGAATCCTCTGGAACATATGCCGCAGGTTATGAGCAACAAGCCATCATAATTGTTTTAAGGTACTGACTTTTAGGGTGCTTTGATTCTTATGAGTAGAAATTCAGATACTCCGCTTCTCTGAGCCTTGGATCCTCAGGTGCGGCACAGGACTGATGAAGATTGCCTTACTGTTGACAGGTGCACCTGTGGCAAGTGTCTGTGATACTATCTGGGACATAGTCAGCACAGGGAGAGGAGGTCTGTCAGGGATTGCTGGGAAAGGAGATGAGGTCACCGGGAAGATGTTAAGTTATTCCACGCTGACTGTGGGGACAGGAGGAGAGGAGTGATGTGCAAGACGTGTCAGAGACAAAACAGTGGGCCTTGATGAATGACTGTACAGGCAAGAAGGATGAGTCAGAGATGACGCGCAGGTTGCCAGCTCGGGTAAGTGAGTAAACAATGCTAGTGGGGAAGGGGAGGAGGAGCCAGTCTGAAAGAGAAGTTCAAGTTCAGCAAGTTCAGTTTGAACCCAGTATCTTCCCACTGAGATAGAACATCACTAGCCCTTGATTTATTTTTTCATTTTTATTTTGAGATAGGCTCTTACTAAGTAGCTTAGATGGTATCTGACTTGTGATCCCCCTGCTTTTGCCTCCCAAAGTACTGGGGTTACAGGTCAGTTTGGGGAATTGGAGTGTGAGCAGAAGACCTTGCGGCCATCTGGGTATGTGGGTTAAGCTCAGGGAGTGGCTAGGCCTAGAACTGGAGCCACAGGGGGCTGTTGGAGCCTTGGGGTTGGGGACACAGGGCTGTGGACACAATGGGTTCCTCTGGGAACTAGAGTGAAGTCTGACTGAAGAAATAGTTCAGTATCCATCCTGTGGCTTCATACCGATTGAGTCTGCAGAGGGTCAGACCCCCTGAAGCCCTTCATCAGGGAGATTCCACAGATCAGCAGGTTCCTTCCACAGTGCTCTGAGTACAGCTCCTTTCAAATCTTGGCCTGTGATCTGATTTAACTTAAAAAAAAAAAAAACTGTCTACAGTGGAGGCACTAGCTATAATATTCTTCTGGTCGACCATTAATGAGTGATCTTTTCCCCCTTCTATCTTCTTTTATATATTCCAAGTTTTCTGTAATGAACATTCAATACTTTTTTTTCTCTTTTTGGCATACAATATGTTTAAGATAAGAAAACAAACAAGTGATTAAAAAAATCAAAACAGAAGGTTTAAATCTGGAGATTAAGAGCTTAACTTCCAGGGAAAGGGCTGCCTCAGAGATGGGAGTTGGTTCTGGTCTCAGACTCCAGGTCTCCACCAAAGGGGCAAAGACCAGACTGAGACTGAGGAGGGGCATGGCTGTTCTTCTGGGGGTCTGCAGAGACCGACCCCCTGTAACTCCTGCAAATCTAAAACCAGTCAGAGAAAGATGGTGGTGACAGCTGGTGAGAGAGGGTGGAGTAACTTGTTTCACCAGGTCTGTGGGGAAGGCTGGTGCTATGGTTTGGTTATGGGGTGTCCTCCAGAAGCCTCATATATTTAGATGTAGTGGGATAACTGTGGAACTGTGCGTTATTGGAAAATGTGGCCTGGCTGGAAGGGGCGGATGCTTGGAGTTTGACTTGGAGAGATTGTTGAGATTGAGGGGCTGCCCAGGGCGGAGATTTTGGGTGTTTGTTATTGATTTGTGTGTCAGGAAATGAGGGAGGGACAACCACCCTGGGTATTGGGGCCCAACTGGCAACTTAAACTGAGTAAAGGAAGGAAGAAGGAACACTGTTACAGCTTCGTCCCAGGAAAGCTCTTGCCTTTGCCTGGGTCTCTAGACTGCATTTTTCTCCTGCTTCACTTGGCTTTCTGTCTGCAGTTGGGTGAGCAGCACTCCAGCCTCTACCATGTGCTTCCACTATTGCTGGTTGCTATGAATGGTCTGTGTGAGATCTTCTGAAACTGTGGGCTAAATAAATCTTTCCACTCTTATATTGTGGATGTTGGGTATTCTGTCACAGCCACAAAAAAGTAACTAAGATAGCTGGTGTCTTAGGAACTTATTTTTGTGTTGGTCATATTTGGGCTGACCATGTTGGGAACTCCTGAGTATAGCAGATAGGCACTGTGCTCACCACCCCAGAAGAATAGTGCAGTTTGAGTAATTGGTCCTGAGGCTGTGTTTATGGGCTTGGAATCTGACTGTGAGGAGGACTTTCTGGGAGCACTGAACAGTTAGAATCCAGAATGCAAGGAAACTGGCCTAGGTCCTGGGCAGGATTGACAAGGGGACAATAACTAGTATAACCAGCAATGAGCCAGCTGTCCAGGACTGGCCCTGGAATGGTGCCAGGTAGTGGAGGGGGAAGCTGGCAGCCATGCTTTCCCAAGAGCACCCTGCCTTCAGCTTCTCTTGACCCTGGCTCTCCTGGCCCACCTGCTGCTCATTAGCTTATGAAGACTGGTCCCATCCTCCACTTGCTGTTGCAGAAAGGTTCCTCATATAGCCCAGCCTTGGTCTCCCCTGCTCAGGGCAGGTTGGGGATGAGTGTGGGTGAGTGTGCTGGTAGTCAGGGAGACCTGGACAGATGGGCTGGAGAGGGGTGAATTAAGCCGGGCGAGGGAAACCTTGAATAGTGTTTTAGTCACTTTCTTGTTGCTGGACATAATGCCTGGAACCAACATCTTAAGGGAGAAAAGGTTTATTTTAGCTCACATTTTCAGAAGGTCTGTGTCCTTGCATGGTTATTGGCAATGGTGAAAGGGCACGGCAGAGGACAGCTGCTCATGGCATCACAACATTAGACAGCAGTTGTGGAGAAGCAATTCCAGGCCAGACCCTTAGTGATCTGCCCCTCCCCGCCAGGCCTTACCTTTCCATGGCAGCACAGGACATCAGTAGATTAATCCACTTGGCTCGTTTAACTCCCATAATCCAATTTCATTTCAAATGTGTGGCGTTTGGGGATCATTTCAGATCCAGACCATAACACGTAGAAACCCTCTTCAGCCTAGAGAGGCCGTTCCTCCTGCTTTTCCTTAGTGGTGGTAGAGTTGTCTTGGCGGAAGGAAATCCACTCACCTTACTTATTAGAAAGGTCCTTATAATTTTGGAGGTAGAGGCCCAGTCAGAAGTTTTGGGGAGATGGAGTAACAGGAGATGAAATAGCTTGCAGTGAAGCTGATGGTAATGTAAAAGTGAGATATTAGTGTGATGACATCCAGGAGGGCAGGGGTCCTTGTCCAATACTTCTTTCCCCTCTTAGAGAAGCGTTGGTTGACTGCTTGATATTAGGCTCCTTCTAAACACTTCACAGGCATCATCTTGCTCATCCTTATAATGTCTCTCTTGTCCCCATTTTGCAGACCTGGAAAGAGAGGCGTCAAGAATCAGCTTGGTGCTCAGGGCACCAGTTGTGTCCTAGAGGCCAATGCAGGAGGCTCACTCCAGGGCCCGTGCTGAGAACCAGGGCCCTCCATGCTTAATCTCCAGCATGCTGCACACAGTAGGCACACATGAAATATTTGTTGCATTAAATTACATCTGTTGACACTCCCAAGAAATATCTTTGGAACCTAATCTCTTTAAAAACCACTTTGGAATCTCCGTTGCTAGGGAGAAACTGAAAGAGGGTGGGTAGGTTTTCAAGAGGCATCCAGCATTTCCATTTCTGAAGCTGGTGCAGTGTGCTGCCCTTTGGTCCTGCCCCTGCTCCCCACAGCCCTGCCTCGTCTTGTGCTCTTGAAGAAGGGATGAGGATGGAGAGGCCACCATGGCTACAGGAGCAGGGGCCGAGCAAAGATCAGTGCCCTTGCTGTTACTGGAGCCGGTGAGGCGGAGGCCAGATGAGCTGGAGCTGAATGCGATTTTTGTCAGAGTTCCCTTCCCGTCTATGAATGCAAATCCTGAATTACAAGCCATCCGGATGACAAGCTGACATTTTAGCTCCAAACATTCTCCTATAATTAGCAGAATCTAATGCCATACAGGGAATGGCTCCATTTTACACACACATTATCGTAATGCCTTTAAATAAGATAATTGATTATGCCTCAGCATAAGAAAGTGAAATATTCGGTGTAATTAAAACCAGCATTCCGATCTTGGCTCCTTGACAGGTGATCCACGTGTCAATTTATAAGCCCTTAAAGTAGTGCTCACACCCACATTCCAATTTTTAAAGTTTGTGAAAGAAAAAAAAAAAACTTTAGGGAATTCGATTTTTAGCTTTGGGTCTAGAAATGTGAGTGGGGTGGCTACTGAATTTTAGGGTATTTTTGTATTCCTTGCCTGCTCCCTGACATTACCACATATCCTGTCTCATGTCTTCCTTGTAGACAGTCCTATTAGAGGTGGGGAAATAGAGGCACAGGGAAGTGACAGCTGCTCTGTGACTGAGTCAGCCTAGGAACTTGGTCATCTGATTATCTCACAGCCCTTATGATTAGCTTTTTGAGTTCTTTTGCTAAAATCAGGGGAAAATGGTGGGTTTGAGGACAAAATGTGGGACTGGAATCAGGATGAGAACAAAACAGGGCACCCATGATAGAAGATGCAGTCTTTTCATAATGCAATATTAGAAGTAATATCCCATCACTTGTGCCATATTCTGCTTATTGGAAGTGAGTTGCCAAGTCCAGCCTATTTTTAAGGAGAGGGTCCCAAAGGGCATGAACACCTGATTGGAGATCAAATCTGTGGGCCTCTACTGTGGTTTGAATGTGTTCCCAAAATGTTCATGGGATGGAAACTGAACTCTTATTTTGACTTTTGAAGGTGGACCTTTGGAAGGCAATTAGAACTAGATAAGGTCATAAGGGTGGGGACCCCACAATGATGTTAGTAACTTCATAAGAAAGGGGACCTGAAGTAGCCTACTTGTTCTGGATTATCATGCTTGGGTACAGGAAGAAGGCCCTCACCAGGTGCTGGCAACATGCTGCTGGACTTCCTGGCCTACAGAATCATGAGTCAAATAAGTCTATCTTCTTTATAAATTACTTTGTCTTGTGTATTTTTGTAATAGCCATGGAAAACAAACTAAGATGTCCACCTTAAGGGCTGTACATGCCACTTCCCTTAGGAAGAGTTGGTCCCAATGATCAGAAGTTAATTTTCCAGGATTTAAGGCAGGAAAAAAATCAGACATTAGAGACTCAATGTATAGGAGAGTGAGATTTTGGGGTTGACCCTCCCAAA
The DNA here is from genome assembly GCA_004027205.1 of Ctenodactylus gundi. NCBI lineage: Eukaryota > Metazoa > Chordata > Mammalia > Rodentia > Ctenodactylidae > Ctenodactylus > Ctenodactylus gundi. Next base: position 58,465 of record PVKB01002197.1, on the reverse strand, counting down.
CTGATAAATCCTAACCCCCAAGCCTGTATGTTTTTATTTAGTTGGATTGGGGTAGAACCCATGCATTTGAGTCTTTTTGGAGCTCCTGACATGATTCCAATTTGCATCAAACTTTGAGATCTAGAGAGTCTGCTGATGTCTAAAGAAGGGCATTGGAGGCACTACGGAATGATGACGATAGTGGCGGTGATGGTGATGCCAAAAAGAATTATTGTTTGTGCACGTACTTAATACTTGGCAGGCAGAGTGCTAAGTTACTTATCTCCAGAGCCTCAGCTTCCTCATCTACAAAGTGAAGAAAGCATTGACAAAGAGAGGCTGGGCAATGGATATCAAAACACAGTTAGATAGGAGAAATTCTGCTGCTCTGTGGTGCCGAGGGGTGGCTTGAGTGTACAATAAGTTACATATTTTATGAAGAGTCAGAAGAGAGGAGCTTGAAGGCTCCAAATGTAAATGATAAGAAAAGGAGAATATGCTAATTCCCCTGACTTGAACAGTGCACACTCTGTGCACGGATTGAAATATCGCCTTGAATTCCATTAATATATACAATTAATAGGTGTTAACTGAAAGCAAAGAAGAAGGAGGAGGAGAAGTAGGGAAAGGAAGAGAAAGAGGAAAAGGAGGAAGAGTAGGAGGAGGAAGGAGAGATGAAGAAGAGGAGGTCAGGGACAGCAAGGTCTGAGTGACGTAGTGTGCAAAATGCCCAGGACAGTTGTGGCATGTGGTCGATTTGCTGAACGCTTGTTTGTCTTGCACGACAGAGAAACTGACCCCACGAGACTGGAGGACCCCCCGTCCATCCCCCCAACTCCTCTCATCCTCTGGAACCAATGAACAAGGCCAAGTGAGCTCAGAGGGGCCTCTGAAGGATGTTGTGCTGTGCTCACAGGCCTGGTAGGCTACCCAGGAGGTCATTCTTTAGGCGAGGGCTAGGGCAAGACTGGTTGTGAGGTGCACCTGAGTCTCCCACTAAAGGACTCAGTCCAGCAGATGAAGCCAAGAGCAATGACTATGAGTTTTTTCTTTTACTTCTGTGTGAGTGAGCTGTATCTATTCTTCATAGAGAGCAGTCTCTGTGGGACATGGCTGTCACTGTAGGGCTCCTCCACTTATCACTGATGCAGAGCTCTGTGGGCAGTTCCTCCCAGAATTCTCACACCACTGAGACTTTCCTTACCCCCCTGACAAGCTGGCCTAGGCTAAATTGGACAGGGTTCTCTATAGGCAGGACTTCTGGGCTCCCCTGCTGAAACCAACACTTGGGTCTTTGGGTTACCTGTGGTCATTTTCTCTTACAGCTCTAAATAGGCAAGTAGAAAAGCCTGGGGACCGATGTCACCTTCTCTTTTTTGTTACCAGTAGTGAAACTGCGGCAGCTATGCAGCTATAGGGCCTTACCTGATTAGCAGTGGCATGAATTTTATCTGTAATTGAGAAATCCGCCCCCCCGACTCCTTAGCTGTGTCTCTATCCTTCTCTCCCCCCTCCCCTTTTTTGAGGCAAGGTCTTACTAAATAAGGGGATATAGCTCAACCCAGGCCGGGCTCAAGCTTGCAATACTCTTTCTTCCCGTCCTCTTCCTCTTCCTCTTTCTTCCCCTCTCCTTTCTCCTCCTCCCTTCTTTCCCCCACCTCTTTTCTACCTTTCCTCCCTCTCCTCCCTCCTCCTCCTCCTTCTCCTCCTCCTTCTGGACATTGTCCAAAGTAATTCTGGGAAAGGGCTTACTCTTGGCTCACTCAGTGACAGTTGACCGTGATATCCATGTGCAGTGACAGTGTGGGTGGTCCTGATAGCCCAGTCTCTCTGTCCTCCTCACTACAAAGCAGGTACTGCCTCTGTTCAGGGGGCTAGAGGTAGCTGTGGTCTGGGTTGGCTTTTGTTCTGAGCGCCTTTCTCTATTCTTCCCTGTGGTCCAGGATGCTACTGCTTGCTGCAAGGCCCTTGGAGCAGGAAGTCTTTGTGATCTGGGGAGGGTCTTGGGATGTTACAGTCCCCTGTCCTGGTCAGGGCTGCAGGGGAAGATAACAGCTCTCTGGGATCAGCAGTACTCTGGTGGTGGCTGTACTCTCAATGCTCTGACCTTTGGCATTTTGGGATTTTAAGCACCCCCTTTCTTTTGATGGGATGAGTCTCTGCTTGAAATTCTAACTCAAAAGAGATTCTTATGTCCTTAACATTTTGTGTGGGCCAAGAGATACGCCCCTGGCAACGGTAGCTCAGAACTTAGTCACTCTGTGCTCAATATACATTTGCAAATTCATGATCTCAGATCATTCTACTAATTATCTACGTGACAGGTAACATTGTCCTCTCCATTGTACAGGTGAGGAGACTGAGGCTCAAGGAGCTGGCTCTTCTCCCTTCCCCAAAGTTCTGCGGAGTAGCAAGGGGCCGGGGTTTAAATTCAAGACCTCAGATTCCAAGCCCAATTCCTCTTTCAACTCTCAGTTCCTCTTGGGAGTGCTGTGTTTGCCTTTGATGGTGGAAGGAGTTCTGACCAGGAGGGCTTTAGTGCTAGCTGGAATCTGGCCCAACTCTAATTTTATAGAGGAAGAACGACAGGAGTCACAGGTGAAAATGATTGGCTCCCATGACTCAACAAGCCACCTGAAGTCTCACTGCCATACTGCCATATTTTTTTCCTACTCTATTTCAACCGTGATGATAGTTATATTTGCTCCACCCACCCTCTCTTGGTAATGTCTCATCTTTTTTTTTTTGGTAGTCTTTCCGGCTGGAAGCCTCTCTGATCATCTTTTCTCCCCCAGGACAAGTTGGTACCACTCTGAGTAACGTTAAGTCCCTTAACCTTCAATTCCCAGGATACGCATGTCGTACCCATTTGGCTGGTTTATTCATTGACAACCACGGGCCTCCCCCTCCACTTCTCACCTTGAGGGCCGAGACTGTGTTTGTTTTGTCACCCTGTACTTGGAGCTGGCACCTATAGATACTCAGAAAATGCTCATGGAGGGATGGAGAAAGTGAGTGAAGGAGGGAGGAAAGGAGGGAGAAAAGAGAAGGGGTGGAGGGAAAGAAGGAGGAAAGAGGGAAGAGCTTTCCAGTGTGGCTTTCTGTGTAATCCCTCTCTTATCAGGCTGGAGCATCTCCTGAGAGGCTGCTCTTGCTGGGGTCCCCTAAGAGCCAGGGAGCAGGAAGCCTCCGGCTGGTTTGTGTGGCCTGCCCCCTGCCTTCTGTTCTTATTCTTGCCAGCAGCCCCCGAAGAGAAAAGGAGCAAGGGGGAGAGAGAGAGAGAGATGGAGGGGGAGAAGAGAGGAGGCTGTGCTGCTCTAAGGCAGGGGAAGAGCACTTAAAAAATGTCACTTAGAATCCCTGAAAGAATAAGCTGTAAAAACAACCACACACTCTGTGCTGGGTGACGCAAGTCAGAGAGAAATGCAATGCAATTAGTCACTGGTTCCGAGGAAGAGGCGGCAGTGGGGGTGGGAGGGAGGCGGAGCAGAAGGCTGGTGGAGGGCTTAGGGAGACTGGGAGACTGGGGCCTCCCTCACAGACTCTGCATCATTCGCTCCAACGCAGCCTGGCCCCCGCGGCCCTGGGAGAAGCTATTTCTCACCGTCCAGCCCCTTAGCTGCCCAGAGCCCCGGGGAGAAGCTATTTCTCACCTTCCAGCCCCTTAGCTGCCCAGAGCCCCTCCTTATTTCTCTTCTTTCTTTCCCAGGAGGTGGCATATTCCACCTTCGCCAGCACCAGCAGGTTCTGGGGTGGGGGAAGGAACCCAGGGCCTCCAGAGGCTGTGAGGAAGGAGTGAGGAGGTTGGAAGACTGGGGGGGTGGGGGGCATGGAGTTTACAGGGGAACTTTTTGACTGTGGGGCCACACTGTTGCTTCCACCCCCAGGCTCCCCTACCTTCATGCCCACTTTGGTCCAAATGAAATGTCTATGGTGTTCAGGACTTTGGGGCAATTTATGCACTCCTCCACCCACCAAGCATTTATTAAGCACCTACTATGTGCCAAGAGGATGGACAATTCAGCAGGCAAACAAGACGCTGAGTGGCTTCTTATTTCTTCTTGTCCAAGAGGTTGCCCCCTGTTCTCTGTGGGTTCAAGGGGTGACCCTAATGACCACGCCTCACCAGGCCCTTTGCTTTCCTGCATCTGATAAGAAAATCTGGGTATTACATGAACCTCCACACTGCAAGGGCCCTCGCCTTTCTCTGAAAAGAGATGCAGACAAAAAGCAGCCTGTGATTGATGGTAGGGTCATTTTGCCCTTTACGTTGTGCTATTGACAGATTAGCCCCCAGATAAGCAGCACCAGCATCCTGGGAACTTGTTAAACATGCAGATTGATAGGTCCGACCCAGACCCATTGCTTGAGATTCTCAGAAAGTGGGGCCCAGGAATCTGTATGGAACAGAATCTCAGATGATTTCCTTGTGCGTGCAAGTTTGAGATGCACTGTGTTAAGTGCTAGGTTTAAGGGACTCACATCCCAGCTGTGAGAAAGTCTGAGGCCCATCTTGTCCACTCTGGCTTTTTGTAAATTTTGAAGGCTTTCCTATTTCCCAGTGGCTCTGATTGAAGAAGGGGGAGGTTGACAAACTTTATTTGTTTAGAACTCTAGACCTTTATTTTTACCTTGGCTGCAACCCACCAGTGGACACAGGTCTTTCTTGAGCCACAGCTTTGCACCTTCACACCTTCCAAATGCACTCCCTTGAGGCAGGTGTGCATAATAGATTTTCCCTTGTGATCTGAGGATATGGTGAGGGAGCCGCATCACAGCACAGCAAGCAGATCCGTCAGAATGCAATATTTCCTCCCCTCCTCTCGGCCATTTCTGAGAATTTAAGTTCCCAGTGATGTTTCTAGGCCTTCTCTCTCCCTACTCCCCTTTCACCTCTCTTTTTGTTTCTGTGCATTTAGTTCACTGAGGAGCTTAGTCCTCTCCTGTGGTCTCCTTCCAGACCATTCCTCAGGATCCCTCACTGCCCCTCATCACCCCCAAGCAGCTCTGGTGGGTATTTTTGCAATGATGGTTCTTTCCCTCTGAGGTTCTCCAGTGCCATCTGGTAAAATTATCATTTTTCTTATTTCACTACATTGGCAGCAGAGCATCCTGCCTCCTCCCCCAGGGCTCCTGGATGCACGACCTTGATAAGTCCCTCCTCCTCAGGCAGTGTTGTGGTCCTCTCTCCTGGCACCTGTGAGCTCTTGACCTGGGCTGCTTCCCCTTGGCCTGATTAGTGACTTGCTTTTCAAGTGAGTGCTTCACTCCTTCATGCAGATTTGTTAACAGGCTTCTATTCCCTTGATGCTCTCTTTTATGATTGGTTTCCTCATTCTTCAGATTCTTTTCTTCCTTCTTTCAGATCCCCCCATTCTTAGAGGCTGCCCTTGTCTCCTGCCAGTTCTGAGCATCCCCTTTTTGCATCCATCTAGCAGCTTGCGCTCTGAACCTTGGCCAGAGGTAAGCATGTTCTCAACTCACCTGGGCTGTGAAGACTACCTGTCTTTTCAGGCTTGTGTTCATTTTACCTGTTTTCTAAAGGACAGATCATTAGGTAGACACTATTTAAACTTCCAGTATGAAAATGAAGATGAAACATAGTAACTTCTTCTACCCACCTCAGAATAAGCTTGCAGTAGGCTCTTCTCTCAGAATGGAAAGATAGCAAGTGGTTTATACGAGAGGAGGAACATAGAGGGCTGAGTCTTGGACACCGCAGCCTCTCATCTGGAAAAGCCAGGGACAGAGTTTTGGGGACATCAAGCTGTAGACTGAGGGATGGGAGCTGGCTTTTCTGCCTACACAAAAGAGGTGCCTCCTTATAACCAGGGACAAGAGACTCCATGACCTTGAATGGCTCAGTTTTTCCCATGTGAAGGCCTAGAGGGCCTGGTCATCTGTAATCACCTGTGTCCAGCTGGTGAGACAGTGGAGCCCTGTAGGCCTATAGACATATATGGTGAAGAGGAGGAGCGTCTGTGAGGAAACCTGTGGTGGGTGGGCCTTCCTTCCATAGAGGTGTCAATCAGTGGGTATCCGGCTCACTTCTCCAGGACACAAGCCAGCAGGCTGGACAGAGCCACCCAGTTCTCAGCTTGTGTCGTAGTGGTCCCAAGCCCAGCCACCATGGGAGTCTCAGTCTCTTCAGCCACTGTAACACAAGCAATACCTGACACAGCCTGAAGGAGGAGAAGTTTATTTTAGCTCACAGGTTTTAGAGGTCTCAGTCCCTGTGCGGTCAGCTGACCATGGTGAAAGCACCTGGAGTGGAGGAGCTCAGCATGGCGGAAAGGAGGAAGACAAGAGGGGCAAAGTTGGGAGCAAGAACACAAACTTTCAGGTCATGTTCCTAGTGACCTGTTCATCCAATAAGGTCCCACTCTCTACCAGGACAGGAAATCATCAATGGATTAATTTTATACTTTGTTCAATTAACTCCTATGGGCCAATCACTTTCCAAATACATGAGGATTCTGGGGGACACTCCATATTAAAATGGTTATGGTTTGGATTTGAAGTGTCCCCCCAAAACCTTGTGCATTTGGATGTTGCGGATCACCTATGGAATCTATGTGCTTTAAAAGGTGAGACCTGGTCAGCGGGGGTTATAGGGATTATAGGTTGGTGGTAGATTATAGATTACAGGTATGTAGTAGATGAGGGGTATGCTGTACATTACATTTGTCCGGCACATTATTGGGCATGTGACCTGGAAGGGGCAGATCACTGGGGCTTAACCAGAAAGGGGCGGACACTGAGGCTAGAACCGGAAGGGTGTATGCTAGTTCTGCCCTTCCTCCTTGACTTGGTTTCCTGTCTGCCAGGACATGAACTGTTTCTTCCAGCTACACTGTTGCTATGTGCTTCCGCCATTGCCACTGCCCATGAATGGGTGGAGAACTTCTGAAACTGAGCTAAAAATAAATCTTTCCTCCCTTAAGTTGTGGGTGTTGGGTGTTCTGTCACAGCAATGTATAAGTGACAGAGACACTGGGGTATTACCTCTGCCACTGCTGCCCCTCTGCTGACACCTCTCCTCCCTGGAGGAGGCTGGAGTAGCCTTTCCATCCATGCAAAGGCACAGTTAACAATAGACAACTGCGGAGCTTTTAAAATGTATTTTATTTATTTATTTTATTTTTTTCTGTGAGGCCTTTAGGAGTTTCCTGTTGGGATCAGTAAAGGGATTTCAGAAATTCACAGTTGCAATAGAACCAGATACCACCGCCCTAGTGGTAGTGGCTGGGGTGCTTTCTTTCTGGGCTGGAGTCATGGGCTGATGTAACTGGGAAGAGAAGAGCAAGTCAGGCTCTGCTCTGTGACCTTTGGGACACTGATTTGAGTAGAACTGAGATGCAGAGGCCAAGGCTAGGAAAAAATGGTAGATGCTTCCTTTGTGCTCTTGGGAATCCTAGAACCTGGGTCATGTTGTAGCCCCAGACCTTTCCTGGTGCCCAGCATACAGTAGGCCCTTTATACTGAATGAATGAAAAAAGTTTGACTTGAGAGAAATGTCAGGAAGGAGTCAGTACAGGTATTCATGGCCCAACAGCAGGGGCTTCCCCCTGCCCCCGTATTCTGGCTAGAGAAGAGGTTGAGTCTCTGCACCTCTCAGAGCCTCTTGCTTTCATGTTTGCAAAGTGGTTAGTGATATCAGTGCCATAGGCTTGCTGTTGGATGTGCAAGAGGTGAGGCACAGCACAGCTGTTGTCCAAGAGCATCATGGTGTAGTGGAAAAGCCCCAGATGAGAGCCAGATAACCCCAGGTCCAAATTCCTATTCTCCCTAGCTGTGTCCTTTGGCAAGTTGCTTATCTCTCTGAATCCCATTTTCCTTATTTATTTATTTAAATTAATTTATTTTTAAATTTACATATTGTATCCCTTTCCCCTTTCCAACTTCTCACCTTCCCCCAACTTTCCCTTTCCCTCTCCCCAAAGTCCATCTTCTTACTTTCTTCCATATCTCTGACTTTTTTATGGTTTGGTTTTTTCATATTAGAGTAACCATGTGATTTTCATTTTGCTGAACATCATGGTCTCTGAGCCCCATTTTTCTTACCCAAAACTGGGATGAAAATCATGCCTATGAGCATCCACTTCTGGCTGCTGTAACAGATTGCTATGTGCTTGCTGGTCTAAAACCACACAGAGTTGGCCGGGTATGATGGCACATACTGGTAGTCACAGCACTCTGAGAGGCTGAGATAGGAGGATGACAAGTTTGAACCCAATGTGGGCAATTTAGCAATTTACGAGACTCTTTTTCAAATAAGAAATTGGGGATGTAGCTCAGTGCAAAGGCCCTGGATTCAATATTTAGTTTCCCACACAGAGGCACACAGACATACATATATACAGACAGAATGACAGACAGACAGACAGACAGACACACACACCCCTATGATCTAACAGTTCAGGTCAGAAGCCTGTAACAGGTTCTCACTGGACTAAAGCCAAGGGGTGGGGGACCGATGCTCCTCCCTGGAGGCTGTAGGGGAGAGAATCTATTTCCTCGCTTTTTCCAGCTTACTTCATTCCCAGCTCGGGGCTGCTTCATCTTCAGTCAGCTTTTTCTCACATTACCTCACTTGAGCACTCTTCCTTTCTTTCTTTTTTTAAAGGGCCCTCGTATTGCCCTGGACCCACCCAGAAAACTCAGATTAATTTTGCTAAAGCTAATTTAACAAGATTGATTCCATCTGCAGCCGAATCCTCCCTTGCCAGGTAACTTAACCATATTCGCAGGTTCTGGGGGTCAGGACGGAAACATCTTCTGGCGGTTACCCTTTCTGCCACACTGCTTTTGAGTGTCGTGGGAAACTTAAGCAGAACAATACACAGCCTTCGTTGATTCCAGCATCCACGGCTTCTCAAGGACCTTGGCGTTACATCCCCCCAAAGGAGGAGGAACTTCAGCTCCAATGAGAGATTCAAGATCTTCTATCAGATGCTTCCAGATTCTCACAACATAAGAAACTTCATATCTGCAAATAACCAGATAACATACGTGTGTTTTCCTCAATATGTCTCGGGCAGAGAAAGAGATCAGGGCTGAGAGTAAAATAATAAGCGGAGGTGTTTGTGTTTGTAAACCCATGGCTGTCCAAAAACAGTCACACATACCACAGTCCTGTGGTACATCCCTGCCTCACTGAGTTTCTGTCATGGTGCAGCAAGAAGGACAATGGTTTTACCATCGCGCCTTTGACATAAGTGAGGCTGAAGCTTATGTGACATACCAAGGTCACCTGCTAGTGATGAGTGGTTATTTGATCTTGGGCGGTTTGGCACTGAATCTCAGCAGGAGCCACAGACATCAGGTGGGGGAGGCCGAGGAAGTCACGTGGTAAGTGATTTCCCCTTTCTGACCTCAGTGGTGTCCTTTCTTTACGTGACATTTCCTCATGCTTAGGGGGATGAGAGAAGGGGTTTCAGGGAAATGAACTGAGTTTCTCCGAAGAAAGACAGAGCAGTTGGTCCTTTCTGACCGCTGCTGTGTTTTGGTTTGCCTCTGCCCGGTGACTGTATGAATCATATCCTTTGCAGGAGGCACCCTGCAGTGCATGGGGAAGGCTGCAGGACCCTTGACTAAAGGTGGGCGTGTCTATACGTGGGGTAGGAGAGGTATCCTGCAGAACAGAGGTCAGACCTCTGATCTGGGCACCCGGAGAAGCCTCTTTTCTCCTCTCCCACCACACACACACACACACACACACACACAGACACACATGCACACACACAGGTCTCCCTCCTGCTCAGGAATCATCTGATCTGCTCCCTGGGCCTGTGCAAGGGAAAAGAGATGCAAAGACCTAGAAAAAGCATCAGAGATGAGTCTGTACTGCAGAGATGTCCAAGGAGCCTCCTCAGCATCCTCCATGGGGAGTAGTGATGCCAAGGTGATGGAAAGGCCGATCAGTGGGGTCCCCATCAGCCTTCTCTGCTGGGGTGAGCCTCAGGGAGGGATCTGCTCATCTCTGCCAAGTTCTGAGGTTCCCATTACTTCTGATTGCCTTCCAAAAGACTCCTTTCCCGTAGATGTACTGACTAGAGTTGGCACTCATTATTTGCATCAAGGAACCTGGCCCAAAGGGCTGCCCTCTACAGAACTCTGAGGACACTGACCCACTGATAACTTCACCTCCAAATTCCTACTACAGCATTTTCAAAATCCTCTGGGGTCATGGTTCAGAGTGCTATAGGCCCTGTCTTTTCTGTCTTCTGTTTCCTCACAAGCTCTCAATAAACTTGGAGGTTTATTTGGCATGTTGAGAAATCCTTGGTCTCTGTCTCTCCTCAGGACATACATATTTGGTGTGGCCCTCCTTTTGGGCATCACACAGTGGCAGAGGCCTTCAGCCAAGAGGGAAGGTTTGGTTTCAGCAGGCGTGGACTGGAATCCCTGCTCTGCTGCCCACTGACTCCTAGGCAGGAATGAGCCTTTTAATCTACCTGGGCCTCAGTTTCCTAATCCTGACAAAAAGAGTAATAATAGCACCTTCCCTAAAGGGCTGCAGAGTGGATGAAGTGAGAGCCTCTCTATGATGCTCTCGGCAAATGTCTGAAGATGGTGTTACTAACTTTATTATTCTGCTCATGCTAGGATGGTGGCCCCCCCATCCCCCGTCTTGTCTAATTTAGAATCCCCCATAAACTCAGTCTTTCCCATCTTTAAGGCCTAGGAGGAGAGGACCCCAGGCTGTCTTCCAGCTTAGTCTGCTTTGAGTTGCTGTCATAGAACATCTGAGGCTGGGTGATGTGCAAAGAGGCTTATTTGGCTCATGATTCTTATGGCTGACAAGTGCAGGCATAGGGAGCTACTACTTGGCTGCATCAAAGCCTGACAAGGAAGTGGGAAAGGAAGCAGGCACATGCAAAGGGGCACCTGTGCAAGCACAGGGAAAAGAGGCGAGGGGAGAGGGCAGGCTCATTCTTTCATAACAACCTGTTCTGTGGTACCTGACCAGGTCCTTTGAGAACTGTATGTCAATCCCTTCCAAGAGTGCTGCTGTTCCCATGACCTAAATATCTCTCTAAAGCCCTACCCCCTTAGAACTGTTACACTAGGGACTGTTTTAGTCACTTGGCTTTTCTTAGTGTATAATGCCTGACACCGATAGTTTGAAGGAGGAAAAGTTTATTTTAGCTCACAGTTTTATAGGTCTAGGTCCTGCATGGTTGGCTGAATCCAAGGCAGAAAGAACATGCTGCTGTGGCCTGGCAGAGGACAGCTGCTCATCTCATTGCAGCCAGGAAGCAGAGAAAGAGGAGGAGCTGGGCCCCCAGGCCACTCCCCAGTGGCCCGTCCCTCCATCCAGGTTCCACTTTAGAAGAGCACATGAAAGCATCAATGGAAGAATCCCACTATGAGTACAATGCCCCCATGATTCAGTCACCTTCCAAGCATGTGAGACTACTAGGAATATTTTACATAATAGGGAGTGAACTTCCAGCACATGAATCTTTGGGGTGCACACTCCAGCTATATTGAAACCAGAGTACATTTCTTGAGAACTTTGATAATAAGAACAAATCCCTGGAGCAAGGAAGTGTGGAGTTCAGGAGATTTGGCCCAAGGTGTACAAGTTCCTGAGAGTGTCTGGCAGTCACGAGTGTGCCACTGGTGGAAGTGGGCCAGTCACACTCACTGCTTGTGTCTTGTGTTATGGACACCCAGGTGTCCCCTTCCTTTCAGCTTTCCTGGGTCAGATCCAGCACAGTACCAAGATCACATGGGCACCATGGTTTGAGGTCCTGGGCAGGAGGAGCCTTTATGTGGCAGACTTTCAGAGCATAGGAGGTCTTAGAATTACTTCCTTACTTTTCAGACGAAGAGATCCAGCCTGGAGGGGAAGAAGCCTTGGGATGGTGGGTCTGGGATGGGACCCTCTCACTGAATTGGAGAGAGGATCTGTCTTGCCACCACACTGTCCGAGCACCCTTGAGTCCTATTCTCACACGTGTGTGAACCATCTTGTTTTAATTCCTTCTCCTCCTCCCGGATGCAGTCGTGACCACACGCAGGGATCCTTACCCTCCTTCTTCTTTAGGGATTGTGTGTTCTTTACTGCATATGGTCCTGTCCTTCCCATACCCGCCCTTGTGCTGTCCCCCTGGTTCATCTCAGCCCAGAACTCTTGCGGTGAGCTGCAGCATTGAAGGCAGGACTCAGTGTTTCCTGGAATATCTTCAGATGATGGCTAGCTTAAAGTGTAATAACTTATTTATCACACATCTCCTTCATGAATAGATTCCTTTTCTGAGCGTGCTACCCGGGGTCAGATGCTTCTGAGAGGTGGTGGAAACCATCAAGCATGCAACAACAACAAATCCCAACCACAGGAAGTGGGTAGACAGGTAGGAGAGTGGGAAGAGACAAATAAATACCCTGTTGAGTGATTGTTAGGTGCAAAAGACAGGGTGCACCTGATTTTTCATGGAATTCTCCCAGCCACCATGAAATCCTTTCCTCTGTTTTTAAGGTGGAGGAAACAGCTCAGAGAGGCTGTGGAGGTCACAGAGCAAGTAAATGCTAGAGCCAGGAATCCAGACCAGGTATGTGTGCCTCTAAATTCTTGAGAGATTTTTGGATGCAACATGGTAAAGTTTCTGGAAATCAATGTAACATGTATTCATAACAAGAAGGAAGAGTTTGTCATTTATGTCTTGTCTCTTCCACCCTAGAAACTCATTCCTTTGTAAGCTAACTTACAATTCTCTCCCTGCTTTCTTTTTTCACTTATGACTGTCTAAGGTTGTGGAATAGTCTGAGCTGAGCCCCTGTTGGATTCAGTGGTCCAAGTTGTCCTCTTTCTGGGTGGGGAGGCTGGTGCTAGTAGTGACCAGGGGGCAGATGTATAGCTGGCAGCTGTGCTCTGCCAGATGAACCAAGAGGGAGACAGGCTGGTGGGAGTAAGTCCCAGATGTTCTGGGCTGCAGGATTGGCCACCTGGAGCCTCTAGTCCCTGTGAACTGTTGGCCATGTGAAGAAAACTAGTGACTTTTGAGGGAGAGATGTTCCCCAAGCCAAGCGGCATACCAGATCCCAGGATGCTCTGTGCTGATCTCGAGCCCAGGTCACCTGGGGCCGTCAATGGACAGGAAGTATACAGCAGACTTGGCACCCTGAAATGAAACCTGTGGAGGTGATTTCCGTTTTCCTTCCCATAAATATTTTTATTAGAATATGTTTGTGATTCATGCTCCTCACATTCAGCTTGGAGAATTAGCACATGTCCATATTGTGTCTTAATCATTTTGATTTCCCTTCTCCTTCTTTCTTTCCTTCCTTCCTTCTTTCCTTCCTTCCTTCCTTCCTTCCTTCCTTCCTTCCTTCCTTCTCTCTCTCTCTCTCTCTCTCTCTCTCTCTCTTTCTTTCTTTCTTTCTTTCTTTCTTTCTTTCTTTCTTTCTTTCGAGACAGGGATCACTCTATAGCCCAGGCTGGTCCTGAACTCACTATGGAGCCCAGGCAAGCCTTGAACTCATGGCAATCCTCTTGCCTCAGTCTCCCAAGTGCTGGGATTACTGGTGTGCGCCACCATGCCTGGTTTATGTAGTGCTGGGGAATTGAGCCCAGGGCCGCATGCTTGCAAGGCAGGTGCTTTAACTGCTGTGCCATTCCTCCAGCCCCCTTCTCCTTTCTGGCCCCTTGTTTTCCCCCTGTTCAGATCCCTTCCCATCTCCACCAAGTCCACTCCCTCATTCCTATCATCTCTCTTCAATTTTTCCCTTTTAGCTACTTATATTTTGGGTTTTACATATCAGAGAAGACAGGCAATATTTAACCTTTTGTTAGATTCATTTCACTTAGCATATTGGACTCAATGTACATCCATTTCCCAGCAAATGATTCAAATTTATCATTTTTGGTGGCAGATAGTACCCCATTGTGTACATATACACAATATTTTCTTTATTCCTACAATACTCTAGTTTGTTGATTCATTTACTCAATAAGTATTATTACTAGGTATGTTAACCTATGGTCCATCACTTTTTAAAATGTTATAATGATTTTTTAAATGTTATAATGAAAAAATCTAAAAATGAAGTTTTAGCACTTTCATACATTAAGCATGTTATATAGTTCATATAAACCCTCTTCACTATAAAAAATACCAAAGTCAAAGGGGAAAAAAAACAGTGGGCTGCAGGTTGAACATGCTCGTTAGACAATTTTAAAGGTCTAAATGAACCCCAGTATGATTGAATGAACATGGCAGAAGCGTTCAAGATTTCAGAAAACTTAACTCATCATAGAAGAGAGAGCTAATCAAGATTCATCTTCTGATCAGAAAGAGGACAGTGAAAAGAAAAAAAAAAGATCAGATCTAAAACTTTCATTTCACTTCTCACTGCCCTTTAACCTGTTTCCTACCTGGTGTAAATTTTCAGCAATTACAGATTGCCGCTGACATCAAAGAGGTCTGATGTAGTTGATCAAAGATTCAGAATTTAAACAAAACAAACAGGCTCTGTCTGTATTTTTGGAGCTGATGGCACCCTTGTTCTCCTTGGGCAAACACTCCCGCAGCTCTGTGTCTTCAGGAACATCCATGGCACTGTGCCCAGGGGCATAGGACGATCTGTGAATGATTTTGAAGGAATACCTTCTAGGTTAAAACATTTAATGGGAAGACTTTTATTTTTCTTTTTAAAGAATGAGCCTCATACCATTCACACAGTGTGACTGTGCCCAGGACGAATGTGCAGGGAGCACCAGGGGCCATGGGGAGCTGGGCACCCTTCCCCAGAGCATGTACTCTCCCAGCAGAGGGCCCAGGTGGTGCGCCGGCTCTGTCGCTGCCAGCTGGCACTTGTACTGGGCAGAGCAGGGACTTTAGCCAGAACTTTATAGAAAGTGTGGTTTTGTCATTTCCTGTTTGATCCTGGCTAAGTTACTTAATCTTTCTGAGCTCCGAGAACCTTTGGGAAGCAGGTAGTTGAGCAGAAAGAGTGGAGTATAACCTTAGGCAAGAAGCGTACTCTTTTTTTTTTTTTTTCCTTTTCTCTTTTTCTTTTGAGGCAACTTCTCACTCTGTAGCCCAGGCTGGTCCTGAACTCACTAGTATAGCCCAGGCTGGCCTTGGACTGTGGATGATCTGCCTGCCTCAGCCTCCCAAGTGCTGGGATTACAGGCATGCATCACCATGCCCAGCTTTATGTGATAGGGAATTGAACTCAGGGCTTTGTGCTTGCAAGGCAAGCACTTAAACCGCTGAACCATTTCTCTAGCCCCAAGAAGCTTACTCTTGAGGTCTTGGCTTTTACATCTGAAGATGAGTATAAACATACCAGTTTCACAGACTTATTTTTAAAAATGAAATGAAAAGAAGAATATTTCAAATAAAAACTCTGTATGTAATACACGATCAAAACATCAGTTTTTAACCCTTCATTTTAAAATAAAACCTCAGCTCATAAGTGGTGCTGCCGTCTACCTGAAAGCCTGGAAGTCATTCATGATTTTTGGTTTTACATCATGACCTTTCTTCAGCACATAATTCAATAGCAAGTTCTATGGCTTGGTTCTGGGATGTCTCCTGAGTCTGTTTTTTCCCTCTGTCTTCACTGCTATCACCCTACCTGCAGCCACAATCATCTCTCCGTTAGCAGATTTTCAAACATGGCTCCCAAGTTCTTTGTCATTCCTCAGTCTGGCTTCTGCCATCCTCATCCACTTAATACTTCCCAGCTGAGGTTCCAGATAGCATGTGCTTAGATGAACCATCTCCGTTGGGATCTTCCTGAATTCTTGACCCACACATTTTGTAAGCATCATAAAATACTTATTATTTAAAGCTCTTGAAGTGGTGTGTTATGGAGGGATAGATAATCAGAACACTCCCCTTGACTGTCACAATGGCCTCTGCACCTCTTTCCCTGCTTCCATGAACATATCTTCTTCACATGGCAGCCACAGAAATCTTTGAAACACATAACACCACTCTGCCATGTAACATCCTTCCAAGTATCTCGCCTGTGAGGCCCATAAGAGCTGTCTTTTGCTCTCAGGTACATTCTAGAGCTGAACCACTATCACATTCTCTTGGAAATCCACTGCTATCCAAGGGCTATGGCATGGGATCCAAAAAAATATGTTTCACCTCAGTTCAAGTTTCCCACCCGTGAGGTCAGGCATCACCTCTTGTTCCAGTGTGGTTCGTGGATCTCAAACCCTTTGCAGGTAGCAACGACCTTCCTATACCTTTCTTAGTTCGAACTTTTTTCTTGATTTCTGGCACTGTAACATTTTCCTTTTTTTTTTTTCCGAGTGTAGCAACATTTTGAAAACAGTATCCAGTGTTTTTATGTGTTTGTAGCTGGAGGGGAGAGTCTCATTAGCTCAATAGAGCATGTTGAAAGAAGTCTTAATACTCTGTATGATCATCTACTTTACCCAAGAGAATCAGCTACAAGGCAGTTGGAAACAAGAACGTTTTTCAAGGTGGTTGGATATCATATTAACATACCCACCTGAAATTTTGACAAAAATAATGCATTGAGTAAACTTACTTAAATACATACTGTCTTGAAACTCTACTGAAACTACTCTAAATGGCTCCATTTTTTTTTTTTTTTTTTTTTTGCTGTAAGTGTGCAAGGATGAAGAAGATGAGAGTAAAGACAGCATTGTAATAAAGGCCAGAAAGTCAGTGGACAAATGGTAACCTTTGTAGCTGACCTGAGAAAGATGAATCCTTGGTCAGCAGTTGAAAGAGCCAAGCACTAGTCACATTTGTAATGCAGAACTTTCAAAAGCTTGGAGGCCAGAAACTTTTGGAACTGGAGATAGGGGGAGGAAGAATGAGGATTGGTAGAAAGCTGTTTAAGAAACAGGAATAAGGAGTTATTGCTTAATGGATGCAGTTTCCCTTTGGGCTATTGAAAACAATGTGGGAAATAAATAGTGGTGATGATTGCACAATATTGTTTTTTAAAATTTGGAATAATTTATTCTTTTTTCCATTTTATTTTATTGATATGCATAAGTGCAAAACATAAAGTTTACATTGATCTTGAGTATTTTATGCACATACATATCATGGCAAAGTTACAATCCTTCCCTTCTCTCTTTTTGACCCTCCCCTTCTACCCTCCAGTTCCCATTATTTCCCACACTAAGTTTTATGAAGTAATTGTGATCTGGGTTTTCTTATATCAGGGAAGCCATCTGATATTTCACCTTCTGCTTCTGACTCACTTCACTAAGCATGATGTAATCAAATTGCCTCCATTTACCTACAAAAGCCTCCAACATATCTGACTTTATAGATGAGTAATATTATATTGTGTACAAATACCACAATTTAGGTATCCATTGGTCTGTTGATGGGTATTTTAGTGTCTTCCACATTTTAGCTGTTGTTAGTTGTGCTGCTATGAACATGAGTAAACATGCGTCTCTGTTATGTGTTGTTTTTTAACTCTTTTGGGAGTATTCCCAGAAGAGGTATTGCTGGATCGAAGGGGATATTTATTTCCAGTCTGCTGAGAGACTTCCATACTGCTTTCCATGGTGGTTGTACAAGTTTAAATTCACACCAGCAGTGCAGGTGTGTTCCTTTTTCTCCACAGGCTCACCAGCATTGATTGCTGTTTGTGTTCTTGATATATGTCAATCTTTCTAGAGTTAGATGGTGTCTTTGTGATGATTTGCATTTCTCTTATGGAGAAGGATGTTGAATATCTTTTCATGTATTTGCTGGTCATTTGAACTTCTTCATCTGTGAACTGCCTATTAATTTCTTTTGCCCACTTTTCCATAGGGTCTTTGATTTTGAGGGGCTTCCTTTTCTTCAGTTCCTTGTATATTCTGGTTATGAGCCCCCTATCTGAGGTATTGGCGGTGAATATTTTTTCCCAGTCTGTTGGTTCTCTTTTGCATTGTTGATAATTTCCTTTGCTGTGCAGAAAATTTTAATTTGAAATAATCCCATTGGTTGATTCTGGGGCTACTTCTTTTGCATTGGGCGTCTTATTAAGAAAGTCCCTGCCTACACTTATATCTTTTAGGTTTTTGCCTAATTTGTCTTCCAGAAGGTTTAGTGTTTCAGTTTTAATATCTAGGTCTTTGATCCAGTTTGATTTGATTTTGGTGCATGGTGACAGGTGTGTGTCTAGATTCATTCTTCTGCATGTGGATGTTCAGTTTTCCCAGCACTATTTGTTGAAGAGGCTATCCTTTTTCCAGTATATGGTTTTGGCTCCTTTATCGAAGATTAGGTAGCTGAGGGTATTTGAGTTTGTCTCTGCATCCTCAGTTCTGTTCCACTGGTCTATCTGTCTGTTTTTGTGCCAGTACCATATTGTTTTTACAACTATTGCTTTATAGTATAATTTGATGTCTGGTATTGTAATGCCTCTTGCTTTAGTCTTGTTACTTAAAATTGATTTGACTATTCTGTGTCTCCTTTGGTTGCATATGAATTTAAGGATTGTTTTTTTCAAGTTCTGTAAAAAAAATTGTTGGTATTTTTATAGGAATTGCATTGAATCTGTGTATCAGTTTTGGCAGTATAGTCATTTGGACTATATTGGTTCTGCCTATCCAAAAGCAGGGGATGTATTTCCATTTTCCGTTGTTGTCTACAACTTCCTTCTTCAGTGTAATGTAGGTCCTTCACTTCTTTGGTTAGATATATGCCTAGGTATTTAATTTTTAATTTTAATTTTTTGAGAATTGGACTGTTTTTCTGAGCTCTAAGTGAGTTTGTTGTTGGTGTAGAGAAAAACTATTGATTTTTTAGTATTGCTTCTGTAGCCTGCAATTTGGCTGAACTTGTTTATTATTTCCAAGAGTTTCATAGTTGAGTTTTTGAGATCTTCTATGTAGATAATCATATCGTCTGCAATTAAGGGTAGTTTGACTTCCTCCTTTCCGATGCAAATTCCCTTCATTTCATTTTCTTGCCTGAGTGCTATGGCAAATGTTTCAAGTACTATGTTGAATTAGAATGGTGAGAGCGTACAGCCTTGTCATGTTCCTGATTTGAGGGGAAATACTTTCAGTTTTTCTCCATTTACAAAGATATTTGCGGTGGGTTTGGCATATATGGCTTCTGTGAGTTTGAGACAAGTCCTTTTTATACCTAATTTTTCTCAGAGTTTTCATCATGTAAGGGTGTTGAATTTTATCAAAGGCTTTTTCTGCATCAATTGAGATGATCATGTGGTGGTTGTTTTTGCTTATGTTGATGTGTTGTATTACACTGATTGAGTTACGTATGTTTAACCAGCCTTGCATCCCATGAATTAATCCCATTTGATCATGGTATATGATCTTTCTGATTATTTGTTGGATTCTATTTGCTAGAATCTTATTAAGAATTTTTGCATCTATAGTCATTAAGGATATTTGTCTATAATTTTCCTTCTCAGTTAAGTCTTTGGTTTGGGGACTAAGGTGATGTTAGCCTCCAGAAATGAGTTTGGTGGTATTCTTTCCTTCTCTTTCTATTTCATGGAACAGTTTGGAAAGAATTGGAGTTAGCTGTTCCCTGAAATACTGAAATATTCTGTTGTGAATCCATCTGGTCCTGAGTTTTTATTTGTAGATAGAGCTTTTATTACTGCTTCCATTTCTGTGTGTGTAATGGGGTTGTTCAAGATTTTTATGCCTTCTTCGTTCAATTTTGGTATTTTGGATGTGTCTGTATGTGTCTAGAAAGTCATCCATTTCTTCCCAATTCTCTAACTTGTTAGAATATAGGTGTTCAAAATAATTTCTCATAATATTCTGAATTTCTGCAGAGTCTGTTGTAATTTCACCCTTTTCATTTCTAAGCGCATTAATCTGTGCCTTTTATTTTCTTCTTTTGGTGAGTTTAGCTAGAAGTTTGTCAATCTTTTTTTTCTTTCCGAGAATCAGCTCTTTGACTCATTAATCTTTTTTATTGTCTTTTTAATTTCAATCTCATTAATTTCAGACCTGATCTTTATAATTTCTTTTCTTCTGCTGCTTTTTGGCTAGGATTGTTCTTGTTTCTCTAGGTCTTTAAGGTGCATCATTAACATGTTTATTTGTGACTGTTCTTTTGATGTGTGCATTTATGGCTATGAATTTCCCTCTAAGAACTGCTTTCATTGTGTTCCATGGTTTCTGATATGATGTACTTCCAGCATTATTTAACTCTATGAAGTTTTTGATATCTTCTGTGATTTTTTTCTGTGATTCATTGCTTGGTCAATAATAGGTTGTTCAGTTTCCAGGTATTTGTGTATTTTCTTCTGTTTCTTTTGCTGTTAAGTTCCAGTTTTATTCTACTGTAATCTGAAAGTATACAAGGAATTATTTCTATTCATTTGTATTTATTTAAGCATGACTTATAACCTAGAATATGATCTATTTTAGAAAATGATCCATGTGCTTCTGAGAAGAACATGTATTCTGGTGATGTTGGGTGGAAAACTATGTAAACATCTGTTAGGTGCAAGTTTTCTGTAATGTTGTTTAACTGTTGTATATCTTTGTGGGTTTTCTGTCTGGTTGATCTATCTATCTGTAATAATGGATTATTAAAGTCCCCTACTATAATTGTATTGGGGTCAATATGTCCTTTCAGATATAATAATTTTTGGTTTACGTAATTGGGTGCTTTAGAGTTGGGAGCATATATATTGATAATTGTGAGTTCTTCTTGTTCGATTGTTTCCTTAATCAGTATGTAGTGACCATCTTTATCTCTCCTAACCTGCTCTGTTTTGAAATCCGATGAGTCTGAGAGCAACTAATATAACTACACTTGGCTTGTTTTCTGGGCCCTGTTGCATGAAATATTGATTTTCATCTTTTTATTTTCAGTCTGTGAGTTTCCTTGTGGGTGAAGTGTGTCTCTTGTAAGCAGCAGGTTGTGGGTTTTTGTTTTTAATCCAGTCAGCCAGTCTATGCCTTTTAGTACATGAGTTGAAGTTATTCATGTTCAGAGTAATTATTGAAGTATGTTTGGTATGTCCTGCCATCAGTATAGCTTTTAAGCATTATTTACTAGGCTTACTTTCTTCTCAGCTCCTTCTCCTGTATCCGTTGTCTCTTTTTCTGCAGGTCTTTGGCGTAGTTATCCTTCCTTTTGCTTTCTAAGTTTCCTTTAAGTATTCTCTGCAGTGCTGGCTCAGTGGCTGCAAATTTCTTTAAGCTTCCTATATCATGGAAAGTTTTAATTTCTCCATCTAATTGGAAAGATAATTTTGCTGGATATAGCAGTCTGGGTTGGCATTTATGTTCTCTTAGTGCTTGGATGATATTGCTCCATGATCTCCTGGATTTTATGGTCTGGGTTGAGAAATATGAAGTTATCCTGATGGGCTTATCTTTGTAAGTCACCCTCTGTTTTCCTCTTACAACTTTTAATATTCTCTTTTTGTGTTGGGTCTCTAGTATTTTAATTATGATGTGTTGTGAGGTTCTCTTCTGATCAGAGTTGTTTGGTGTTCTGTATACCTGTAGTAGTTTCATGTTCATTTCTTTCCTTAGATTTGGGAAATTTTCTTCCATAAATTCATTGAAATGCCCTTTAAGCTTTTGTTTTGTCCTCCATTTTCTCCTGAACTCCCATAATTCTGAAGTTGTTTCTGTTTGAGTCATCCATCAGCTGTCCTAACGATTGTCTTTCTTCATTTTTTGTTTTGTGTTCCTTACAGCTTGTATGATCTTGCTCATTCATTTTGTCTTCTGGGTCTCAAAATGTTCAAAGTGATTACTTATTTTTTCCTGTGTGTTTTTCACATCCTGAATGTCTGCTTTCAATATTTTTATATCTCTGCATTATTCTTTTCTGATTTCTTGCATTACTTTCATTATCTTCTGGTTTATATTTTCTTTGTTTTCCTCTAATTTCTTGTCAGTGTTTGCTGATAGCATACCTATGTCCCAGCATAGCTCTTGCATTTCCTGTTACACTTTCTGTTTTGATTCAAAGTATTTCTGGACCCAGAAATTATCTTTTTTTACCTATTTCATCTTTGGGTTCTGCTATATCAGGATCCCTGGTATCATTTTCTGAGGTGTCAGGTCTTTTGTAGGAGATTTGTTCCCATGTTTTCTCATGGTTCTGTTACAGTGAGTTGAGGCTCCAGTATTGTTGATGGGCTCTATTTCTTTTCCTGAGATTTTTATATTAGACTTTTTTGGTTTGTTTGTTTTAAGTGTTATCTGCTGTCTCTGGGCACAGGAGGGACTGGGCCTGTGAGCTCCCAGATGCAGGTGGGGGTCTGGTGGTGGCCTCCTGCCTGTCTGGTGCACAGGAGGGACTGGGCTCTGGAAGGCTCAGTCCCATAATCTCCCAGGTGCATGCGGGGTTCTGGCGCTGGCTACCTGGCTATATCTGGCACACCTGGTTGCACAATATTGTAAATGTAGTTCATATCACTGAATTTTATACTTTAAGTGGTTAAGATGGTGGATTTCGTATGTTTTACTATGAAAAAAAATCATGTCACAGGTAGACCATTACACCTCTTCCCTTGTTTCTTGATGCTGGTTAGAAAGAACTTCTGTACTGGCTGAAATATAAGTGGTTTATTTTCTGGAGAGGTAAAAGGAGGGTCTATGGACAGAGGATATCAGATGCAGTTGAAGTTGAGGTAACATTCTGAAAAGAGGGACAGAATAGCTGAGTGCAAACAGAATGCTTTGACTCCTGGGCATCTTGCCCATTCCTTGCCTCCTTGGATCTCAGAACACAGACTTTTAACTTCCTAATAGGAGATTGGAAGAATATGTCTGAGATACCTGAATAGCTCAAGAAGAAAAACTTGAAGATACCTAAATTGAGGTTCCCTAGCAAACCTGAATTTATAAACCTCAGCCATATCACTAAGCAGTATCATTCATAAATAGAAAGTCCATCAGTGGGCTCCAAGCTTCCAATGAAGGTTTTAGGCTACAACTCTTAGAACTGATCAGCAGGAATATAAGAAAAGACTGTGTTGTGAAAGCCTGTACGACCCAGGGTGTGTTTCCAAGCAAGCTTGTAGGCAAACAGAAAAAGGCATTGGGAGAAACAGATCCTGAGAAAGGGAAATGTCAACAGAACAGCTATCATGAATATCCTTAGAGACATAAAAGATATTGCATCATGAAACAATAACATGATGCTATAAAAAGAAATATCTGAGAACAAAATACAGTTTTTGAAATTAAAATTGTGGTAGCAGAAATGAAAAAAATCAGTATAAGGGTTAGGAGATAAAGCTGAGCAAATTTCTAGACAGTATTTCAAAAAGACAAGAAAAAAGAACAGGAGAGAATATATGACCAGATTCAGTGTAGGAATCAATTGCTGCATAATAAAATTTTCAAAAAGATAAAACTAAGACAGTAAACAAGGGAAAATCTTGAATAAAATAATTTGGACAAATTTCCCATAACTTAAGAACATGGAAATAAATTGATGGGAATTTCTTTTCATTGTGACATTTTAGGACATCATTGTATTAATTTTCTATTGTTGTATAATAAATTGACATAGTCTAAATATCTAAAGTCAATATATATATATTTTTTGAGACAGGGTCTTGCTCTGAAGTCAGGCTGGTCCTGAATTCACTGTGGCCCAGACTGGCCTTGAGCTCCTGGCAATCCTTTTGCCTCAACCCCACCTGAGTGCTGGGGTTACAGGCATGTGCCACCACGTCTGGCTTATGTGATGCTGGGAAATCAAACCCAGGGCCTTGTATTTGCTAGGCTAGCACTCTAACCACTGTGCTATTTCTCCAGCCCCTTAATATACATTTGCTGTAGCATGATGTCCTTGACTTAGGAATCTGGACATAGTTTAGCTAGTTCCTCTACTTAGGGGCTCAGAAGCTGCAATGCAATTTGTGCTCTCATTTAGAAACCTGAGCCTTCTTTTAAGCTCCTATGATTGTGATTGGAACTCAGTTCCTTGTGATTATAGTATTCAGGTTTCTGCTGCCTTTTGTGGAGGCCACTATTTGCTCTGAGGTTTTCCCTTGCTACATAGACCTTTTACAGACCCAGTTCCAACATGGCAGCTTCCTCAGAATCTGTAGGAAACCATCTCAGTCCAATCTAAGACAAGGTAGAATAGTCATATATATATATACATGTATATATATGAGTAAACACTCCTTTGATTACTGGCTAGAAGGAGGTTCCAGTTTCTGTTTGCATTAAGATTATACAAGGTGGTATACCAACTGGGTAGGGAGGAGTCATGTTAAAATACTTCCTACTCTACTGTGGACCAAAAGAGTCTTTCAAAAGCTTTCAGAATGATGTATTAATATAAAGGTTCTTTCAAATGATTAGAGAAGGAAGTGGCCCAGACTTCTCAACAGTAATGTTGTGATCCAGAAGCCAATGAATACGTTCTATCACAATTCTGAAAGGAAAGGATTTCCTACCTGTAATTTTATACCCAGCCAATCAACCCATTGCATATGAAACTAGAATATATACTGCTTTGGAAATAAAAAGTTTTAAATATTTACTTTCCTCACAATTTCCCAGAAAGCTACTAAAACTTATACTGTGTAAATCAAAGGTGCACCTAACAAAAAGAAAGACATAAGATCCAAGAAACAGGAAATAAGGAGTAGCTTCGCATAGAGGCAGGGGGATAGCTTCAAAGGAGCAACCTGGGTAGATTGGAAAAGGGCAGAAGGCTTGGAGAAGAGAGAATACATTGAGGTGAAAAGAATGGACTGCTTGCGTGAATTAATGTGAGGAGCAAAGATTTAGACGACTGGCAGGATGCTATGGGTGAACATAAAAAAATGAGCCAAAATGGTGTAAAAGATGATTATTAACGCCAATGATAACAAAATGGTACTCAGAAAAGGAAATGAAGACATAGTTTACTTCATAGATTGGTTTTGAATAACTATGGTTTACTGTATATACAAATCAATGTAAATAGTGTTGTAAAGCAATTATGCCATTTTGAAAGGATGGTGTTGTAGGCTGACTGGTGTCCTCAAAAGATGTTGAAGTCCTATCTTTGTTTGTGAATATGACTTCTTTAGGAAATAGGTTCTTTGCAGATGATCACATCATTGATGGTCACATCAAACATTAGGGCTGGTGTCCTTCTAAAAAGAGGATGAGAACACTAAAGAGTGCTGGTAAATCACCAGAAGACGATATAGAGACTTGGAACACACCCTTCCTCAGAATCCTCAGAGGACCCAAGCTTGCTGACATTTTCATCTTAGACCTCTGTGACACTGTGAAACAGTGCATTCTGTTTTGTAAACCAGAAATCTAAAACCCCTGGTACTGGTCTCTGACCTGTTAAGAACCAGACCATACAGCAGGAAGTGGTGAGCCATTGGAGAGAGAGCAGTTTCAATTCTATTTACAGCCACTCTCCACAGCTTACATTACCACCTGAGTTCTACCTCCTGTCACCTCAGTAGCCGCATTCCATTCTCACAGGAATTTGAGCCCTACTGTGAACTGTGCTTGTGAGAGATTTAGGTTGAATTCTTCTTATGAGGACCTAATGCCTAATGATCCGTGATGGAACTGAAGTGGTGGTGATGCTCTGCTCTCGCTTCTTTCTGACGTGGAAAAGCTGTCTCCCATGAAACTGGTCCCAGGTGCCCCAAGTGCTGGGACTGCTGATTTGAGCCACCCTGTTTGGGATATTTTGTTATTCTATCCCTAAGCATGAACATCGGTGGGAAATGTGTGTGTATTGGTGGGGTTCAGAGAAAGGGAGAAACAAGAGCTAGCTTTTCATCTTCTTCAACAGGAAGTTAGCAAATAATCCTCTTCAAATCAAGAACCAGGAAATAGGAATATAAGCAATATAAGCAGAGGATTTAGATTATGAGGTAAATACCAAAAGCATCATCCAGTAGAGCTAAGAGTTGTTGCCTTTGGGGATGAGGTAAGATGGCAAGGAGGAGAGCTGTATCTTGTTGTTTATCTTAGGAAAAGTCTTTGAACCAGGTGACTCTTTACATCACATGCATAGGTTGATAAAAATAAAGGCTTAAAAATTCCAGTGTATCAGCAATAATTAGCTAGAGAATATGAGAGAGAGAGAAAAAGATCCCACTCACAAGGGCATTAAAACCTACACAATCTGAACAGGACACATGCCAGGTCTTTATGGTTGAGAAAATGCTAACATTTTACTGAAGGACAAAGATAAATAAAACCTGGCCTCTGCCTTAGGTAATATGTGTGGTGGAGGAAAGGACAGGGGAACAATTACAGTACAAAGATTCAGGGGCTGTTTGATCAGTGGAAAGAGTGTCCCCTCTGCCCTGGGAAGTCAGAGAACTCCTGCGGATGAGGTGGATTTTCAGTGAAATATCAGAAAACAGAGTGTTCTAGGGAGGGTGGGGATTCTGAACTGGTGGTATAAATAGCCTGAATCATTGCATGTTTTTGGAGAATGACAAGGTGTTGGCCACAAAGGAGAGTGGGCAAGGTGGAGCATGGGGCTGTGAAGCTGGACAGTGGTGCTGAAACCAGATCATTAGGAAGCCACACCTATCATGGGCACGTTTGTTTTGTTTAGAAGAAATGGAAGCCTTTGAAGACTCTCAAGTGAGAGAATGAGATAGATGATATTTTTCTCATAAAGTGACCACACGGATGATTTGTCAACATCAGATGTCAGTGTGGACAGAAAGCCTACGCAGATTGGATGGCTGGAGCTCATTTTTGTTAGCATCGGTATTTGTGGGTGGGCACAAGCTCTTCAGGCTGTCTCTCTGAGGACACCACGCTAGTCAGTTTGGGCTGCTAGAACATATTAGCATAATGGGTGGCTTAAACAACAGAGGTGTTTCTCACAGTCTTGGAGGCTTGGAAGTCTAATATATAAGTGCCATCTTATTGTCTGGTGAGGGCTTTATTCCTGGCTTTCAGATGAGCATCTTCTCCTTGTATCTCTACAAGTAAAAGCAGAGAGAGGAAGCAGGTTCTGGACATCTCTTCTTGAAAGGGCACTCGTCTCATCTTGAGGGCTGTCCCCTTGTGGTCTCTTTTCTTAAAGCTCCATCTCAAATACCATCACGGTGATGTAACATCTGAATCTGTAGAGTGAGAACAGTCTTTTTGTTCATAGCAGGCACCCTTTGACAATCCACTGAAGCCACTGATCCGGGGGCAGTTGTATGATTAACCCACCCAAGGAGGTGTGGTTTGGGAGAGGATTTGCCATCACAAACACTTCCAAGGGAGGACATTCATCCCGGGCTGGAATTGTAGAGACAAAGCACTCTTCAATTTGGAACCAGTGCCTCACTTGAAATGATGTTGGGAGTGTGCTTAACTCCACGTTGACTGTGCCTTCCAGCTAAGTGTGGACATATGATTTGTTCTGGCCAAAGGAAAATGTGGAGGTGGTGATTGGTGCAGCTTCCTTGAAAGGACTCTTCTTTTTTTCTTTACCTCTCTTTCTGAACATGGGTTGGATGGGTGAAGCTCAAGCAACCACATTGGCTCAAGAAATAAACAGAGGTCATGTTCAGTGGAGCTATGAGGGAGAGCGTTTCTGGCTTTTGGAGGATTTGTGGAGCACAGTTGTCCTGTCTTCCTGGACTACTCATCTCTCAGTTGTTTCTATCTTTTTAAACTATTGTTAATCTTGGATTTTTCTATTACTCATATCCAAGCCTAATCTTAGAAAACCCAGCACTCTGATGGATAAATACTGAACTAAATTTTTACCTATTGAATAAAGACAAGATTGTGTGCAAGGAAGAGTGTGCCATGGAAAGTGTAGATAGCGGGGACCAAAATCAGTATAGGAAAAACAGAAGCAGCTCATGTCACTCTTAAGACAAAATGAGGAAAAAAATATAGATCAGACCTGGACAGAGAGTCCTCTTACTTAAATAGAACTAAAATTTCATCTCAGTTCTTTAGTGATAATAAATTAAAAGTTAACACTAGAGCCTTGCTAGTAGCACAAAAGTTTCACCTAAGAATAAAAACTAAGAATAAGTTATGTTTTTTTTTTTCAGTCTGTATGTGAGTTCAGAGGGACCAAGGAGTGTTCCCACTTGATCTATGAGTCCTTTAAAGCTTTAAAATTAGAAGATGCTACTTTTTTGTACTAGTAAATATTTTACAGATCACCATTTATCCAAAGAGGAATAGTTCAATGTGGGGGAATCAATGAAGAGGGTAACTTCCACTTGCCCAGCTCCCATTCAGTGGAGAGCCTCAGTCACCAGGACAGCTGCCCTTGTTTCCCTGTCTCCATCCACTCCAACACTGTGCGAATTTGAAAGGTCTGGAGCCTGTGATCCTCTTCTTGTTATCAACCAAGGATCTTCTCGACACTACTACCTTCTGTACCTCTGCTTTTCTTCTTATCACTGGTCCATTTTTTCCATCATGTCACATAGTGACATTTATACTTTTGGATTTTTGTTTATCACCTACCCCTCCCATCTCAAGTTCCTCAAGGGCAGGGGATAATGATATCTTAGCTCCTAACGTGTAACCAGTAGCCAGCACAATGTTTGCCTCTTACGAAGGCACACAGAAGCTGAGTGAATGAACATTTCAGCAACAGCACTTTCTGGTGTCAGGTCTTTGAGCAAAGTCCCAGATTTCTCTCAAATTAGTATCTGGCTCCTAGACAGCCCATGTGGATGTTGATCTTACAGCCTCTATCTCTACAGCTTTTGTACGTGTCCTTTCCACTCCTTTCTTGCTGATTATCATGAGTGATATATGCATAGCAAGTTGCATGTTAAGTATTTTGTCCTTTTGAAGCATGCCTCCTTTGGAATGAATCATAGCTCATGATGCAACAGTCATTTGTTTTTCCCTAGCACCTTGAAGATTTTGTGACCTTATTTTCAATTACACCACAATTGCACACCTTTTCTTTCACCACGTTAGAACGGTCACTACTTTTGCACTTATTAGGCCCAATGAGGTCAATAATACTTGCAGCATGACTCAAAAATAAGGAGAACGGCTACAAGATTGCCATTTGTTAGCAAAGGACTCAGCGGTCCAGGCTGGAAGGACCCTGGACTTCAACTTTTGCTATCAGTTGGTAGGAGGCCAAATGGATGTGAGTTTGTTCCGTATCTTTGTTTGTGTCTCTGAAAGTTTGTAACTGGAAATCATAAATAGTAAAGTGTTTTTAAAAAATCTTTAGTTTTTTAGTATTTAATTATACTTGCAAATCCAGAGGGTTATTCTTTTCAGTCTCTTCCCATAGTATGAATTCAAACATTCTTATTTATTCTTCTGTGTTGATTCTCCAGAACTCTAGAGATTAAAAAATTTTTTCCTGACAATTGCTACAGTTCAGTTTGTGCTACTTCATGCCCTGTGGCATGTTAAGAGAGGCCCATTTAATAAACCTTTGTGATAAAATAAATCAGGAGCCCTGTCATCTCCCATTCTGGTATAATCAGAAAATACATTATCATTTAAAAGGCTCAGCTTAATCAAAGTGTATTTACAATTAAAAAATTCTTTAATGTAGAATTTCCCATATTTGATTGTTTAAAGAACTGTCTCCATGTAATATCTAATATTACAGTATTTTAAGGGAAATGCTGAGATACATGTGTATCTACAAACCATAGATATTGCTTGGAGTCAAGATTTGGTGCAAAAAAGGGCACAAAGTATGCTCACAGTGCCCCTGAGAGAATACTGCTTTTGCAAAGTGCATTTCACTTCTGTTGTGCAGCATTCTGGAGCAGAGCAGGGACAGTGGGGACACAATATCTGCTTGACATTCTGGAAAGGGTCCTCATGCTCTCTGGTTCAGGGATACTGAACACCTTTTCCCAGTAGGTACTGAAGAATCTCACTTATGGTTGCATTTTTGTGGAAGAAAAGCATGAAAAAAAATTCAAACAGCTTCAGGAAGCCTTGAAATACTTGTTTTATTTTTTGAGTAGGCTCAACTTGGCTAGTGCATGTCTTATTATGAGTAAGACGATTATTCACAGTGTGGGTGTGGCAGCTCAGGAGGACAATGATGGAAGTTACAGCCTCACCGTTTCCTTTATTTGGTGTATATCTTATGCATCCAAATAATAAGAGCTGTTTTATTGTCTTCTTTGAGAGTTCAAGCTGGGAAACCCCCATGGTTCAGGTATTCCTTAAATGTTAACTACTATTATAGAATTTCATGGTGTGTTTGAGGGGGAAGGGAGAAGGTGTGGGTGGGTGAGTTATAAAGCACCAGAAAATTTCCTGAGTGTTTGGAATTTAGAGTCAAAGGACCTAAACTCAGAAAATCTCCGTGGGAGTGGCTTGATTGGGCATTTGCATGTTCACCCTTGGTAATTAGCTGGTAATAACCTTGGCAAAGTCATGGTTTGAAACTATCAGTCTCTTCCCTGTAGGAATGATGAGAAGTCAACTGAATGTGGGCACGGGAAGTGGATGCCCTTTATTTTTATTATTCCTAAGGCTTTCAGTGCTCTCCAAATCCACAGAAGTGACAGTTGTCCATCTTAGAAATCTTGCTATTGTTAGGTGACCAGAGATGACCAACTGGACCATATGTTGACTTAGCATCTTCAACTTTCTAAACACATTTCTTTAAAAGTTAGATTTCTGTCTTGTAAGTAAGCTGATCTAGTTGATGAACCCAGAGGAATGACCCTTGAATGCACTTGATTCTGCGGAGAATATTTTTGGAAATATATTGATAACTTCCTGTCCTTGGGTTAGTTCACTGGTATAAATATCTTAGACATGGATTCCCAGGGGTGTGGCATAGCTCTTTCTCTAGAGGCTTTTGTACTGTAAGCATAATTATCAGCAACATCATTAACAATCCTTATATTTGTAAAGCCGGTTTCCACAGGACTTTGGTGTCAATAGATAGCAACTCTGTTCAGGACGGCTTCATTGGGTCATGAAATTTGTAAGTCCAGAAGCAGAGCTAGACTCCAGCACTCCATAAAAATAATACCTCCCCTTCAGTCTCCTCTTACTTTGCATTAATTTTTCTTCACAGATGTTATTACTACTGGCTATTATATTATGTATCTATACAGAGTTTATTTATTGCTCGGGCTAACTACTGGAATGCAGGCTCCATGAGGATAGGGTCTTTTGATTATTACCAAATGCCATGGATCCACAAATTGCCATAGGAAGTCAGAGGAATTTAAGAAGTAGTTGTAGAATGGAGGAAAGAATGAATGAATCAATGCAGGTACTCAAGTGACATCACCTAAAATTTGCCTGTAAACATCTCTTAGTCTGCTTTTCTCTGTGTTACTTTTATTCTCTGAATTGCCTCTTTTCTTATGAAGTCAAGATGACTTTCAACAACAACAACAACAACAAAACCCTTATTTTGTTCACTAGATCTAACCTGTGGCCATCTGACCATCTTTCTGCCAATGAACATGGCCAGATTAGTTTATGTGACCTTCCTTCAGCCAGTGAACATGGCCATAGGTATGGAGTTGGCTTTAGTGAACCCTTCAGTCTGATCATGGAGGAAGTAAGCACTTTGCTAAAATAATAGCTTATTAATTGCTTTCAATTGCTCTATATCAATGGATCCTCATAAAATCTTATGAGGAAAGTAGGGGACATTGTAGTTCCTATTTGGTAAAGGAGAAAATTAAGGCTAGGAGAGAAGGATATGGTTCTTCAAACAGTTAGTGGTTGAGTTTCCTCTTGATGTCTTCTTGGGCTTCACCCTGCATTCTTTCTGTACATCAGAGCACATCTAGAGAGACTCAACCCTGAACATGGCCAGGTTAGCAAGAGAATAGTCCCCTTGTTGTGAAATTTAAAGAGTGCCTTCTGCCTTATAAAATAGAATCCTGTGCCAGTTCTACAGTCCAGAGAGCAGAACAAGGACCGGATTTCTACCTCCACATGGCATCTTGGAGGAGGAATCCTAGTGCAGGGATCAATCTACACAAAAATTGTGTTGGTCTGGACAAAGGAGGTTCAAGCAATAATGGGCTAGCTCATTGTGGAGGAAAACAGCATTGGCTTGCCTTGGCAGAGGGGGCTGAAAAAGCGGGAAAAGGTAAGAGACTTGATCTCTTAAAAAGTTCTGACTGGCTGACTTGATTTCTCCTGCTGATCTCTCAGTGCAGCCATTTGTTTGTACATGACTAGTGGCTACATGGCTCTGCCTAGCATGTGGAAAGTCAGGACTCAGTATGGTGTAGATACAGTGTGGCAACCGCAATAAGTTCTCTGAACCTGATGATGTGACTTTAGAAAAAATAAGTGGCATTATATTTAGATAATTCCTAGTCTTCTCTGGAAAGTGATGCAGAAGCACATGGGCTTATCCTCCTGCCAGTTTTCTACATGTGTACAGAGTAGCTGTTGTTTTGAGATGGAGAGAACCTCAGAGATTGTATGGTCCTATAAATCACAGCTACTCTTTTATGGTCTGCTAAGCTAAATTATTAGTACTATGTGCCTGCTCACCACCCTCCGCAGTCCTCCTTAGTCCCAGGGCCTATGCCTTTTTCTCTTTTTCATTCTGGGATCTGTAGTAGAACATTTAGATTATTTACCAGTTTTCAGGTGTTGCAGTTTGGACCTGAAATGTCCCCAGAAAGCCTCATGTATTGGATGCTATGGATTATCTACGGAACCAGGTGCTTTTAGGAGACGAGGGCCTGGTCCGGAGGTGAGGGTGTGTGGTGGATTATAGGTATGTGATGAAGACAGGCATGTGGCCCATTATAGTTTACAGATGTGTGGTGGGTTAGGGGCTTACACTAGGAAGAGAGGGAACATTGAGGCTGGACCTGGAAGGGGCATATCACTGGGACAAGATCTGGAAAGAAATATGCTCCTTCCTTCCTTCTGGGACTTGGCTTTCTGTTTGCAATGCCATGAGGAGCTGCCTCCATCTGGTTGTTAAAAGATACTAGCATTAAAAAGAAGCCGAGTACTTGCAATCAGGAATATAAAAAAGAAACATTGAGGGTATCTCAGGAATCGTCAAGACCTCCCCTTTATCACTTAAAGAGTGGAAAGATAAAGCACTTAGTTTTGAAAAGAGACTGTCCTGGTATTTCTTCCTCTTGGAGTGAGAGTGGTTACCCTGTTCTACTGTATGTTGGAAATATTTAACTTTTCTTTGATTTTTCCCAGAAGCTCACAGCTGAAAAATCTGCCTTGCATCTCACAGGAGACTTTGGAATTGAAATTGGACTCTTTCTTTCTTTCTTTCTTTCTTTCTTTCTTTCTTTCTTTCTTTTTTTCTTTTCTTCTTCTTCTTTTTTTTTTTTTAGCATTGCTGGAACTGTTAAGACTTTGGTGACTCTTAGAGAATGCTATGGTTTGGATCTGGAATGCCCCTCAAAAGCCTCCAGTAATGGGCTGTAGTAGGATAATTGCCAAAATTGTGTGTTCTTGGGAGGTAGGGTCTGGCTGAAACATGCAGGTGTTTAATTTTTGACCTGGAAAGATTGTCAATTCATTGAGATTGTAGAATTCCTGGGGGCAGAGATTTGAGGTGTTTGCTATGTGGGCCAGGAAGTGAGGGGGGAGCAACAGGTAGCTTGAAATAATTAAAGGAATGAAAAAGAAATCTTGTTAGCTTCTTCCTGGGAAAGCTTATTGGCTTACTCCTGCTTCACTTAGTTTCTGTCTGGGATGGGATGAGCATCTGTCCAGCCTCTGTCTTGTGCCTTCCACTGTAGCAGGCTGCCCACAAATATACTGTGTGAGGCCTTCTGAAACTGAGAGCTAAATAGATCTTTTCTCTCTTAAATTGTGGATGATGGGTATTTTGTCACAGCAATAAGATAAGTGACTAAAAGAAGCACTAATGAATTTTACACGAGGAGGTGGACATAAGTTTTGGGGGGCTGAGGTGAAATACTCTGGTTTGGATCTAGAATGTCCCCAGAAATCTCATGTATTCGGATGTTATGGGTTATCTGTGGAACCGTGTGGTTTTAGGAGATGGGGCCCTTTCTGGAGGTGTAGACTGTGGGCATGTGGTGGATTATATGTGTGTGGTAGAAGATTCTAGATTACGGGCATGTGGTGGACTAGGGCCTTAAACCTGGAAAAGACAGAGCACAGAGGCTGGACCCAGAAGGGGTGGATCTCTGAGATAAGACCTTGAAAGATATGTGCTACTTTCTCGCTTCCTTCTGGGCCTTGGCTGACTGCAGTGCTGTGAGGAGCTGCTTCCACCTTTGCCTCCTCCATGTGCTTCCGATGTTGCCAGCTACCCCTGAATGGGTTGGGCCCTTCTGAACCTGTGAACTAAAATAATCTTTCCTCCCTTAAGTTATGGATATTGAATATTTCTGTCAGAGCACTGCAAAAATAATAAGACATCAGGATATTTTTCTCTAGGAAATGTTGATTTGATGGTTTTACATTTGAAAAAAGAAAAAGCTGGAAAAAAGCAAAGTAACTTGGCCAAGAGTGGGTGGTAAAAAGAGAAACTGAGCCTGAAATTCAAACTTTTAATTTAATTTGTTTTTTTTTTTTAAACTTTGACTTGTTTTTAGTAAGCCAGTGTGTCTCAGCCCTGACAGGGTTCTACCCAGAGGATTATGGCAGGCTTGGGTAATGAAGTCCTATATACGAGGAATGCCATGGAAGCTGAGTTGATCTGAGTGTCCAGGACTTTCAGAATCTCCTTAGGTACTTCACAGCAGAGAGCCACTGATGTGTTCCCCACTTCCACACCATAAGGAATGTGGCTGCTTTAGGAGAAGGAGAGGAACTTGAGCTGATGCAAGCCAGTTAATCGAACATTGTAAGGTTCAAGAAGAATGTTGGAGAAGGGAGTAGATCTGATGTTATGGAAGCCACTGGACCCAGGGAGGAAAATCAGTATTGGCTTCTTAATGCAGACTATGAAGGAGTCAGGGACACTGCTAGCTCATAGAACTTTTGTGCAAATTAGGAAAACATCCCCTCTTGGGAGACTCAGGCCAGATTCTATTTAGATTATTGAGATGATGGTCCTCTTGTGACTTTTAAAAAGATTGTTCTGTACCTCGAAGATAGAGCCGTATGCTAAGTATGCAGTCTAGTGAGCAAAACAAGGACTGGATTTTTACTTCCACTTATCACCTTCACTGGTTCTTTATGCAGTGACCAACATGCATGAGAATTATATTGATCTGGTGTAGGAAAATCTAAATAACAAAAAAGTTCACAGTACTAGAAGCTGTGTGTCTGACACTTTCTTGATTTATCTTCCTGTTAAAGTCATCTCCTTTGGCTAAGAGGATATGCAGATATGGTCCGATTACTTCAGCCCTTGCATGAATGAGGAAACATGGATTGATAAAGTAGACATGAAAAGTCTCTGGGTGGCTCCCGTGCTGGTTTAGAGTGGGTAAGCCTCGGTGCAAGCAGCCATGTTTCTTAAGCCTTAAGAAGTTGTACCTTAACAGACATACATAAAGAAAAGATGTCCAATCTACAACACAAAAGTTAGAAAAGATGGCCCAAGACAATTGGAAGTTTGTCAGAAATGTAACTCTTAAAATACTTTTTCTTGTTACAAACGCAATCTAACTTAATTGCAAAAATGTAGAAAATAGAAATGAGCCAAAAAATAAAAACATCACTGAAATTTTACTACTCAGAAATAACCACTAACAGTTTTCTGTTTATCCTATCAGTGTCTTTTCTGTGCCTATAGATACATGTAGGATACATTTATATATACTACAAAAAGGAATCGTATGTGTAAGACTACTTTGTAATCTAATTTTAACATAACAATACCCCATCAGCATTTTCCACGTATCTTATTATTTTATTATTTTTACAGTTGTACGGTAATTCATTTAATAACATCATAAACATTTAATCAACCTATATTTTGGAGTTTACATTGCTTTCCTTTCATTTTTAAGCATTGTACATATTGTTTGATAAACATTCTTTGAGTTTTATCCTGGATTTTATATTTGGATATTCTAGAGAAATGGGACCAGTAGGATGTGTCTGAATATATGTATTAGGCACTCTCTTGTCACCGGGACAAAATACCCACCCCTGCAACGTAAAGTAGTTGGGGTTTATTTAACCCACTGTTCCACTGTGTTCAGTCCGTGGCTGACTCCAAGGCAGAAACAGCATGGCAGACCTGCTGAAGGAACACGAGGGAAGAGCTGAGGACAAGAATATAACCTTCCGGACCTGCCCCTGGTGGCCACTCCCACCAGGCTCTTCCTAACAGCACAGTCAGCCATGAATTCATTGATGGGTTAGTCCACGGACAAATATAGTGCCCCCGTGATCAATCACCTTCCTTATATATTCACTTCTCAATATAGAAGATTTTTGGGAAGCATTTTAGATCTAAACCATATGATGTGTAAGAAAAGATTCATTATGGGAACTGACTTACATGATTATGGAGACTGAGAGACCCATGATACATTATTTAAAAGTTGGAGAAGAAGGGATGTTACAGGTGTAGTTCAGACTCAGTCTTGAGGCCAGGAAACCAGGGGCCAGGGAATATGGAGGCTTCTGGATTCATCCCAGAAGTCTGAAGACCTCAGAACCAGGAGATAAGAGGTCTGATGTTCAAAGGCCAAAGAAGATAGGTGGTGTTGCTCAAAAAGAGAAAGAGAATTCAGCCTTCCTCTTTCTTTTTGTTTTGTCAGGGCCCTCAATGGGGCATGTTGATGCAGGTGGGTCAGTTTTGCTCATTCTACCAACTCAAATGCTAATCTCTTCTGGAAACTCAGCCTCACTCAGAAGGAAACACATTTTACCAGCTGTGTGGACATCCCTTAAGCCAGTTAACACATAAAATTCACCATGACACTCCTTCCTGAATAAATTCTTAGAAGTAAACATTGAGGTCAAACACATCCTAAGAGGGAGTGATGGTACCATATTCAGCTTCTACCAGCAAGGATGAGAATGTGAGTTTCCAGGAAGTCTCCTCACTCAGGTCAGACCAAAATCATTTAGCAATTTCCCAATTCTTAATGAAACCTGAGGTGCAAGGGCAGGTTATGACTTTGAGAAATGGGCAGCCCCAAAGAGTGGGTTCCAGGAGTCTGTGGTCACACAGAGATTCCAAGAGAAAAGTGTGTGTGTGTGTGTGTGTGTGTGTGTGTGTGTGTGTGTGCGTGTGTGTGTGTGTGTTGAGAAAACCAGTACAGTCTTTCCCTGTCTTTTCTCTCTGTTCCAAGACCAGGGACCAAGTTCACCTAAAGTCTGGTGTTCATGGACATTTTCCCTGCACCCACCTGGCTGCCCACTGCCTGTGAGCGCAGTGGGAGGGATGGAGTGGGGTGGACTTGCTTGTGGAAAGGAATAGAAAGAGCCAGGAGGGACATGATGCGTCCACTCCCAGGGAGTGCTGGGAGACATTCAACACATTGCCAAGTGAGGAGGACGCAGGCTTCTTTTCTTAGAAACCTCTTTCTTCTTTTCTTCTTGTAATGAAGTTGAACTTTTCACTATAAAAGTAGCACATATTCTTTAAAGAACATGAGGCCAATGTAGGGATATAAAATGAAGCCACCTGTAGTGATACCACTCAGAGACAAATGTTGGTATGTGTCACTTTAGTCCTGCGTGGGTGAGGGTGCTTGTATGCAGTTGTCTTATTCTGTAGTTGTAACTATACTATCTATAAATTATTCTTCCCTTCTTTTTTCATCTTTATGCATTTTTCTTATTACATAGTACTGATAAATGTTTTTTGATTATGAAAATCTCAACTTGATAAACAAACCACCACTCATTGTATAGTATTATTCAGTATTTAGATTATTATTTCCATCATTCAGGTAAGAAAACTGTTACCCACAGGAGTTACAAGAGGTGCTCAGTATCGTAAGATGGATAAGAAATGCACCCGATGTTGCATCCATTTATCCGTGATTCAGTAATCTATTCACTGAGCACACATTTCAATATGTGTCATGCTGTATGGCCTTTGGGAGACACACATATTACTCCTGCTCATGTGACTCTCCTGTTTCAGTGGTCAGGACAGTCTTGTCAGGGCTACGATAATGCATTGGTACATAAAGTCTAGGTAAGGGGCACCAACCCATTCTGGGGTCCACGAATGTTTCCTGGAGAAGGTAACCTTAAAGCTCAGCTTTTCGGAAGCAGTGACAATCAGGTGAAGAAATGAAAGACTGAGAGAAGGAAGGCAGCAGCAGCTCGGGGAAGGGTCCAGAGACGAGACAGTTCATGACATGCTTTGGGAACTGCTTGTTGGGAGAGATGGGCCTGAATCTGTGGGCAGAAAGTAGCTTATGGTTAGCTTCTATGTACTGCTAAGCAGTTGGGACTTAGCTCTAAGATCAGTGGGAGACTCTCTGTGTATTTTACATAATAGTATTTTGGAATTTATAAGGAACCCTTGACAGTGGTGGTAGTGAGTAGACTGGGGAGGCTAGAGGCATCGAAACCAGTGCTCAGATAAGAAATGCTGAGATAAACATGGAAGCAGGACAGTTAGGAGGCAGGAAAGGCTTTTTTTCACAAATAATTGGGAGGCAAGACAGAAACCAGCAAGACTTTGTGAAGTCTCTGTTAGGGGGTGGAGTCAGAGAAGAGGAGTTAGGTCCAGGGAAAGAACACTGGCCTGTGACCTAGAAGGTTTGTTTTCTTTTCAGTGATTTTTTTCCCCCCTAAACCAATTGAGCTATGCCTTCATCTGGAGGACCCAACTCCAAAATTGATCTCAAGTCCTAAATCCTAGACGCTGTTAACAGCATATTCATTCCTGCCATCATTTCATCATTTTGCTTTTTTCCAGAACTTCATCCTCTTCTTTCCTTTCTTTCTTCCTCCCTTCCTCCCTTTCTCCCTACCTCCCTTCTTTCTTCCTTCCCTCCCACTCTCCCCTTTTAAATCTTACTTCCCCTCAGGCAGCTCTTTCATTTACTTTGAAAGTTTCTTTTCTTCCTTTGCCTCTGAAGTTCTGATACTGTTCAGAGTTCTGCTTTAAATTTTGTTTTTCACTCTGCACCGTGGATAACCTTCAGTATACCTTTAAACTCCAAAAAAAAAAAAAAAAAAAAATTACTGAAGTTGTTCAGACTTCTGTGTTTGTAGATGTATTGTCTTAGTGGTATGTGGCATGCTAGCCTGAATGGCTTTGGAGCCTGCCTGGGAAGTTGGTGCAGCAAGCTTCTGTGCGTGCCTCAGGGGGACATGGAAGCATGGCCTTAGGGATCTTTTTCTTGCTCCTGTCCCTTCCCTCTCTGGCACCATTCCTTTGCCGCGAGCTCAGCAGCTTTGCTCTACCATTCCTTTTCACAGATGCCTTTGAGCATCTGACCATGGGCTGAATTCCTTAAGATACAAGTCAAATTAAACATCTCCTCCTTTAAGTTGTGCCTGTCGGGTATTGCTAATTAACACAGCAGATTTCTGAAATGCAGGTCCTTGGGTTTCATTAGATCCATGAAGAGATTCGTGATTAATACAAGTTGACAATTACAGTTCCACGTATTTCCTGCTTGGTCTCATCTTATTTCAGGCTTTGAATATCACCTCCACTTTGATGGCTCCAGTAAAACTTTTTCTCCCACAGGCACGCAAAACAACCCCCAGGCGGAGCTCCAAGACTGAGCATATTTACTCCTCTCTTAATGGATTCTCTAGTTTAATGGTCATCAGGTTGCCTCATCCCACACAGACTTCACAAAGTCTTTTCACTTTCTGCCTTGCCTCCCAATTATTTCTTAAGTCCTTGTCTTCCATTCCACCCCAACTACCCTGCCTCAGTGGGGGCCCTGGTATTGCTTATCTCAACACTTCCCATCTGGCTCCAGTCTCCCTAGCTCACTTTCCACCGTGACAGTCAAGGGTTCCTTTTAAAATCCTCGTTAGATTATGTAAATCTCTCCTTTTAGAACCTCGGAGAAGAGAGCAGCCATCTACCGCAAAGAGCTCCTCATTGTTTATAGCAGGGCCCATTGTAAGCAAAATTGGTGCAGGAGAGGTAGAAATTGCACATGGTTGCTGAGCTGAGACGGCGTGGTCAATTATTACCCTCAATTCTTTATTTCTGCATGTGTGTATGTCCTTTTCTAGGTAGGTTTATAATTCCTTCCATAAAAAAGGGCAGGTAAATTGCTCTGCTCTTTGGCTTTTGGCTATACCATGGGACCTGCTTGCAGATGGGTGGAAGCAAGAGCACCTTTGGTAGTGATCTTTTGAGATTATATCATTTTGTTGAGGAAAGTCCTGTGTGGCTAGCTCACTGCTTTTGGGTGGATGAAGGACATATGAAACAGAGACCCTCCTAGCTGACCCTCACTCATGAGAGAGAAAGACATACTTTTTGTGTGTGTCACTAGGAATTTGAGGTAATTTGTTTCGGAGTCATCATTGGGTTTTCAGTAGTCAATAAAGCCCCAGTGGCTTCGCAAAAGCTTTCATGTGTCCTGCTTTTCCTGGGACAATCATGCTCTTGACTCCCAGGTGGGGCATTGCTCCACTGTTGTAGATTCAGCTTTCCCAACTCTCAGGATCTATTCTGGGCAGGAGGGATTTAAGTAGTTCCAGTCTTACTTCTGTTGCCCAAGTCTGCCCTCTTAGGGGCCAGCCCAGCTCAGTCCCACCCTCAAGTATGAGTCTGGTGTTTCTTACTTATATCTGTGTCCAGCATCAAATAGGTGTCCTTTCGTTGTAATTGACATAAATAAGATCACTAGTTTAATGTGTTTTATTGGACAGTCACGTGATTCGGATATGGCTTAAGTGTGTCCCCCTCCAACCAAGGCTTATATGCTGAAAGCTTGGTCCCCAGAATGGAAATACTAAGAGGCAGATGGACCTCTAAGAGAAGGGACTTTGGGTAGGTCATTAGGCCATTGGAGGTATGTGCTTGGAAGAGATGAAAGTAGTTCTAGAGGAACTTTGGTCTCTTTCTGGCTTGTTCTCTTGCCATGCAATCTCTCCCCCTCCTCCACACTTCTATCTGATGCTATCTACTGTGACCAGAACTATAACATATCCAAATTGATGGCAGTGCCATGCCCTTGAACCTACAGAACTGTGAGCCAAATAAGCCTCTTTACAAAGTATCCAGCATTGAGTATTTCATTATAGGAGTAGAAAATAGACTAATACTATCTGCTAGCTATTAAATGCCAGTCCTTTAGCAGCAAACTCTCCTTTTGTTTTTATTTTTAAACAAAATGGTTCCTTGTACTTGCGTCAGCAGCACATATACTAAAATGGTTCTTTATTTTTATGTAAAACACACAGTATATCACCTGACATGTAGCATTTGATCCACTGATGGCAAAAACATTGCTGTCCTAGAAAATACGGTAATGAAATCTTCATATATAAATCTGGCTTTCTAATTTTTATGATTCTTATATTTTTAATTACAAAAGCAATGCATACTTGCTTAACAAATTGAAATATCAAAGTACATTTAACATATAAATTAATTTACAAGCATGTGGTTTTTGTGCCTCCCGGGGAACTGTCTGTTGAGTCTTGAATCCTGTGCTTTGCGCTGGTGTGGTACAGGGTAATCCCCATTTAGTGAGTGCAGTGATGCTGTCACCTCAGCTTGGCTGCAACCCTGCTAAGAGCATTGATATGGTATCCACATGCCACCCTCTACCCACCATGTCTGATTATTTAATTAAAGTTTGATTAACCAAAGGGCATCTCTCATTCTGTCTGTTAGCACTCCAGGCCCTTCCATGGCTCCCTATTGCCTTGACAAGTCATTCTCAATGGCTTTAAGGTTCATAGTCCTCCAGGCCTGGGGTGGCGCTGCCCCTTCGTGTAAGCTCTGTCTTCTTGCAGTCTTCCTTGCTCAGGCAGAATGGATGTCTCTGCTCTCCCAGGTCCCCCCAGCACTTAACGCTGGCCTTGCTCACAGCCCTCACCAGCCATGTGCAATGTTATAGCGGAAACATTTTTCATGCGAGATGAGGAATGTAAACTGGCATCACAGGCTGGTAAAATAATTTATTGAGAAGGCAAAGATAAGGTTAAGAGTTTATTTAGGTCAGAAATATAGTCAAGGTGACAGCAGGTGAGATCCAAGACAAGCCCCACATACTGGGCTGAGAGGTTGGGGAGATTATAAGGGCTTGAGGATGTGACGAGGGATTTGGGAGGAAGTGAGGGCAACCAAAGACTGCCCTATATTGTTCTGTTGACCTTCTGGGGAAAACCTGCATTGGGCCTGGAGTTCCACACCTGAAGTTATGATCTTAAAGAGCCCTCCCTTCCGCTTCACAGGGGCTTTTTGCTTCAGTTAGGGAGGCTGGTGCATACCAACCAAGAGAGGATGGTTAGGAGGATTTCCTGGAAGTAGAAGAATGAGTCTGTTTCAAAGCCCAGTATTTCCTCACGCCACAGAGCCTTTGCTGTGAGCTGGACAAGGGAGATATTTACCGTTCAGTGGTTTGGGCCCTCTTATTGCCAATGTGATTGCATATTTTGGCTCCCAGCTGTGGCATGGCAGGGACCTTGCCTTGCTGAGGCTCCCCAGGGGCGCCAGGAGGAGGTGACTAACACAAGGCAGGACACCAGAGTAGATATGCAATCTAGAAGCACTAGAACCTCAGTGCCTGGGTTCAAGCCTCAGATGAAGCATATCCCTGCTGTGTGACTTAGGGTGATAGATTCAGCATCTCTGGAACCTTCATTCCCCTGTCTGTGAAACTGACACAGTAATTGCAATGAATAGCATCTATCTTCCTGGATTGTGTCAAGAATTCTGTATATGCAGCATGCTTGCCAGGTGCTGTGCTGGGCACAGAATAGGGCTCCCCAAGTCCTGGCAGTGAGGGAGTGTGTTGAGCTGGGCTTTGAGGGAGTTCAGGTCTCCAAGGCTTATACCCTTTTTGCTGTCCTTGAGAATGTAGGCTGCCTTTCCTGCCCCTGCAGGTAGTCCTAACATGTCCTCTGCAGTCTGAGCAGTGTGGACCACAGGACAGACTAATGGGGAAGCCAGGGCTATGAGCCCACTTCACGGTGAGTTGCCAGGCTGGGCGGAACAACGACAGACATTAAAAACCTATTTTCTCACTGGGCATAAGTCATTGGCAAAAAAGCTCTAAGTCCGTAGCTGTCAGGTGAAGTCATTTCCGAGAGAAGAGGATGGAGGGAGAGAGCAGGAGCTGCAGCCTGGCCGGAGCCAGAGGAGGGAGCGACATGCAAAGCAAGGAGCTGGAGAGGCCAGGGCAGAAATCTCCTTCCTTCGCTCTCCCGGGCTGGGCTGTTCTCCCCAGTTCTGAGTTTCTCTTGGGTATTTTTTTTTTTCTGGAAAAAAGAGGTTTCTAAGGTGACAAAGGCAAAGAAAGCTGTCCATGGAATTATTTAATGAGCCAGAATGAATTGCATTTGAAATCATTTAAATGGGATCTGGGAGCATTTAACTGCAGCTCGGGATCTTAACTAGAGTGGGAAAGGATCTTTGTGCTAATTGCTGGCAATGATATTCCTACAGAGAGGGAGAGATAGCAGCAGCGAGCAATTAGCAGATGGAGGGGTAATTTCAGGGTCGACAAGGCTTGGCCCAGAGGGTAAGCACTTCGTAGAGTTGCCAAGGGAGCCTCCAGCAGGGGGCAGGTGAGGCCAGGTGGGCCGGTGAGGTGCAGGGTAGGGTGGGGGAGACCTGGCCTGGGCCTCCAAGGGTGGAGGTGAAGGCGACAAGTCCAGCATTGTTCTGAGGGATGGGCACAGTGACGTGGGTCTCTAGATAAAGTGATAAAGGGCTCTGCCTTCCAGAGTGCAGAGTGCCAGCTTTGGGAAGGCAGCAAAGTTCACCAGATTCCGAGGAAGGGAGGAGGTACCTTCATTCCAGTTCCATCTGTATTCTTGTACACACCTTATCAAGATTCACTCTTGGTTTTGCCTTTAATTACCAGCTTCCTCGTGAAGAATAGGACCCTGGTCATGAACTTTCTAATGCATACATAACCCTGGAAAGGTATTTTTGGCTTCATTTTACAGATGAGAAAATTGAGGCTTTCAACCAGTGTTCCCACCACTGCAAAGTTAATCATTTGACTGAAGACAGCCAATGAGTAACAGAGTGTAACTTAAGATCCAGGGGCACGACCTGCACTCTCCTCACAGTCCTTATTTGTTACAGCATCCAGATAAATAAATGTGAGTGGCAACATCCTGTCTTTCGGGATGAGTTGGCAAGGCTTGTTCCCTACAATTGTGAATAATCCTAAGAGATTTAGAGTGCAAACTGTCATTTGAAAGGTACAAGCAGAGGAGAGAGGGATGCCTCTGAGTGGGTGGCCAGCAAAGGTGTAGTCTTGAAGGTGTGTGGAACTGGGCATGTGGAGATCTGGAGGAGAGAATAACAGGGATGATATTTGAGTAGACAAAGGAGATGAGAAAGTGAGAGACATGTATTGAGAGACATCAGATATCATCCTCAGTCACCTGGAGAGGAGGTGGAGCTGGAGAAGAATTGGGACCAGATGGTGGAGAGTTTCACATACTGGTCAGTGGGTTTGAGCTGCATTGTAAAGGAAGGGCGGATATGGGTGGACTTTGAACTAAGGAGATGTGCCACAGATTAGTAGTTTACAACGTTTTTGGCACTGAGAGTGGTCTTGTGGAAGACATTTTTTTCCATGGACAGTGGGGGTGAGGTGGAGTAGTGGGAGCATCACTGCTCAGTTGATCGTCAGGCATTAAATTGTCATAAGAAGGGGGCAGCCCAGATCCCTTGCATGCATAGTTCATAGTATGATTCACACTCTTAAGAGAATCCAACGGTGTCCTGGAATGACAAGAGATGGTGCTCAGACAGCAATGCCACTAATGGGGAGCAGTTGCTAATACAGACGAAGTATTGCACACTGAACTTTGGGCCACTTTCCTCCAGTTGTGAAGCCCGGTTCATGATGCCCTGGACCCATACCAGTCTATGGCCCCTGGTCTGTACTTTAAATGATAAATTTGGCAGAGATGAGGAAAGGCTGGGGAGGAAGGAGATGACTTC
This sequence comes from Ctenodactylus gundi, assembly GCA_004027205.1. Classification (NCBI taxonomy): domain Eukaryota; kingdom Metazoa; phylum Chordata; class Mammalia; order Rodentia; family Ctenodactylidae; genus Ctenodactylus; species Ctenodactylus gundi. The sequence goes on along the minus strand of PVKB01002197.1, from coordinate 13,613 downwards.
TCTTTGCCATCATCCCACCGTCTCTCAGAGCTCTGCATGTCACCGTCCTGACTGGCCAGGACACTTCACTGGTCACTTCTGCCCAGGTGGCCTGCCCTAGTGCTGCCTCATCCCAGGCATGAGGGGTGGAGACTGGCCTCCAGTGTGGCTTTGTGCACTTGGGGAGCGAGGCAGATGGATCATGCCTGTGCATAGTGGAGTTTGATGTTCATTTTTATGTGATTGGGCCTCATGACCTTGGACCCTTTCTACCCTTGTTCCTGATTTCCCTCATTGTGTGATGATGGACTCCTTTCATTCTGCCAGCTGTGTCCTCCTTCAGGGAGCCCTCCCTCTCCCTTCCTCCTCAGCCACCTTGTGCCTCTTAGAGGATCCGCTTAAGAAGGTAATGTCTGCAGGCAGATTTGTGATGCTTCAGACTCACTCTGTAGGAGACCAACAGAAGACACGATGGACAGAATTTTGTTATAATAACTTGTTGTTACTAGTTTGCTGTTACTAATAATGCTGATGATGATAACTACTAAAGCTACTGCTGCACTTGCTATGTGCTGACTATCTCAATATGTTATTTCTAATTCTCAAACCTGTAAAGGAGATATCATTGCTACTATTTTCAGATGAGGCAAGTGTTATTGAGAGAGGCCACTTCACTTACCCTGTCCTACAGCTTGATAGGGGGGCATTCGAATTCATGTTATGTCTGGCTACTTCTGACGCTACTCTCCCCTCCCGTCTGCTCCCCTCCCCCCCTTCCCTTTTACTCTCCTCATCTCCTCCCTTTCTCTCTCCCTGTTTTCTCTCTTCCTCTCCTCTTCTGTTTTCCTCTCTCTTCTCCCTTTTCCACTCCCCATAACGACTGTATTTCTAAATACATGGTTGCTGTTACTCTGAGGTCTTCCTGCCTAAAGGTGGCACTGTTGGATCCCAGGAAATCTCATGGCCAAGTTGTGAAGGATGAAGGTAACATCGTAGGCCAATACCTGCTCAGTTCCTTAATGGGAAGGCACAGCACTGTTTGTAAGAATGGACCCTGGAAAAAATGTTAAATGACCACCAAGATGGGCCTGGTTAAATAAATTATGATACACCCATAAAAATGGAATGCTGTGTAGCCATTAAAATTATGACATAGATTTATGTTGATTGATATAGAAAGATAGCTCCCCATATATTTTGTTGAGGGAAAAGCATGCCTCAGGACATTTGATATATATAGCATTTTCCCAAGGATATAAAATTGTGAAAGAGAGAGACAGAGATGGATGGCAAGCAGGATGTTCACCAAAACTATTAACACTGGCTCTTCAGAGGGTGTGATTTTTACTTTAACCTTATCTGCAATATGTGAGATTTAAAAATAACAGGCATGCATTATCTTTGCAGTTGGGAAAAATCACGTCGGTTTCCACTTGAAAATGCATAACAAAAATAAAAGCAAAGTCTCTTTCTTGTCTCTCTGTTCTCCTGGAGATTGGGCACAGGACCTTTACACTGAGCTACATATTCAGCTCATTATTTTGATTTTGAGATAGGGTTTTGCTAAGTCATTTGCCCATGCTGGACCTCAGCTTGTGTCCTCCTGCCTCAGCCTCTTAGAGTGATGGGATTATAGGCCTGTACCATTGGGTCCAACCAAATAGAAGGTCTTGCTGACTCTCCCTGGATGTGATCCCTTTGGAGTGTGGCCACCTCGGAGTTCTCATCTCTGTGTTAGTGACTGACTCCTCACTCCCTCTCAGAGAGAGAAGACGGTATCGCCAGTTTTAGGGTCACAGAGGGCTGTAATACCGAACCGCCCAGGATCAAGGCAGGTTCAAGGACCTACATCCACACTGCACAGCCCCCAGCCTCTCCCCACGCCTCTTCCCACATTTGCACCCTCCTCCTGGTGCCTCCAGCAGCTTCCATCTCCGCAAATTTTATTCAGCAGTGAGTCCCTGAACTTTCTAATTGAGATCAGAGATAAATATAGTGGGGAAGGCAGGAGAGAGAGGGAGGAGGCCTAGTTTTAATTTGCAGCGTTTCCCATTAATAACAACTTCTAATTAAAAAGTCTCCATCTTCTAGTCCGAGTCCAAGGGAAAAGTCTCCCCAGCTCTGGCTGGCTGGAACCTCTGTGCCAGCGAGTTCAGAGTGTGGATTCTGAACCAGCTGAGCCCTGGCTGTCAGGAGCCGTAATTAAGCTGGGGGAGAAAAAGAGTATCATCAAAGACCATGGGGATCTTCCTGTGCTGCAGAAACGAGGCCACATGCCTTCCTTGGGACATTCTTCCCAGTGAGGGTGTCCAGCCAGGACTAGCTGTGGGACAGGTGTTCAGGCCGCAGGGAGAATGTTAGGGGCGAGGAAGCTGAGTGTCTGGGGTGGGGGTGGTGCTGGAGAGCAGAAGCTGTGAGCTTGAAGAGGGAAATCTCTTGGTATTGTTCCAGGACAGATTTGTCAGGTTGCTGTCTTTCCCTTTTTCCAGTGTCTCCGCTGTGCAGGCTCCCTCCTTCTGCACACTGTATCTGTGTGCGTCTCTGTATGCCTCTGTGTGTGTGTGTGTGTGTGTGTGTGTGTGTGTGTGTGTGTGTGTATTTAGGGGTTGAGATGCTGCTGACAAAGGAGTAATGGCTGTTAGTTATCCAAGAAGAAAGATGAGCCATTCAGTATCCATCTAAATACAACTGTATCTTTCCTCCAGAAACATTATAGTACTTTTGTCACTTGCCAAACTGAAGTCTTCATGCAATAACAGGCTAAGAATTAATGAAAGGTTGGGTGACCAGACAGACCCTCTTGAACTCTTGTGTCTGATATCCAGCCAGTTGCTCAGCAGTTGCTTTAGAGTGCTTAACAGACACCTAGACTGACGGTGCCCAAACTCAGCTTGGAGTGCTGTGCCCTGCATGCGTCTCCACGTGGTGCATGTCAGGGCAGCTCTGTCCTTCTGCTTGCTCAGGCTACAAAGTTTTTTTCTTTCAGTGCTCGGACGGAACCCAGGGCTTCATGCATGCTAGGTAAGTGCTCTACCCTATCCCCTTTTTCCAGTGTGAGTATATATGTATTGGTGGTACGAATGCCTTCACACTGAGCTACATCCTGAACCCTTTTTTGCTTTCTGTTCTGAGATGGTGTCTCACTAAGTTGCTCAAACTGAGCTTGAGGTTTTGATCCTCCTCTTTCAGCCTCCCGAGTAGCAGGGACTACAGGCATGTGCTATGGAGCCCAACTGAGGCAGATATCTTGATGGCATCCTCAGCTCTTTTCTTTTTCTCATGTGCTGCTTCCTTTGCCCATGAGATACTCTTGATGGTTCCACAGATACTTGTATGTATCCCAGATGCAACCGGACCTTCCCTATCTCTGCTGCAGGGACCCTGGTTGGAATCACCATTGTCTCTCCTGTACATTACAGGACACATTTGGAGAACGCATCACTGGATGATTTTGTCCTTATGCGAACATCACCTGGTACACTTAGACAAATCCAGGAGGTATAGATCATCCGACATGGCCTCCAGATGCAATCAAGAGACATGGCTAATATGAGATGGCTGAGGCTGCTGTGAACATCACACTGTGTACAGCAAACTTAATTTCACAAGTAGAAAAACCACTCTAAAATAATGATAGAGTACGGTACAGTAAGTGCGTAAATCAACCACATAGTCATTCATTATCAAGCGGCACGTACAGTATATATTGTATGTGCCACTTCTCGTCTTTTGTCAGTGTTACTAGGCATTGAACCCAGGGCCTTCCCACTGAGTTACATGCCACCTCCTCCTCCTCCTCCTCCTCCTCCTCCTCTTCTTCTTCTTCTTCTTCTTCTTCTTCTTCTTCTTCTTCTTCTTCTTTTGGGGCAGTTCTCCTTAATTCACTACATTTTCCATACTAGGCTCACATTTATAATCCTCTTGCCTCAGCCTCCTAGAGTGCTGGGATGTACTATACTTTTAATATAACTGCACCACAGTGGGTATGCCCGTGTCAGCATCACTGCCGACACAACTCATGCACTGATGATGGTGATCACATCAGGAGGTGGTAGGAGTTTGTCAGCACCACTAAGATCTTACACATTCTATATGTATGATCTATTTTTGATCAAAATATAGTCCATCATCCATGCCTGCAATTCAGCAGCTTCCTAACATGTCTGCTGTGTTCACACTTGTTCCTTAGAGGCCACTGTAGACCTACCATCCAGGGGGACCCATCTGTCATGGAAGTCACGTGGTGCCTATTATGGTTTGGATCTGAACTGTCCCACAGAAGCCTCATGTATTTGGATATAGTGGGGTACCTGTGGAGACATGTGCTTTTGGGAGGTGGGGCCTGATAAGAAGGAGTGAATCCTGTGGCTTCACCTGGAAGGGACAGGACCTGGAAGGGTCCTTCCCTACTCATTTGGCTTTCTGTTTGCCACGCTGTGAAGAACTGTTCTCTGACTAGACCTCCACCATATGCTTCCAGCATTGCTGGCTGCACAATGGACCAAGCGAGACCTTTTGAAACTGTGAGCTAAAATAAATCTTTCTTCCCTTCAGTTGTGGATGTCGGGTATTCTGTCCCAGCAATGAAACGGTAACTAAGATAGTGCCCATCACTGCTTGTTTCTCTCCAGTGGTATCCCGTGGGCATTTTCCCCAGTCACCTGGTGTCTTTGACAGTCTCTATCTTTCTTTCTTTTCTTTTCTTTTCTTTTCTTTTCTTTTCTTTCTTTCTTTCTCTCTCTCTTTCTCTCTTTCTTTCTTTCTTTCTTTCTTCCTTTCTTTCTTTCTTTTTCTTTCTTTCTTGTATTGCAGACCAAGCCCAGCTTTCACACTGAGCTATATTCCCACCTTATTTTTACTGATTTATTTTTCATTTTTGAAGTGAAGTAAGTTCTTGATAAGTCACTAAGCTGCTCAGGCTGAGCTTGAATTTGCAGTTCTCCTGCCTGCCTCAGCCTCCCAGAGTGCTGGGATTACAGGCCTGCACCACTGGTTCCGGCCTCTGTCAGCCTTTGACCATGGTAGGTTTTTCCTCAGGGTCTTGCCACTTGCTCCTCCTCCGTGTGGAAGGCTCTTCCTCCAGGTGCCACGCAGCCCAGTCTTTCACCTCTTCCTACTGCTTTCAGGCAAGGCCTCTGGTCACTCTGCTGAACATTGCAGCCTTGCCCACTTCAGCCAGCGATTCCTTCCAGCTTTGCTATGTAGTTCATGACACCTGCTACTTTCTGAACTTTTTCTTATCGTGCCTCTCTCCTATCGTGCCTCTCTCATGTTCCATGAGAGCAAAGATTTTCAGATCTATTTTGTTCAGTGCTGAGAACAAGGCCTGGCTTCCATTATTGCTCAGTTGGTCACTGCTAAATGAATGAAGGCGAATGAGCTCGATAGTCGAGTCAGAGTCAAGGTTCCCTTCTCTAGGAAGCATCACCATGTGTGCCCCACAGGGTTCTAGCACCTGGGAGGGGAGCAGCTGTTGTTGTTTATGGGATTTGGGTATCACGGGGGCAGGAGTTTAAAATCTTGCCTTGTGCTTTGGTTCGGATCTATAGTGTCCCCTGAAAGCTTGATGTATTTGGAACTGTGTGCTGTTGGGAAGTAGGTCCTGGCTGGAACTGGTGGATGCTTGGTGCTTAACTTGAAAGAATTATCTCAATTTGTTGAGATTGGGAATTGCCCAGGACAGAGCCTTCAGGTTTGTGTTTTTGAATTGATCTCAGGAAGTGAGGAAGGGGTACCCACCCTGAGAGTGGTGGGCCCACTGGCAGCTTGAAATAAGTAAAAGAGGGAAGAAGAAACATTGCTACCGCTTCTCCCTGGGAAAGCTCTGGCCTTGTTTGAGTCTCCAGATATGGACTTGCTCCTGCTTCACTTGATTTCTGGCTGCAATGCAGTCAGCCATATTTGGCCTCAGAGCAATGAGTTTCTGATTACTACACTAAGCATCCTTCCTCCCTCCCTCCCTCTCTCCCTCTCTTCCTTCCTTCTTTCCTTCCTTCCGTCCTTCCTTCCTTCCTTCCTTCCTTCCTTCCTTCCTTCCTCTTTTCTTTTTCTTCTTCCTCTCTCTCTGTCCCCCCCCCCCCCCCCCCCCCCGCCCCCTTCTGTGGAAATGGGAACAGAACCTAAGGTCTCATGCATTCTAGACAAGCATTGTACTGCTGAGCTACACACCAGCTGTGAAGGGTTCTTTTTTGAGATGGCTGAGGGGACATTGGAAAGAGAATTGGACTGCTCCCAGAGTCCTCAGGGAGAGATGTGGGGCTGAAGGATGGACAGAAGAGGTCTGTGGATCTTGTTTGCTTTTAAGAAGGTGTTTGATCAGTCTGAGCATGAGTTGGGCCCAGTTGAGATGGGTTGCACTGAGTGGAAGGCTGTGAGTTTTTATACATACATTTTTTGAGACCACAGCTGAGATAACTTGGCAGGAACATCAGAGAGTAAATTCATATGGCGAGTGAGTGGTTGATTCTGACCTCAGAGACCTTCAGAATCCCTGCAGATCAAAATTTTCTAAGGTATAGGCATATTGACATTTAGGAAAACAAAGTCACAGATTTGGCACTTCTCCAGTGAGTGTGCCATTGAAATATGAAGATGGAAGAGAATTCTACTTCCTAATGGCATTACTAAGCAGCTTTTGCGTGCATCCCCACAGGTGAAAGCCAGCATGTGTTGTCAGTTCCACTTGGGGTACAATCCATCTCAGGACTTGTGAGGGTCTCTCATGAAGACCCAGACCCTAACTGTCAGCTGCAGTCACTGTCCCACTAATGAGACAGCATGAGGAATGTATGAAAGTTCGTTTTCCACTTAGACTCACGAATGGCAAACATCTGGCATAGCAGCTTTCTCTCCTCTCACCTCTGTGTATTTGAAATCATTGCTAATTGATCTCAACTGTCATTCTTCCTGAACCCTGTCTTCAAATAGGTATGGTTCTAGAATTTTTATAGTAGGGGAGGCTGGGGCCAGCTGCTTAGTTGGAGTAGGGGTGAGAATCTTAGATCAAAGCTGAAGAATGTCCAAGAATGAAGGGGAATGGTTGAAAATCCCCAAAGTCCTCCTTCTTAAGGACCACCACCCCCAGTTCCCAGTATCCCATACCCTAGCTTCCTTCTCAAACTATTTCTCTAGTAGCCACCCATCAGTTTCTTGGAGGTGGCTGTCATTTTTGGCTTAGCAAGTTCAAGGGCTACAAGAAGCATTTTCTTTATAACCTCCTAGAAGTTGGCCGGGATGACAACCTTTGATTCTCTACTGAACATCCTGTTTTAAAAGTCTCATAAAGATGGTGTCTCTCAGCATCTACCATATCATGATGTCTTAAGGAGATAAATACTGGAAGTGACTCAAAACTTTTGGTCCAGGCATACCTTAAGCCAGGTGCTAGAAAGTGTGGAACACTAAACTGGTGATCATTTCAGGTAAATTATTTGTTTGCTAGGACCACCTGTGCTTATCTCAAGCAAGTGATAGGGCTGATGGACAAGGGGAGATGGAATTGTAGTGGGAGAGTGTTTTACGCCATGCTCATGTGCCAAGATGAATATGGGAAAAGGTAGGAGAAACAGGATGGGATTCATAGATTCATGGTGAGTTTATGTTTGTGGGTGTCTTAGTTACATTTTTGTTGCTATGACTCAATACCCGACATGCACAACTTAGGAAAAATTTATTGTAGTTCACAGTTTCAGAAGGTCTCAGTCCATTTATGGGTGGGTGGCTGAAAAATGGTGGAATTACATAGTGAGGCTGCAGCTAGAGCTGGAACCAGAGTTCCTGGGGCAGGGATCCTTACGGCATGATGGAAGAGAGAGAAACTGGGAGGAAGGGTGGAACAAACACATGCTTCTCCAGGTCAAGCCCTAAGCATCAGCCCCTTCCAGCCAGACCCACCTCCCAAACCTACGGAGTATCCATAGGAACATGAGGCTTTTGGGGGACACTCCAGATCTTAACAACCACAGTGGAGTAGAGTGAGCCCATTTGAAACATCTTCCAGGAGGGCATCTCCAAGTTTTGAGTGTTTGTGGGATGATACCTAATGTTAGACGCCAAAGGCCAACATGACAATATCAATGGCAGCCAAGGCAGTGAGACTAGATTAGCCAATTGGTGGTGTTGGTCACTTGAGGGAAGTAGCTATGATGGATGGATTCAGGAGGGCAGTTCTGAAGTACAGCGGGACATGGTGATGGTGCTTCTGTTTGCATCTCACTCAGAATAAGACATGAAGACATCGCTGTAGCTTGGGGTTTCTCAACTTTGACTTTATTTGTATGTTGGACCAGACCATTCTTTGTTGTGTAGCTGTCCTGTGTATTATAGGATGTTTAACAGCATCTCTGACCACTACTATCTTTTCTTGAGCTGTGACAACAATAAACGTCTTCAGATATTACCAAATGTCATTCAAGGGCAAATTGATCCCAGCTGAAACCAACTGCACAGCTTGTGAGGCTATGGGGCACTGCTCCATTATGGGGTGTAGGGGAGACCGGTCCGGGCTGTGATGGGAGGTCTAGAAGAAGCAGAGGATCCCTGGCTCTGGGAATTCTCTACAGATGCTCAGAGCAGGTAGCTACAGGCTCAGCGCCCACTGCCTGCATCCTGTCTCCCTGACTTTGGTGCTCCTTTGATGTGCTCCCCTGTACATCACACACAGTCTCCACATGGCCCATGCGTTGCCCATGTTTGCATGGTTTTCAGTCCCCCAGGGTGAGGTTACACTCTTTCTTCTTTGCATTCCTGGAACCTGGTGTGAAGTTGTTCTGTGTGCATACACAAATGCAGCTGCGAACTCAGGAGCCCTCCCCTGACCTCCTGCACCACGAGGGTCCAGAGGCGGGGCCCTGAGTCAGCAGCACAGGGGGTGTCAGAGCTGGAAAGTGATGAGTGCTTTCCTCTTCTGGAAAAACCAAAGTCAGCTGAGGAATGAGATTCCTGAGTCACTGAGGCAAAATAACCCAGGCTGGGGACTAGACGGCTGAGTGTGGGATTGGGTCAGGCAGAGGAGGCCAAGTTGGCTTGGTCTTAGCCACTTCTGATCGTCTGACCCCTGTCCTCCTCCCTCTGGTGCATTGGATGTACTGTGGGATGAGGACGGCCACCCTCAAAGTCAGCCTCCTTTGCCCCATGCTCCCTGTTTTCCTGGGCCTGCAGCTGGGAGTGCCCCGTCTCTGTCTCCTAGCTAATGGCCTTCTTTCAGGGCGCCCGGCCACGAGCTCTAACTAACAGTCCTCCAGAATCGGTGATTTCAATTAAAGGACCATTACCATGAAACCCTACCCAGCCCCATCTCCCATCTGCTGCAGGGCTCCTCCCACTCCAGCCCAGCCCAGCTCTGTGGTTCCAGAGCGGCCCTCTGGTCGGGGCCCACCGCCTGCACTAAAACACAGCAGCTGCTGCTAATAAACAAACATATTGATCATACAGATATGGGATGTCAGGGACTTAATTCATGAATGAAGTGAGCTTAAGAGTACCCAGTGGGAGCTGGCTCCACTTAAAGGGCCAGCAGCTGCCTGTGGCCTCTTGTCATCAGATCCTACAGAGGAAGGAAGAGCAAGGAAAGCAGCCTCTGGCCTGGGTCCTTTGGTGTCCTGTTGGTGTCCTGTTGTGGGAAAATGACATCTTCTGTCCATGAATGCCATCCTACTTGTCTCTCTACCTTTTCCCCTCAGGAACCTGTTTTCCGTTTTGAGCTTCTCCAATGAGGCCAGGATGGACTTGTACCCAGTAGAATAAGGGCTGGGTCAGTAGAGGGGAAAGGGGACAAGCTTTCCCAGGTGGCTGTGCCCAGGGGTCCCGTCTCCTTCCCCCAGTGCTGTAAGAACAGCTTCAGTCCTAGCAGCCAGCTTGTGCCGGAGCCTGCCATGTCAATGGGGCAAATACCACAGAGCCCTGAGACGTGATGCAAGGCCTCTTCGGATGCTAGAGGCTGCAGTCTCCTACGTGCACCTGTTTTCATGCTAGGAAGACCACCCTGTGGCAGTTTTTGCACAGAGTTGACAGTAAAGGCTCTGAAGCCAGACTTCTAGGCTTTGAATCACAGATTTGGCACTTACAAGCTAGTTGCCCTCAGTCAAGTTTCTTAACCTCTCTGTGCCTCATGTGTATGAAGAGGAAGCTTGTTGGAATGGAGACTTGCATGTGCTGTGTTGGCAACAAGTGCCTGGCACACAGGGAGTGTTTAGTGATGGCCCTGCTTTCACTCTCAGCCTTCTGTGACTGCTGCTGGCCTCTAGAGCATCCTTGTGCTCTCTGCCCCTCACTGTCCTCCAGGTAACCCTTTGGGCAGGAAGGTGGCATTGTAGAAGTACAGTATGCTGTAACACATTTCTCTTCTCAGGGCATAAATAGGCAGCTTTAGCACCAGCACTGTCCCAGCTGCTTGCTGGAAGCTCAGGGCTCCTGCACCTGGGCTGAATGCCAGCCATGCTACAGCAGCCAAGCTGAGCCCACCCAAGCTTGAGCTTCTGGAGGTCCTTACTCTGGAGCAGGCTGGTCTTTCATCCCTGAAGCTTCTTGCTGTACCTACTTCCTCCCTCAGGTCTATTTAGAGCTGCAGTGACCCAATCTGGCATCTGTTACATGGCACTTGTGGCTATGAAAATACAAGTGAATTAAAATAAAGCTAAATATTCCGTTCCGACACATGACTACCATTTGGGTGGAGTGGACTGTGGAACCTTTTTATCTCCACAGAAAGTCCTACTGTTGTTGTCCTAGGGGTTGTGGAAGAAGAAGGAAGGCAGACTTCATCCAGGACTTGAGGCCCTGCCACTTGAATGGAGGTTCATAGGCTGCACCACTGGTGACCTCAGGAACCTCCTAGAAATGCAAATTCTTGGTCCATGACCCATGTTGAGCCAGAGTTGGTATTTTTACAGTCCTGTGGTGATTCTTATATGTGACACAGTTTGGGGAACCTGGCTCTAAGCCTCAGTTTCCAATTGGGGATGATGCCTTGGAAGATTAAAGGAGTAGAAAGTCCATAGAAAGTTCTTACAAATGAAGACTGGATCTTTCAGTCAACATTATCCACCCCTGTGAAAGAGGAATAGGTCTGCCTTTTATCATGGACCTGGTGCTTTCTGGAGACTTGGGGTTGCCGCTTGCTACCTCACTGCTATGGAGGTGGCATTTAAGGTCATTAAGGAGAAAGGGCCCACCTTGCTGATACAGGTAACTTTCCTCCAAAGGCTGGGAAACCCTCAAGGCCAAGAACTCAGAAAAGTTGATCAGTTGAGTTTAGATTTGGCACCTCAGGGAAGGACTGGGGACCCAGGTTCAGGAATCACTGTGTCTGGTCCATAGGAAAGGGGTAAACACGTAAGCAACAAGGCAGCTCATACAGTGTGGTACAGGAAAGGGAAGGATGATGGCCAGGTGGCTGTGGGCACCCAGGGGCACTTTACTGGGGGGTGAGGAGAGTGCCAAGAAAGTTTTGGGAGTAAATGGCTCCAATGTCAGATGAAGCAGTCACAGAGCAGGGAGATAATGTAGGCATGGTGGGTAGGAACACTGATTTGGGAACATGGAGGCCATGAATTGTCTGGTTTTGCTGGGGGGTATGAAGGATGAGGGCAAATGGGGTGGAGGGGTAATTGAGGCTGGAGATGGACAGGAGTTTAGACTCATGGTCATGTCTGCTGTACCAAAAATTAACTTGTTTTGGGAAAAACTACTCGTGGGTTTTAGACAGAGGAGTGGTGAGAGTATTTCTGAGTTAAAGAGATTTCAGTAGCCACCTTGAAGAAGGAGCTAGAAAGAAGTAACGTAGAAATTCAAGGAGAGATGGTGCAGGCTGGACACTGGCAGGTAGGTAAGCGAAGGATAGAAGAGGAGCTTGATGGGCAAGGCGTTGTGTATTACACCTCAGTTGTGCATCTCCTTAATTTTGAATTTATGATCACTTTCTTACAAGCCTAAATTTAAATTTACTTATGCTTCAGTGTCTTCATATAGCACATAAGCCCCAAAATCTAGGAGATACAAAAATTTTGTTTTCAAGAATAATTGATACCCTTAAGTGACTTTATTATTAATGAAGATAGACCTCCCCATCCCTTAAAAAGGCTAGTGTTAAAAATTATCCTGAGCAATTAGAAGGAACCCGAAGATAAGTGGGAAGACTACTGCTGATAAAAGAAGTGGTTCATGAGACAAAAAAAAAAAAAAAAAAAAAAAAAAAACAAGTATATTAGAGGAGTTAAATAAACCCAAAAGCTTGTTCTGCGAAAAGACTAGGGAAATATATGAACCTATTTTGAGGGCCTGATTAAGGGGAGGGAGAGATATTAATGAGAGAGAAAACAGAGATGATATAAATTAATTGCCTCAGCAAGATCATCAGGAGTAATGATAAACATAGTACTTGAGAATCAAGAGCCGCCAGAGTCTCTTCCCCCACAGGTAATGGATCTAGCAAACCCAATCCCTACTTAATCCTCCATCCTCAAACACGAGGACACCTGCAATATTTTGTTAATATCGTTCTCCTTCCCATCTGAAAAGTTAATTTTTATTTATTTTTGTTATTATTAGTGACACATTTATCCACACGCCAACCACTGTGCTAACTATTTAGCATGGATTTTGTTTTAATCTTCCCTAAATCAAAGTGAGTGAATCCTTGCCTCTTATGACACTATTGTACACATGGAAAAAAATCAAATTTAGGATGACAGATTGATTTGCTGTAGGCTCCCACATTTCCTCAGGCAGAGGCAGGCTCGGTGGCTGCTCCTGGTCAGGAGCTCCCTACTCAGTCTCACGGATGCTTCTCTCTGCACGGTGCTGCCTGCTGCCTCAGTGTGTTTGGAAGTGTCAAAGGTGCAGGTGTTCACCAGAACTTCCAGGCAGCCATGATCTAGGCCCTGGCATTGTTATGATTTTAGTGTTCCGGTCATAGCCTTGCTTCTTAGATGCTCAGCTTTGGAGAGTTACAGTGATCCCTTTATCTGCAGTTTCACTTTCCATGGGTTTGGTTACTCACTGTCAACTATGGTCCAAAAATATTAATTCATCAGTTTGAAATCGCACACCACTCTAGGTAACACTAGGGACGCCTGCACGATTTTGCTCCAGGACATGCACTGTCCCTATGTGTGGTGTGGCCACTCTGTCTCTGCTTAGCTCCTGTTAGTAACTCAGTAGCCATCCTGGCTGTCAGATTGACTGCCGTGGTAGCTCAGTGCTGGGTTCAAGGAATGCCAATTGTAGTCACATCTGTCACAGTGCTTATGCCATTCACCTCTTGGTCTCATCATGTGGGAACCATATCATCCCACATTGTCACAGGAAGAAGGGAGAGTGCAACACAATAGGGTGTGTGGAGAGAAGGGGAGAGTGAGACTATATTTGTATAATTTATTATAATCTATGTTTGTTATTATTCTCATTAAATTCCCAAGTTAAGTTTTAAGTTAAGTTTTGCTGTAGGTGTGCATGTACAGGTATAGGAACAAACCGCAGTGTATATTGGGTTTAGTGCTATCTGTATTTTTATATATCCTCAGGGAGTCTTGGAACTTGTCCCCTCTAGATGAAGGGGAGCGCTGCTCTTGGCTTTTTGGGTGCCCTCTTTTCTTGTTCTCTCCCTTCCCTTCCCTTCCCTCCCCTTCCCTCCCCTC